>VWZN01000050.1:249697-295891 GCA_013396955.1 Regulus satrapa
TTAAAAAAAAAAAAAAAAAAAAAAAAAAAAAAAAGGTCGCTTATTGAAAGAACAGATTTTAAAGAAGGTTCATATTCTGTAGCAATTCCTGAGCCCCAGGAAAGTGCCTCAGGAAAGTGCCGTTTAATTACTTTGAAATTAAAAGCGACTGTTTGGGAAATGAATACAAAACGAGTACAAGTTTGCACTGTGAAATGTCAAGATATTGTCTTTCCTACATTTTGGTTGGGCATTAGTAAAAACTCAGTCGGTTTGTGTCCTGGAGCAAATATCCCAGGGAAACGTGCATTAGAACTTCGTTCTTTTTAACTGGCTTTTTATCTGAATCAGATAATGAATCGGGCTGCAGTTCTCCAGCCCTGAAATAGCTTTTTGACACTGAGCTGGAGCACACAAGAAAATCAACCAAGTCAGAGTCCTTTTAGTCCTTTTGCATATGGTGATGCGAACTTCCTGTAGCTAGACGAACAAATAGTGTATCTATCACTCCACAAACGATTTACACAAGGAATGAGATCTAACTACAGGTCAGAGAGAGTGGTTAATGGGGTCTTGCTCCACCTGCATGCCTGTGACAGTCCAGTACTGCCAGGGTATAGTCTGAGACTCGTACTTTTTAATGTCTCCATTGACACCTGGATGAGGTCACTGAACCTCTCTTCAGGTTCACAGATGACACCTAAGATTGTATTACTGAAGATGTTTTGTGAGTGGTGTGCTCTGTTTGTTCATGCTAATGCATTTAATGATTCTAACCTTGTAAGCCTCAATTTCAACTATCAAAAGATAATTAATGACAGACTCTGAGAATTCACTTAGTGACACACATTGTTACAGTTTAATCAGGCTTTGAGGCAGTCTAGTTCAGTTCAAGCAGTCAGTGATGAAAGGTGATCTTGCTCCAATAGATCTCCAAGGGATGCTGGATGCTGTGCCAGATTGTAATAGTACTGCAAGAGCTTCTGGGTCAATACGGTGAGTTTAACAAAAAGTAGAAAGCAAAAGGAACGAGTAGGAGATCCTTGTACTTCTCAGGATGGGCAGTGTCCTTTACCCTCCTCTTACAAAATGTTTTTCGATTATGCTTTGCCTTTATTCTTTTTCTCTTTTTATCAAGTTTCTGCCGTGTCACATTTCTTAATCTGTACACAAAGGCAGTCTGTAAGTAGGTTTAGATCTATTGTAGTTTCTTTCCCATTGTGATTCAGTTAAAATACCATTTTTCAAAATATACATTCTTTGTACAAATAAAAAGTATTTGTAGGTGATTGAAATTAGACCACTTTGAATTTAAAACACTGGTACAAAGTACTTTTCTTGTTAAACAGGTAAAATTTAATATCTATTAAAGGAATATTTAATGCTTAAATATATTTCTTCAGAAGGATTGTCTCTAGAGTGGGGGGAGAGAATTGATGTTTTCATAAGCTTAGCTCTTCTGTGAGGCAGTCCTTTATCTTTCAGTTTCTGTGTTTTGCAATATGAAAAGTTTTCTTTCTTGTGCCAATATGGAGATCATTTACTTTTTAATTTTTTTTTTTCTAATGTTGGCTGTCATTAAGCCAGGTTGCTGTTGTCTTTGTGAAAGTTACTAAAACTTTTCCTGCCTTCTTTTCAGGACCTATTTGGGGTGAGCTTGGTCGTTCCTTTAATGAATCTTCATATCAAATCTCTAGGAGCAAGTCACACAGTTGCTGGAATCATAGGTGAGTTGCAGTACTTGAGATACGAAAGAGTAAGATAAGGCCTGGATTTTGCCTTACTGCAAATTAGACATTGAAACATAATTCTTCCTTGCTAATAGCATAATAAAAATTAAGGGCAATTTCCAGGTAAAACTGTGAGGGCAGCCATACTGTGTTAGACTCACAGACCTGTCCAAACTTGTGCACTGACCATAGCCAAAAGCACAAGCTTGGGAAAGACCACAACTGGAAAGAACAAGGAAGTCTTGCAGTAGCATTTGTACAGCTACTTTTCCAGCATCCAAGAATTCACAGCTTAGCAATTTAGGGAGCCAGAGGTGTTGCTTGTAGTTTTATTGTTATTTACCCGTTGCAAATGGTCCTTCTGTGGCTGGTTCTCCAAAGCTTTCCAGTGTCCATAATTGCTCCCAGTTTGATTAAAATCCTTACAGCTGTCTTGGCAAAGTATTCACTTCTAGGAGTGTTTATTAACAAATTCTGAAGATTTGGAATTTTATCTTTGAGTATTTAGTGCTAAGGTAAGTTCTGTGGCTTTAAAGTACCTTTTATGATATGGTTTATGGTTTGGAGTGATACAATGTATTCTTTATTCCCAGACATGGGAGCTGTTATTCAGCTTTATTATTTTACTTTTTTATTTGGCATTTTGTATGAAATATTTCTGCTTCTACAATGACAGTATTATTTTAAGCAGCAAATAGTTAGAAATATGTTTTCATTTCAACAGTCTGCTTTGATTTTTAACACTAGAAAAAAATAAGGTTTGAGGTGTATTCTTGTAAATGAAAGGGTCTGGCAGATGTTTCTCTCTGCTTCTCTTTGTTCCTTCTCTTCTGTCACTAAGTGCTGCTAAACTCCTAGCCTCCAAAATGAGAAAGTAGGGTCCCTGTTTTCTTTAGGGCTTCTGTGGTGCCTTGTAGTAGACTGAAGCACCAAATGGAAAGTCTTTTCCAGCAGGGAAATTGTCTCCTGATTCTGAGAAAGCAGTTATAAATGACAAGATCTGTTTTGTTTAATACACCCACCATACAAAACAATATCATTTTACCTTACATTGTTTTACAACTTTTCAGCACTTTTTTTTATTTATTTTGTCATTCCCTGAACCTATTTCCTGTATCAAATGCTAAACTCCACCCTTGGTTTGTCCTGTTTCCTCTTCCCATTATTCTAGTAAACTATTCCCTTGATTTTTCATTTTTCTTCATTTAAATTTTTGTGCCATTTTTATCAATTAAACAAAGCTTACTTTTTAACACTGGTATTTTGTTTGGTTTAGGATCTCTCTATGGTGTAATGCAGCTATTTTCCAGCACATTTGTGGTAAGTGCTAACACTGTAGTCCAGAGCATATTAGTATTTCTATGGATTGTAGGGAGAAAAAGAATGGGGTTAATAATAGCATTTCTTGACATTTTAAAAATGCATGAAGTGTTCATATAAGCATTTTGGTTGGAGGAACGTATTTTCAGTTTGCATGAGAAATTGTTGTTTTATTTAGGGTTTATTCAGACCGAAACAGAATACAGTTTTTAGACAAAAACTAGAATATAGATTACTGAGCGGGTCACAGTTACACAGTGTTACACATCTCCTCTAGTGTTGCTGCTCGTAGAGCAGTTTCTTTCAGTGCAATCACTCTCCTGAGTCAGCTCTTCATAGCCTGTGATCTAGTTTGCTTTCCCTGCTTAATGAGCACTGCCTTGTAATTGGCTGTATGATCTAAATTAATCATTGCATCTTTGCCATTGTTTGCTTTTGTTTTCTATTAGCTACTGTTTTTTTATAACCTAATATTACCCTGGTACTGGTTTTCCAGTTTTGAAGAGAACAGATTATAAGAATGTCTCATAAAAGAACTGTTTCAGGGTTTGCAATGCAGGAAACCTGGGATAATTTCCTGCTATAATGTTGTGGCATTTTCTTGGAAGTGCAAGGCCATTGTCTACTTTCTTAAAAAAATACTTCCTCTTGGGAATCAAGCTGATTTGTAAGCATGATAAATGCAAGTTTTCTGTTTGCCCTCTGCAATCTACTTCTTACCTCTCTGCACTCAAATGACCAACTCTTCATAGCCAAGATCACTGCTTTTAGGATGCTCAACAGGTGTCTAATACATGGCACCTGAGTGATGAAAGCAAATATTTGTGGTTGGTTGTGGTAAGATTTTCAGAAGGCTTCTATTGGTAACATTTTGAGGTATTTATTGTGGGACTGTCTTTTTAAAAGGGAGATTTTTTTAAAATAAAAAAAGCTCTATACGCAACATTAAATGGAATCATAGTTTTGGCAGGTAGCAGTTTGGCAGAACTCTCCTTGCAACTTCCAGATTTTGAGCACTTAGGAATGTTGTGTAATAAGCTTATTAGCCTTTCATTGGCCATCTTTTGATGTCATGTCTTGGTTTAATTTAGAAATACTGATTGATCGCTGCACATAGCTTAGTGTTATAAATATCCTTCTTTCTTGCTTTGTGAAAGGGCTGCTGGAGTGATATAGTAGGAAGACGGTATTCCCTGCTTGCTTGTATTCTTCTCAGTGCACTGGGTTACTTCCTTCTTGGAAATTCCACCACAGTGTTCCTCTTTGCTATTTCTAGAGTCCCTGTAGGTGAGTAAACACACTTGGCATTTTGCAGTTTAAATTCCTTGTAGTCTCAGCTTGAGAATTACTGTGGGAGAAATCATAGTATCATCATCATCATGCATAGCATCATCATCCAGTAGCACCAAATGAACTTTAGTATTGGATAAGTCTCTACAAATCAAGAATTCTCATGTTATTTTCCTGAAAATAACCTGAAATATCGAGGCTTAACTCACCAGGAATCTAAACCCCACAAAGCTGCTTACTCTAGCGTTGAAGAATTTGTGACTAATGGAATTTTAAAAATATAAATCATGCAAATTTGGACCATTGTTACTTGAGATAGCTTCTGTCTTTCTTGGTTGTTGTTTTTTTTTTGTTTGTTTGTTTGTTTTAAACTGAGAAATGCATGTTTATTGATTTGTTTATGTTCTGTTGCAGGTATTTTCAAGCACACGCTTTCCATCTCTAAGGCCCTGCTGTCTGACCTGGTTTCGGAGCGGGATCGCCCTTTAGTCATGGGGCGCTTCAACGCAGCCTCCAGCGTGGGCTTCATTCTGGGACCTGTTGTTGGTGGCTACCTCGCAGAGTTCGAAGGGGGCTTTTACCAAACGTCTTTCATCTGTGCCTCTATCTTCCTTCTCAATGGTGGTAAGTTGCATGTCACATTCTTGGGTCCCTTCATTCCTCATTTTGTCCTTTTAAGCCATTTGTAATACCTTGAATTCAAAGTATGTTTATCATCTGTGGCATAAATATTTCGTGTGCCCATACTACTGTTTGAATTTGAACTTGTGTGGAAGGGTGGGAATTTTGAAACAGTTACCTTCCAGGTGCTTCTCCTTTGTTTTACCTATATCTCTTTTACATTCAGATACAAATGGGAGTTTTTGATGTGCTCAAAGATGAAGACTAGAAATCAGAATTTTGGCTTTAGCCATTAGATTTGTTTATATAGTGTGAGTGTGGTATTTCAGTGCTTTCCTTTCTTGCTTTCACTGCATCTAGGATTGAACCAATACATTGAATAACGCTAGACTAAATATTTGTAAATTTTTTAAGGACAAGTATTGTTGAAGTTTTTTTTTTAATTGTTGCAACCAAATTTATGTCTTCCTTGTAAAGTTGATGCAATCCAATGAAACCAATGTATTTCTTGATCTATATAGGTCTTGTCTGGATGTTACCCTGGAGTGAAGAAAACATTAGCAATAGGGACCATTACCAAGACAAAGGAGCAAACAGTTTCTCAGCAAAATCAAATTATGACCTTCACTTGAAATCAGCAAGTAGTAGAGATGTGGCTAGCAGTAGTTTTTTCCAGTCTTCATGGACCCAAGTTGTAACAGTGCTGAAGAAGATTAAAGAAATTGCGTGCTCTAACCTGTGGGATGTATTTTTAGTGCGGTTCCTGATGTCTGTTGCTATACTGCTGTACTACAGTAATTTTACTCTGGCCTTGGAGGAGAGATTTGGGGTGAAACCCCTGTTTTCTGGATACCTAACGAGCTATAGCAGTGCACTCGGAGTCCTGGCTGGCTGTCTGCTCGGACCAATAACGAGATTCTATCGGCACAACACTTACAGACTCTTGCTGCACTCCAGCACTTTTACCTGCATGCTGATTCTCCTGTATGCATCAGCACTGAGCATGTGGATGGTCATTCTGTCCTCCACGTTCTTGGCCTTCTCCACTACTATAGGCCGTACCTGTATCATCGATCTGGAGCTGACTGTTGGTGGGAACGAAGCCAGCGGTACACTCCTAGGTGTTGGACAGTCAGTGACATCAGTGGGACGTATTATTGCCCCACTCCTGTCTGGGATTGCTCAGGAGTTCAGTCCTTGTGGCCCTCCAAGTCTAGCCGTGGGACTAGCATTAGTTGCTGTTGTGATAATGAATGGAAACAAACAAAAATATCATAGTCATGGAAGTGTGAAGTTAAAAAATCAGTAGTCACTATTCTGGATTGCACAGGTGTATCTTCACGTGCCAGGCTTGTGCAGTAATTACATTATTTTTAAAGAGAGCACATTATGTTCCCATGAAAGCAAGTATATATATATATATATATATATATATATATGTATTTCTGCTGCAGGGATGTTAAGTCTAGACAGATGTTATTCTAACAGGTATCACTAGGACATTTCAAAGGGGCAGGTGTTGCTATATTGTACTGGCTGTGATTTTTTAAATGGATTTTTAACATTTTTGGAGAAAAAGAATGTTGGGAAACGCACAAGTAGTGCTTGTAGCTCATTTTTGAAACACTGTCTAGATTGAAAGATTGTTTAAAAAGGATGAATCAAAGGTGAGTTATTGTTATTTAATCAAAAGGAGAATTTGCAATATGTTTGGCCTTAATTCCTTAGCTGTGGTCTGTGTCTGTTTTCTTTTGTCTGTCATGACAGTAGCTTATATAACAGGACATTTCCTTAAGTGATTTTTGTGTACCATATTTTGTCCACCAAACTTTCTGCAGACCATGGTTAGGCACTTTGGGGTAATCATGCAACCCCTGCTGATTCCTGGCCTTTCCCAAGTAACAGAATTGGGTATATGTTAACTTCATGTACTAGAAGACCTAATCTTAGAATAATACAAGGCCATTCACACTGAAACTGAGGCTGAATGTTTTATTGCAATTTGGACCGGTGGTTTCTGTTTAGTAATAACTTCTACTGAGGAACTTTGTCATCATTTCTATATTTATATTTCCTGTCCAATTTTTCTGCCTTTATTTTAAGAATAAATTTCCTTCTTAATTCTCTCAAATGACTGTAAAGGTGTGAGCATCTAGCAGTAGTTCATTAATCTGGATGAATGCATCCTGTCTCATCTCAGGCATAAGTGATATTTGGGTGACAAGAGAAATACAGTTTTGTTGGTATTTTAGTCCTCATTTGTGTGCATGGCTTTACTGAAGAGAAGTAACTCTCAGAGCTGTACAGAGTTGTAGCACTCCTGTGCTGTTTACTGTTCAAGTTCATTACTTGCCAGTCACCATTGTTTGTATTTCATATAAAACATGGAAAAATGTTTTTTGCTCTGATAATGTTCTCTGTGATCCTTGTTGTATTGCTTGAGGAAAGTACAAAGTCGACTATGTAAGTATTTAGTCAGGGGTTTTTTTAATGCAATTTAGTTATCTCCTTGAACACATCAGTGCAAACACTCTTCCTGTTTCAGGTGGATGGTGCTTGCATTTTTTATTTCAATTTTCTTCTTTACCTTTTCCACTGCCTACTAGTATTCAAATTTTTTTTTGAAACCTCAGTGAGTCCAGTGGCAGTACCTTAGGAATTCATATATGGAACTCTGAATTGTTTTAATTTTATTTATTGACATAATCAGTGTCTTATTCCTACTGTGATTTCAGCACATATCCTCAGAGTTCTTTTTTACAGTAATATGTGTTTCATTTCTCCCTAGCAACTTGAGGCATTTTCAAGTCTCATAATTTCTTGCCTTTCTTGGTAGATGCCCAAAACATTTTTGCTCTAAATTTCCTATTTTCTTTCTTTCCATCTTTTAAATTGCCTTTTTTTTTTTCTTTACCTAAAACTGCCCTTCTGTAAGTAAGGGAATTCTGGTTTGCATCTCTAGCAAAGGATTAAGGAAAAGGGTTGAAAAAAAAGCTTCAAAAATTAATATATATTAATTATTCAGTAATTTTTCAATACTTGTTGATTATATGACATAACATTTACCTTACTAAATTGCTGCACTGATTTAATCTGACTTCTGTGAACATCTGTCCTGTTCTGTGAACATCTATCCATCTGTCTGTACTGTACATATCCCACTGCATATTGGTTATAGAAGCCTCACACTTGAGAAATCCGTGGAAGCCTGTGGTCTTAGGGACACGTTGCAACACATTTTACAGAAGTTTTATACTTGTAGGCCAAAATGATTCCTGAAGTGCCACAGAAACATTTATTTTCTGTACAGGTACAGAAAAATTGCACTATATTTTTTCTTTAAGGACTAGAAATAAAATGAAGTGACATTCCACATGTATCCTCATGTCACTGTGGTTATTTTCCTGTCCTCCTCTGCTGAAGCTACAGCACAAAATGGAAGTATTCAAGTCAATATGAAGTGTGGATGCTTTGGTTTTTTTCTTCAAGCTGTGGTTAAAATCATTTGAACCTGTCTATATTCCTTATAAAGGGCACAGGAACCATGGATTCAACCAAGAAGTGGCTTGGCAGTGAATGAAAAAGAAGAAATAAAATAAAATGGAGAACTCTGCAAAATTTTGTAAAGTACTTAAAGCTACTGTTTGTTCTGCCTGGTCATGACATTTGCACCCCTTGTGTTGCCTCTTTGTTTCCATAACCATGCAAGTTCAGAGAGTGAAGATTCAGTGACGTTCCTGCAGATACAGAGATGTGATTCCCCATTTTAAGTTGAGGGAGAAGCAGTTGCAGCTAATTTTGGCTACAGTGGGCAATCTACTGAATTACTCAGCTGTTTCTTGAATCCAGTTGCAGTATCTTCTGTAGAAGACTGTAACAAACCAGATCTTAATATGGACTAAAGGAAAATAGTTTCTTCCTGCAAACCATTGCAAATTAAGATTTTTCTTTTGCTTGCTGTTACTTTCTTTTGGGTAGGTTTTCTTGGGCTTGTAGGAAGGGTTGGGATTTGGTTTGTTTGGTTGTGGCTTTTTCTTTGCCCTTCAAATGTCACTTTGGTAAAGGCCTTTTCTGATTATTTTGATCAGCTCATGTTGAAGAGGCTGTGTATACATACTGATTTTTTTGTTGTTTTTTTTTTTTTTTGCTTTTAAATGATGAAGCAATGGTTAGAATTTTTTTTTTTCCCTGTTGGGGTAGGCTGTGTACTTTTGAAGAGTTCTTTTATAAACATACCATTCGTGGGGGATTGACCTTGGCTGGACACCAGGTATCCACCAAAGCCACTCCCCTCTGGAACTGGACACGGGAGAGGAGAGAAAATACAACAAAAGACTCATTAGTTAAGGACAGGGAGAGATCATTTACTGATTACTGTCGTGCGAAAAATAGACTCAGCTTGGGGAGATAATTGAATTTATTACCAATCATAATCAGAGCAGGATAATGAGAAGTAAAATAAATCTTTAAAAACACCTTCCTGCAACCCCCCCTCATTCCTGGGCTCTACCTCCTCCCCTGCTGCAGCACAGGGAGACGAGGAGTGAGATGACCAGTTCATCACACATTGTTTCTGATGCTGCTCAGAGAGAGGAGTCCTTCCCCTGCGCCAGCATGGAATTTCTCCCACGAGATAGTCCTCCATAGACTTCTACAATGGGAATCCTTCCCATGGGCTCAGTTCTTCACTAACCACTCCAGCGTGGGTCCCTTTCCGCAGGGTGCAGTCCTTCAGAACAGACTGCTCCAGTGTGAGTTCCCCACGGAGTCACCAGTCCTGCCAGCAAACCTGCTCTACTGTGGGTTCCTCTCTCCACAGGTCCTGCCAGGAGCCTGCTCTCTGTAGGCCTCCCATGAGGTCACAGCCTCTTTTGGGCATCCATCTGCTGTGCCACAGGGTCCTTCACAGGCTGCAGATGGATCTCTGTGCCCCTGTGGACCTCCGAGGACTGCAGGGGCACAGCTGCCTCACCGTGGTCTTCAGCACAGCCTGCAGGGGCATCTCAGCTCCTGAGCCTGGAGCACTTCCTCCCCTCCTTCACTGACCTTGGTGTCTGCAGAGTTGTTTCTTTCATTTTTCTCTTCTCTGGCCACAACTGCTTCTACAAAATAACTTCTTTTTTCCTTTTTTAATATGTTATTGGACACTGATTTTCTTGGCCTTGGCCAGCGGTGGGTCCACCTTGGAGCCAGCTGGCATTGGTTTGGTCAGACAAAGGGAGAGCTTCTGGCAGTTTCTCAGCAAAGCCACCATGCTACCAAAACCTTGCTATGCAAACCCAATACACCACTTCTGCAGACATCCATTTCTTGTCCAGTTTTCTTTCTTCTGAATTTACTCACTGCAGCACTATCATAGAGGTCAGTACCATTCTCCTCTTCTGAGAACAAGTTGATTATTGAGCAGATAATGCAGCAACATAATAGGACAAGCATTGTTTATGATCTGGCTTGCTCATTACTTCAGGTTCTCTGTAGAGCCATTACATTCCTGCTGCTGGGAACCTCTGTGGGTGCTGCCAATGCCAGTCTGGTTATGGGTGCTGTGAGGTACCCTTGAGTAAATGATCCTTTACAGCCTGGCACTTTGGCATTTGAAAACCCAAGACTTGCCTGTGCTCTTATTGCTATATTAAAGACTAATTCACAAAGAGCTGATCATGAATCTTGTAAGATCATGAATCTTGTAAGAGTGAAATGAAGCCTGAACTTTGAGAATCAAATGATTGTGAATGGTGGTCAGACTGCTTTTAGAAATGAAAGAACATACAGCTTATTTTAAAAAGAAGTATTTTAAAACTTCTGGTTTAATTTACAAAGAAAAATTAATTCAGTTTTTTAATAATTTTAAATCTCAGCACCAAGGAAGTATTTTTTGAGATGTGATACACAGAAAGAACCAGTCTTCCATTCTACCAAATATCTAATAAATAGGATGTCTCAGAGAGGAAAAAATGAAGTAAGCTGAAGTATTTAAAATTTCTTTTCCTTTTTGTGGCAAAAATTTAGTTTTGAAACAAAATCTTTGGCAATTAGGGTGCTATATTTATGCACATTAACAAGGATATTTTTACTGGATCAGAGTCCTTATGGTACAAAAAGCATTCCAATAACCAATTTTAAAATCTTTCATCTGTACTTTAGGGGCTGGGGGATGTTGACCAAATTTGGGCAATTTTGGAAATGGTGACCAGCTCATTTCTTGGAGTGTCAGATGATGTCTGGAATTGGTGGACTTGGCAGCTCTTGAAAAGGTTGGTGCAGGGTGCAGTGTGTTTGCTTCCAGAGAGCCCAAAATACCCTTCCTAACAGCAAGCATATTTTGGAAAACAGTTCAACTTTGGTTTTTTTCCATGTGATTTCTATGTGACTTTAGTACAGAAGGATATTCTCAAATTTTTAAATTGTTATGCAGCAAGGTTTTCTTTTTTTCAACTGGTTTCAGTGGAATTTGCATTGTACTTAAGTACAAAGTAGGACAGCCCTAAAATTTTTAGCTCTTTCAGCAAATTATTCTTGGAGTTTTGTTTTTTTATATCCGCCTTAAAAAGGTGTCTATCTCCTCTAGGCCTTGTTATACCTACACTCTTATTCTATTTCAATTTATAGGTCTCTCAGGAGCTGAAGGGGAAATCCTGAAAACCCTAATTCAGAGAGGAACTGTATTTTCCCATTGTCCCTAAAACTGCACTTTCTTCACCAAAAATGCATTAAAATATCCGTACTGCAGAGTGTACTGGGGAGTCCATCTGGAAACAAAATATTTGTATGTGGCTTTGGCAAGTTTCCTAGTCACTGCTGAAGATCTGGTTTCCTTGAAAAAGCAAGAAACATTGTTCTCAGTCAATACATGACTTTCCCCATCAGATGGTGCTCAAGGACAGATTTATTGGGCATTTCATTCTCCAGCAGATAAACTCTGATACAACAAGGAGTTTCCTCTGCAGGCTCAAAAGAAAAAAAAAAAACTCACGTTTTTTTTTTGCAGAGAAAAAAAAAAACCCAAAAAAGATCCCAAAAACAAAAAGACAAAGGTAAACCTCTGACCCAAACCAGAGTAAGAGCTGGATGATAAAGGCTAACTGGAACAATGCGTGTGTCACCTGCTGCTGTCATTGCTACTGAAAAGGAGAGTACCCAGAAATCAGTTCTCAGACATGGTGAGGATCTGATTCAGCAGAAGTGGAAAAGAGCCTGAAATGGGTGGGAAGAGCAGAAGTAAGGAAGGCAGAGGGTACTTGCAAGGACAAAGAGTTCCAGGAGATTTGCAATTCTGCTTCACAGTGTGACCATGCTGGAAATGTGCCTTGTTGCTTGTATTCTGTGGATTTCAAAGTGCTTTGGAGAGGTAAAAACATGCTATCATGTTTTGGAGCACCAAGAGCTTAAGACCATATTTCATAAAAGTGACCTTCAATTTGATGTACTTGCACTATGGGGCACCACTTTAAGCACAAATAATGTAAGCATTGTCCTGCATTAATGGGTAACCAGCATAGCAGTAAGGTTCCTGAAACCTGCATTCATTATTTAAAATTGTGCCATAAAAAATAACAACTGTTTGGAAAAAAAAAAAAAAAAGAAAGGCATCTCTCCCCGGATAGAAGCCAAGTGCTTGGTCATTACCAGCACACAAACAAGAAAACTCCATGGAGAGTGAACTAAATGTTGATGTGCAACATTTACCATTTATTGATTTGGTCAGATTTCAGATTGACCAAATATAAAGCAGCTAATCTAAACAGCATGATCTGTAAGGAGGATGTTGTCTCAAAACTGAAATCAAAACTCAAGGCTTTTTTCTTATTCAAGCACGATCCAAATAATGCATGGACATAGAATTCCCTGACAATTTTACAGATGAAAGTACTTTCCTGTTGAAAGACAAAGTTGAATTTGGTTTTAAAACTTGCTGGCTTTGTTTGGACCCAGACTTATTTCCAAATGAGAGATGATCATTAGAGGACAGCTAAGTATTGATTTCCAAAATAATCATTTGTTGAGAACAGCCATGAACATTTGACTATGGTTTATAGGGTTCACATAGCCATTCTTCTGCAGCTTAGACTATGCATTTGCCACACAGCAGAATTTTCCATAGCTGGAACAGAGGAAAAAGACTAAAGGACCTTTGATAAAGAAAGAGTTTGGGAAGGTTTGATATTTCAAATACATACCTTAAATAATTTCTTTTTGAAATGCTGTCAAGAAAAAGGAAAATCTTACATCCCCATTTATCAACCCCCACCCATGAACATTTGAAAGAAATCTACTTTGTGGTTTTAAAAGGAAATTCTTATTTAATAGTTCTTTCAAAACAAGCTTAAATTAAAAAAAATCAATGTTATTGCCCACAGATTTAGAAATGTGCTAATGAAAGAGAAAAGTTATGATTTCACAGTGTACATTCTTCAATGAAAGTTATCAGTTTTGTAACAAGTAGAAAGAAAATGATTTCTGCATTGTACTGAAATGTGTATCTGTGCTAAAGCAAGCTCAGTACTGAGATTAAGTGGGACAGAAAGTGCAAATTCCTGAGAGCTACAGTTAAGTATAATTTATTTTAATGCACCCTCCCTTCCCTCAAATGGCAGCCATTGGTGCTAGGATCAAGAAGTCCATGTAATTAAGGTGCACAGTGACTTCAGCTGATTCCAGGGCCCCACTGTGCTACTTTTCTGTAAAAGCAAATTAGATAGAACATTTTTGTTCCTTGGAGTGCATAGCTCAGACAAAGAAAAGATTATCTTTCCCCTTTTACAGATGAGGAAACAAAAAGTAAAACAAATTAACCAGGGTCACAAGCATGAGTTGAATGAGCTGTCTTGAGTCTCAGTGGTCCCTGACTCAAACAGGAGACTGCTCGCTTTGTCTAGGTGCAGTGCTCTGCAACTATCCTACTGCTGTGTTTGCATTACATTGCAACCAAATAACTAAGGTGCAAAAAAGCAATTTTGATTTAGAACATTATTTATCCACTCGAAGTTTTCTGGTTTTCTGGTGCCCTGCTAAGTGCTCTCAGTTCTTGCTGATATAAGAGAAAGCCAAGTTAATTCAGTTTTTCTTTGGTGATCCTTAGTACCTTTCAAAGGTAGCATATTGCCAAAAATTCAGAAAGTAAAAATTCAAGCTATTCAGGTCTTTTTTGGAAGTCCTTTTTATAAGCTGTATTTGCAATTCTGCCCCTACAGCTTGTTTCTTCTCTTCTTCCTCTTTTTCTGTGTCAGAGGTCTTTGAACAAACTAGGCTTCAGGAATATATTTATTCTTCTTTAGAAGTCTGTATGATAGGTGCATTGTGCAATTTTCAGTGTTATTCATGTTGAAGCTCTGGTTAAAACAAGTATTATTGATTATAAATAAAATCTGAATTCACGAGTTTGGGGGTATTTTTTAAGAATCCATTCATCAGTGGACTTTCAACAATTATTTCAATGGAAAACTGGGTATTGAACCTTCATGACTTGGTTCCATGAGAGATGATGTGATAAGGCACATTGAATACTATTTTACCAGTGGAAATAATTAAATTAAAGCATTTCCATAAGTTATTTATAAAAGAGATCTATTTTTTATGTCTTTAACTTTGCAATTGCTCCGGTATTCCTTTCACTTAGTTAATGGAGTTGACTTAACTGAAATGGAAGTGGTTAGACCCAGATTGAGGCTTGTCTTGTTATTTTAATGGATCCCATAGTCTGATCAGATGGTTTAGAATCCTAATTCAATATGTCCATGGTTTATTATCAATAATAGTTCTCCTTTGGCTATGTTCAGTACGGCTGGTTCTCAGGCTTATTTCTCTGCCTGTCCCCTTGCGATGCCTGCCTAACTAACCGTGGTGGTGGCATAGGTCTTGCTTGCCCATGGTCTGCAGTCAAATCTTCCCTGCTCAAAGTGCCAAATCTTGGTCTTGTCAGCAGTGGCTGCCTGAACCCAATGGAGAGCTGAGGCAAGCTGCTTGGGTCCTGCTGCTCTCCTCGTCCGTCCTGGCTCCGGTCAACTTCATTCTTCCACTCCACCGTAAACTCAGGTAGTGGCCTCTGTTGTCTCAGTCTCTGGTCTCTCAAGATTTTCCCTGCTCTGGGCCTTAGATTGAGCACTGTGGTAGCAGCATCCAACTCAGAGTCACTGCTGTCACCCACTGTTAATTGAAAACAAAAGTAGAGTTTTAGGTGTAGAATATAACTGTTTCAGGAATATTTGAGTAACAGCACACTGAGCCCTTGCAGCCATAGAATAAAGTTTCCCTATGTTTTTCTATATTCAGTGATTTCTGATTAGACACAATAACAGCTTCTTAACTCGGCCAAAATAGGGGATAGATTTGACTTAAAAACACCCCTACCCTCAAAAGTGTGGTTTTTAGAAAGGCTTCATTCACTCAGCTGCTCCTTGATTGAAGTGATACTTTCCCAGCGAGTTCTGGGAAACTTCCTGTTCTCTGGACCGAAAAAAACTGTATCTCTCTGAGCTTAGGGTCTAGTCCCTGCTTACATCCAAGCAGGATTACAAAATTAGATTTCTCAGCCTCACATCTCATGAAATCTAAACCAAGAGGCATTTCCAGAGCACAACATGTACAGGGGCTCTAGAAACTTGACTTCGGAAAAGGAGCACCAATACTCTTCCAAGCAAATGATCTCTCAAGGTCAATGTACCAATAGGTGGAAATATCCCAACCCTAATAAGGCTGAATGTAAGACATAAAACAGACTCAACAGGGCAGATTTTATAGATTGCAAGTGCTGCAGACTCTTCCTCCCACTCACAGCAGGGGTAGAATATGCTCTAGGGAAAGCTGGCATAATTGTTAAGGGAATGTCCTTAAATGATCATTGCCAGGCAAATCAAGCTGGAGATTGCCTAGATGTGCACATGTGCATATATTTTTCTCCAACAGACGTCTTTAAAAATAATTAACATCTTCATCAAAACTTGCACACTTGAGTCATTTGATAATAATTTTAACAATAGTTTATGAATGCCTGAGATTGTTTCTTAGACTTAAATCAGATATGATGTTTTAAATATATCAAAGTAAATAACTGTGTATTGCGCAACTGTCATAAGAGCAACTTAGATTAGTTGCCTTCATGTTATTTTTTTTAAAAGGTGAGTAAGAGGTCAACAAAATGTATCAGCATGTAATTGTCCATTCATCCAGATAATTATATATCAAGGAAAGTCTTCGTCAGATCGTGTTTTCAGGCTTTTCCCTTTCTAAATATGTCAAATAATATATTTTTTGACAATTGAATAATCTGGAGGCATATTTTCTCTTTAATTCTAGGTGACAGTAGGTGACCTCTGCAGAGTAACTACAGAATAAAAGGCATCTTACACTCAGGAGAGAAAAGATACCATTATTAACAGACAAAAACACAGTCCGTTGTTAGATTAATTTGAAATAGTGGAAAACTAACCGGGGTGGAGATCTAGAAATTTTAGCCACTCTGCAGAGATTTCTTCTTTTTAGCAAGCGATCTTAATGACAGTCATAAAAGAAAATCCTCCCGAGTATGATGTAATCATGGTAATGAAATCAGTAACAATCAAAAGTAATTGGGCAAAGTTTTCACATCAAATACTTGTGCTCCAACAGATTTTTAGGGTTTTTTTTTTTTTGTTAGAACTCAAGAAGTACAATATAAAACATTTTGTGAGTTTAAGCAAGGGGGGAAAAATAACAGTTTGGTTGTAAACCACAGCATTTTGAGTTCTTCATGAGAACAATAAACTAGATCTCATTACCTGCTCTGGTTCGGTTCTCAGAGTAGTGTACTCTACCCCGACCCCAGAGAGAAAAGAACCGAATAGGCTCATAATACAGGAGGGGTATCTGGATTAAGGAATAAAGATGAGGAGAAAGAGTCATGGCAGTGTTCCTGGTGCAGGCTATTCCTTGCTGACATGAGATGTGCTGGGAGGATAATGCCAGTATGGAATAGAAAGTGAGAAAAACCCACACAACCCTGCTGTCTAGGACATTCCTCTACACTCACATTTCTGCTTTAGGACTCGCTGCAATAAATGCTCTAATTTGCTGATTTCTCTACAACATCCCTGGAAAAATCTTCCTTCTATGTAAGCAAAATTACTGCAGCACAGTAATTGAAAAGCATAAAAATTTCATTACCTCTGGAAGATGTTTTATTTCTCACTCGTAGTTTCTCAGGGAGCTTAGTGTTTTTAGGAAGTGAAAGGAATCTTTTTGTATTTGCTGCAGCCTGCATGCAAAGAAAACCAAAACATTTTAAGTCACAACATTATGCAATGCATAATGCATGTTAAGATACACAACTGAGGTTTGAACAGGTTTATGTAGCTAAAGGGCTGGAGACTAGTTTTGGATTAGCTAATATGTGATCTTTTACTACACATGCAGTGCTTGATTGCTGGCTGAAGTCTGTGCTAACTAAGGTAAAGACTATTCAGTCTCAAGCAGTTTAATCAAATGAAAGCCTAGTGATATGCCCTCTGAGATCAGAGTTAATAAATGTATGGTCTCTAACCTCAACCTTGCCTGCACAGGTTTTCCTAAAGAAGGCAAATGCCACAAGCATGGCACTTCATGCAGCTCCATGTTTAAAACTTGTTTAAAACTCTTTATTAGTCAGCTGCAAAAATTTGGGTGCGACTGAAGCTTGGGCTCAAGAACTAATCTGTATTCTGATCCTGCAAGCTTTATACATATAAATGACTTTATACAGCTGACTAGTCACACTGAAGGTGATGAGGAAGTTAGGCACCAGCATGATCATTTACCAGTTCAGGGCATAAAATCCTCGTTTTCCCCAGACTAAGATTTAAGGGCTCTGGGAACAGACCACACTTCATACTTCCTGGAATGTGAGCAGTACTTTCCAGGACAAGTTGCTTTTTTTTTTTAATTCAAATGTTTCTCAAGGACATCCTTTCTTACATTTGCTACAAAGATTTTAAAAAAATTTACAGTCCATCAGCTCTCCTCTGCTCATACCATTACTTGTGGCAGGCCCAGAGGGAACCTGAAAGGAAATTTATTTTCCCTTAGAGATTTTTACTTTTTGGATTTTTATTATTTTCCTCTTTCTCATCTTCCCTCTGTGGAAGATTTATCAAAGGATAATTATTCTTAAGATTATAGCACACGGGTTTAAAAAGCTATTAGGCATCCTTTGTCTCTCCCTGAGCCAAAAGTCCTGCTGAGTCTCCTTACTATCCCACATAGTCAATTTGATTGAATGAAAAAGACATGTAACTGTGGTTGAGAGGAAAAAAAAATATTCAGGAACAGTCTTATTGCCATAATTAACTCCACAGTAACTCTGGAAATGATCACCTATGAGACACAGCCCTTTTGGAGGAATTATTCCAGCCTCAACTGCTGAAGGACAGCTGTATCAGGGAAGAAAACAGCCACAAAGTATTCCTGTAATGTGAAAATACATATTCACACTATGGCTAATTTCCTTGATACCTGATATGACCCAAAGGATCAGTTTCCCTGCCTAATTTACTGTGCTCCATTCCAATACGGTTGGAAGTTTACAATTGCAGGATTGCCTCAGCCAAATATTATCATGCCACAGCAATCTTTGTAAATGGAAGGAGTTTTCCTAACCAGTGTCAAAATCTGAAGGCCTGACTACATTTTATGAATACTACACAGCATACTGTATTTTTCAAGTGAGGAGTTTGCTCTGACCGATGTGGTCAAAAGTCTCTCCTATATTTTGGAGCTTATTGTAAGTAGCTTTTCTATCTCAAAGTAATTTTTTAATGTTTAATCAGCCATGCTTCATCAAAATACTGATGCATTGTGTACAGAGCCAGTCCAGCTTCTCTGAGGTAAAATTATGGCAGCAGATTCCACTCCATATCACAATCTACAAGACTGAAGCTTTGCTGAAGGTGTCAACGAAAATTAAGGGGTTCATGTGTGCAACTCAAGGTGTAAGTGTGATATTACATGTGCAGTTGTCTTCCAAATCCAGGATTTTCTCCTGCATGTCAGAAGATTGTTTTTTCTGCATGACAGTTAGCTACAAAGAGCCACTTTCAATAAAAAATAAAATTAAAAGACCAAACAAAAAGAAAGAAAAAAAAAAAGAAAAAAAAACAAGAAAGAAAAAAAAACCAAGAAAATGCAAGTACCGGTCTCTCTCTTGACAGGCTGTTTGTTTTCCTCAGGCTCTCCCTAAGGCTGTGCCGGCGACGGATCAGAATCTCCTTGGCCTGCTTTTCACCTGCATCTGCAGCCAGGCTATGTCGGTTGTAGGACAGTGTCTGAAATAGAAAAGCAGAGATCACAGCCTGGAAATCATGATGTCAAATGTGTTGGACTATATGAACACTTAAAAACAGGCTTTTTGCTTTAATAAGCATCATAAATCCATGTGAACAAGATTGTATTGCAGATGATTAAGAACAAGTACAATAATTATGCTGAGAATGTTTCTATTCACTTGCTTCACAGCCACCTGGGGATATTTTGTTGGTTTTGGTCCTTTTGTTTTAACTTGCTGATGTTTATAATGCAAGACAAAATGGAAGAAGCTGGCTTAATACCGTGTTTACCCCCACACTGTAGTAGCTTGGTCAGTATGTCAGTAGAGGACACATATTTGAAAGTGATGAGTCCCCTAGAGGAAAGTCAGTTTTACCTCTAGCAAGCTAAAGCTTGCTCAATTTTTGAATGTTTTCCAAGGGCTCAGGCATTCAAACTACTTAGCCACAGGAGGATAAATTAAATTGTCCTTTTGCTTTTATTTCACTGTTTTTCCAGTTTATCATCTCTGCTCTAAATACAAACAACTTTACAACTGGAGGCAAATAGGAAATCTAATCCCGTATCATGGAGTGACCACCATACTGATACAAGTAGACAATGTTGGGTTGAATTGGCACCTATGATTCTACTTTAATCCTGTAGGTACATCAGAGGTAATAATACAAAACATTAAGCCTTATCAATAGTATCAGCTCAAGTAAGTATTTACACAAAGGAATGTGAATATGCTACTGTACATATGACAGGATATGGATTCAAGGCAACAGAGGTAAGTAAGTAAGAGCATTATTTATTATTATATTATAGAGCAGATGTACTAGCTCAAAGATGTGTTAGGAAGATAATTAGTATATTACAGGAGCAGTAGGATAATTATGTAGGCAAAAGTTCATCCTTACTCGATGTCGTATTTGGTAGAGATTCTTTGTTAATATTTCTCGCATGTTTTCCATTTCAGTGGGAGAAAGGGGCTTTATCTTTCCTTCATGATAGTCACTGTGACAGAATGAAAAAAAAAGGAAAATGGGTGGAGGGAGAGAGAGGAAGGGAGGGAAAGAGAGAGAGAGAGAATTATTCTTGTGGTCAGGAATGACATTTGAATTATTTCCTTTGTTAGAGGTGGAAACAACATTTCAAAATGGCCAAGTAATAGGTGAAAATGTAACATGTAGAAATGAAATATTGATTTCATTTGAATCTGTGGTAAGAAACAAAATGTGATAAAAATTACAATAATTTGTCCATTGCATTTAGGTGCTATTCAACATGCACCTCAGGCTTCCCTTGTAGTTATTCTCAGCAGACAGGCAGGCAGGCACACGTTCAAGTCCACCTCCACTCTACACAGGAGATCAGTGTTCCAGGGAGCAGCTGTCCCAGTAAAACTACACACCCCGGAAGAACACAGCACTTCACATGAAGCTACAGGCAAAAGGTTCTTGTTTCACATCCTCTTACTGTTCTGGTGACACTAGGACACAAAGTGTCCTGAGTCAAAGTGATCATCTTGCCTACAGCCCGGGCTGTGAAACAAACTGTGTGACCCAGCTGAGAGTCTTGGCCAAGATTGCTTGCTTACCTGAGAGACACTGATGATGGGACCTTGCTTATCATTCCACTCTCTGCCATCTCAATGGCATGCTTGATTTCCAGCTTCTTGTATAAAGAAACAATGCTGGATTTGGGCTGGTTCTCACGGATTAGAAGTCTTCGCAGATATTTATTGTCGAACTTTTTAAACCTGTACATGAGGCAAACCAGCCCGACCAATTAATTTTTACAGTGCATAGCTAATGAAAGCCAATATAATGCATTTAATGAAATTTTAAAGGGCTTTATTGTCTGGGAATGTCTCTGTTCATGTTAACAACCTAATGCTGAGTAACCTAAGAAAGGGTCAATTTTAACTTTCCTTCAGCTAGCTAGTCTTAACCTGTGTTTTGGATAATATGTTAATGGGCAGTCTCCCTAGAAGCAGCTTTAAACTTTTAGGTATTCTATGTTATTAAAAAATATTATTTCTAATTCTCTGTTTTCATCAAGACAAAGAGAACATTAAATATTTACTGTAATAACAAATAAAAGGCCAAAATTTGCATCAACTGCTTTTTCTTTGAAATTTTAGCCTGTTTTTGTAAAACTTTAGAAGTTGTTCCTTGCTCTAAAGCAACTGCACCCTCTTGGATGCTTAGTGAAAAAATATTAATTACAGCTGGTGTTGATTTTGTTTGTCAGAAAATATTTTGCCCTCCAGACATTCTGAAATTATTCTTGAATTTGGGTGTGAAGGTCATGAAGAGGTGGGACTCTGCTCTGCAATCTTTTCATTAAAGATCCCACATCGACTGGAGGAGGACTGGGTTGAGTTAAGAAAAGTTGTACCCATGTCACACATCTGTCAGGAAAGTGTCCTCAATGTGTTGGCCTCAAGTCATTTGGACAGGGCTCTCCTCAGCCATTCCCGCTGGTGCTATTCTCTCTTTAGATAAAACACTTAAATTCTTCTTGGACGAGAGACTAGAGGGTGGTGAGCAGTGCCCGTGCTTTGGGTCTAAAGAATTTGGGTGTAAAATGAATTAGATCCAAGCTAAGGATGATGATGATTCAGCAGATAAAGTAGAAATATTTATTTTTCAGGTACTGCCAGGGGAAATCTTAACTGATACTAAGTCTTAAATAATACCATCAAGAGCTGTGGAGCTGCCTGCCATTAGGATCTCTCATGTATCTCATGCTGCCTTCGTCTTTCTAGAGGAATTCCAATGGCTTTTGTATGTTTACCATCAAACAGGAAACCAACCCATCATTTAACTGCCCTAAGAAATACAGTTTGCAGGAGGAGAGATGGGTGGGATGAAAGGCTCAGCAGACATAGAGGAAATGTTCTGCAATGGTCAGAAACACGCACCCTCAGAAGATACCATCCTTCACCCTGGGATCAGAGGGCTGCCTTTTTTCCCAGCTGGAGATTCTGTTCTACTTGCTTGCGGTTTAGTAAATGACATTGTTTTGCTATTTTCCCTTTGAAACCCACATGTTCTAAAAACAACCATACACTTTCAAGAATACTGAAAATGAAATATGATGCCAAACAGCCTTTGTTTGTTGCTGCAAAGCCATTTCAGCCTCTCCTGTACAACAAAGAGTTTCACATGCAACTCTTACTTATCTCTCCAAAAGTTGTGACCCCAGTGTCCGCACACATCTTCAATTCCAGTCTTCACGTGGTCAAAGAACTAAAGGAAAACATTGGTTCATCACATAAACTTACAGACATCATTTGGCTTGTCCTTAGACCTTATTCGTTTCCAACTTACTTTAAAACAGAAACATCTAGTCATAGGTCAGGACAATGCTTCACTTTTACCAAAAGCAGTCCAAACCAAGCTCTAAGACAGAATCTGTTTCTTTCCCCCTGAATCTTCCTTAGTTCACAGCCACAAAAGAACAGAAGTTGGTTGCTAATTACCTCAATGTCAATCTTGCTCAGCTCCTGCCCGAAACTAAAGGGTTTTCCCATATTTTCACTTATTTGAAATTCCCTAACCACTCACTGCTATGCCTGGAACTTCCCCAGGCCTGAGAGTGAGGCAAATATGACTTTGTGGAGAAGAGAATCTCAATGGACAGAAGCTCCCTACATCATCACCAGCCTCTCAGGATGCACAGACAGAAGTGAGAGCTAGCATTAGGTCCTGAGTTCCTATTTTAGGAATTTGTATCATCTGGAAGCATCCTGTCCACCTAATATTAGAAACACACTCTTCCTGGGTCTATTATCAATTATAAAAAACTGAATAGGTTCAGCTAAGGTCTTGCTTGATCCCAGAGGAAGCCTGCTTGCTTTTAATTCAGGAGCCATTGTCAGGGTCTCTCAGTCTCAGGGAAAAACCCTGGTAGACGTGTCCAAAGGATGAGCTCTAAAAGGAAAGACTTTTAGATGCCTAGATTGGCTTCTTTCCCAAATGTGGCCCTCACTAGTCCTCTTTTGAAATTTCAAACCACTTGCCTCAGGTATGCTGCAGGGAGAAATACAATCAAGAAGATGCATGGCTAATAATCTACAACAAATGGAGACACACATGTGCCAAACATATATCCATAAGGAGGCTGGTGATGTAAGATTTAAGTAAGTTTAAGTGTGTTCAAGAGAAGTTTGTGTTTGTTTAATTAGATTAAATCAAACGCAGTATAATGTAACTAAATAAAGGCAAAGGTTTCCTGATGTAGCTGAATTATAAAATACCACGTATCACATGTGTGAAATCAATTACAGAAAGTTAATTTACTTCTAGATCTGAACAATTAAGAAAGTGAGAAATTCCAAAATAATGATACCTAATAATAATTTTGGTAATTCCCAAAAGTTAAATATAAGCTTTAATTGTTGTGTTTATAACAGCTATCAAAAAGAAATATGTACAACCTCTCCATAACACTAATAATGCTGAATGCTTGTCTGTCTGAACGTGACTAGGAATTTCATCTACACAAGCGTTTCACCAATGGTACTGAGGCTGCAACATACCCTGTTATAAATCTCCTCACTGACAGCAGGCTGCTTTTTATTTGATCTTTTGACATCAAGAAACTCCACTAGTGGGCGAATTGTTATTCCCTGTGAAGAAAAAAATAACACAATAATTATAAAAGTGAATTCATTCTTTTGATGAGCAGATTTTGTACTTAGCTATGAAGTCTTTGTCATCTCAGACTCCATTAATGCAAAAGGAAGAAGAAAGGGGCACCCTAGAACCCTAGAGGGCTCCAAAAGGTTCAACCTAACAGAACCTATCAGTAACACCTGTCCCCTCCACAGTAATTTAAAATTTCTTTTCTTTTCAGTTTTGTGTGTTAGAAAAACGTGAATTAATCTGTAACTTCAAAATGAACATGTAAAGTCCTCTTTTCTCGTGATTGCTTCCAAAACAGATACTCAAAGATATGCAAACAGTACCATCATTGATATCTAAGATCATGAAATGAAAGGTTTTTGTAAATATGTATCCTTGTCTGACCATTCTCAGAGTAAGAACAAAAGGTTTTGGCTCTCCCTGAATGATATAATGGTTTTCAGCAATTATTTGTGGAAGAATTAAGATAATTTGTTTACTTGTACAGACACATTGGCACGGGGGAGAGGAATGAACCTCCTGTGGTGTTGAGATCAGTCGCTACTATCCCAGACACCCAGGTCACATTTCTTTTCGCAAATGAATCAAGATTTATCTTAAAAGTAGTTAGGTTTCTTTGCCCCATTGCTCATAATGGAACACTCATCTTGAACCTTATTGTTCTGATAATTAGAAAGCTGCTTCTTAATTGCATCATGGTCACTGTGTACCACTTTGTTCTTGTGCCAACATTTGTCTTTTTAGTTTAAACAGGGTTCACTCCCTCATATAAACAGTAATTAGAGTCCCTCTTCTCCTTCATATTGCTAAGGCCAAGGCATCCTGGTCTCCTTTCACATGATAGACTTACCAGTCCCATGATCACTCCAGAACATGCCACTATGCTCTAATGGAAATACTTGTCCCAGTATATAAGATATAAATACTTGTCCCTTATATATAAGATCAGATTTGCCTTTCTTCTGTCCCCATTGCATTGTTGACTTAAATCTACTTCATTACCAATTAGTACACCTGCATCTTTTTCCCTTTCTATTTTTTTTTCCAAACCAAAGGCTCCTGTTTCACAAGAGAAATTCCCAGTGAGAAAGTCCCTTCAAGAACATGTTTGAACAGATTACTGTTCAATTTCATTCTGTTCCTTTCATATTGGCCCTCAGTTGCTCCGGCAGGATACTCTACCTCACTGTCACCCTGGGAACACTTCAAAATCTGTCATCAAGAAACATCAGCAACAAAAACTCCTACATTTATGTGTCATGGTCAGTTAACAACAGTATTAACTTATCCTTGAGGAATTCCTTTAATAATATCATCAGCCTATTATCTGGCCAGGGTGGTTGAGCACTTGAGCAACGGCCCAGAGAGGCTGGGGCATCTCCATCCATCAATATATTCAGAACTCAGCTTGATATGGCCTTGAGTAACATGATCTAAAGTGCCCTTCCTTTGAGCACAGTGTTGGACTAGAGACCCCCTGAGATCCTTTCTAACCCAAAGGACTGTTTGCTTCAACTTCCATTTAAAGGAGGAACTGTAAACTCCTTCTTCATTCATTTCACAGTCATCCTCATGTCAATCTCATTCTACTACTCATTAAACCTCAGTTAATGAGTAGTAACACTAAAAATCTCCTCTGGAGCCCCCTCCCCAAAGATCGTACAAGTCCAGTTAAATGAGATTACTCTAGAAAATAAACTGCCTTCTGAAAGGATGCCAGGGGGTTTTTTGATAAATCATGTTGCATCTCATAGCACATTCCATTTATCTCCATATTTTAAATTATTCTTTCAAAATTTTTTTCACAGCTAAAGTCAACTAACTGGCTTCTACCTTGCCTCTTTTCCAAGCATGAGCATAGACACTTCCTTCCCACAGCACCTTTATCCATGTAAAAAGTAGAGTAGAAAAATTCTGTATTTTTTCCCACTGACCTGAAATTTCATTAATAGCCACTCACATCTCTCTCACTACTCAGGATAATGTTTTTGGATGGGCTTAGCCTTCTCTACATTTTTGGGTTTAAGTTTCTTGGTCACCCTGGCCACCTGGTCCATGGCCAGGTCACCAGAGACAAGTTCTTTGTTTCCTTTCACATATCTGGTGCTTTTTAAGGGATGTTCAACTGGTTTGCAGCATCACTTCCTAACACCTGGACTCCAGTTCACCTGTCTGGACCCTGAGTGTCTTTAGTTCACTGTGCACTATATCCAACATTGAACTCCTGAGTAAACACACAAATTTCAGCATTCTAGAAAAAGGAATTAGGGCTGAAGCTGTATCTAGATTATCCTTTGTGTCTACTCCAACCCCACTAGTCTTAAATACTTAACACTACTTATATGTAAGCATAAGTACTTAATATCTGGCATACTTTTGCTACCTGCCTGTGGTATGCATAGCATTTTTTTTTCTACTATGACTATGGCAAGTATCTTCAAGTATGCTCCTTACAGTAAGTTATAACATTTGTTTTTCTTGTCTTATTTACAACTTGTCTGAGAAAGAAGTAGTCCAGGAGAAGAAAGGTACTACCTGAATGAAAACAGTGAAGAATATCACCACGATAACAGCAGTGATGAACAATTTCTTCCTGGGAAACACAGCAGGAGGAAGCAGAAATACAAGTGAAAAACAAATTGCTCCTCGGAGACCTCCATAGGCAATAATAAATTGGTCCTTAAATGTGAGAGGTATTGTCCGGAATACATTAATGATCTGAGTCAGAACAAAAACACCTGAGGGGAAAAACCAGAAATACAGAGAGGAGGGGGGGAAGAGGGGAACTTGAATTACACAGAGTAGCCCATGATGTTAATATTTGTTCAAAAACACTTCTGTTTGCTTCTTACCTTTTGTTTGCTTCTTCAATATATATTATTGAAGAAACAAAATATTACTTCACAGCTTGAAATGCCATAATATTAAATTTAAAAGCCTTAGGAGCATAATTTTAAACATATTTATGAGCTAAACACCTCGGGTCAGCTGGATTTGGGACCTGAAGCAGCTTATCAATCTCCACAAGACAGCTATCTGCTAGACTACACCTCTAGAACAGCAATAATTCTCTGTGTCAGTATAGACCAAGACTCCTAATTGCTTTTTAACAGAATTTGAGGTGATTTTGAAAACTGGCTGGTCCCCTCCATCAATCTGTGCTTTGAACCCTGCAAGCTCCTGTTCACTCAGTTTCACTCAGACAGGAAGGACGCAGGACTGGGGATGGGGGGAGAAGATGCCAACGCATGCTGGTGTCCCTTGGAAAAAGGTTCCAGGGATGTGGCAGATTGGAGTAAGGGTATAAAGGCAGGTGAAGGGAGCAAGCACTGGGGGCCAAAAGCTGGGTGGCTATCAGGCTGTTTGGCTGCTTGTCAGCATAAAGAAAACAAAGCAAAAAAACAAACGCAGTAAGAAAATAGTCCACGTTTCTAATCTGGAAGGAGACTTGGGAGCTGGACGTAGGGTTAGAGCAGATTAGAGCAGATTAGAGCACAACTCACCTTTACACATGCAGGGACTGAATCATTAGAGATGAAGTTGGGGAGAGGAGCAGATTTAAGACCTACCAGCCTGTCCTGCACTTAGCTCTCTGAGTAAAAGAAGAGCTACTACTGCAAACTCAGGAGGGATCAGTTTCTTACAGGAGTTTTTCTTTACACTTCAATTACAGCATTTCCTGGTTTGATACAATTTATGTCAATGACTCTTAAAATCCCAAAGCTAGTAAACATAAATTAAAAACAAAACAAAAACAAAGCAAAAAAACAAACACCATAAAACCCCACAAGCAAACACAAAAAAACCCAAAAAACCAACCAAACAAAAAACCCCCCAACCTTTTTAATTGCTGTACAACTGCTAATTCTTTTTACCAAAATTTTCTAATTTGTAAATAAATGCATGTATTGTGATTAACAAGCAGACTGCCTCTCACTTTAGGCGAGCAGGATCAGGGCAAAACTGATTTTTAGGTTCCATTTCAGGGAATGGTGGAAGCGACCCTGCTATATAGGGTATGTTATTAATACAAAAGCCATTCTACAAACTAATGGGCCTCTGTCGAAGTTCTGGCATTTTCTACTTGACAAGAGATAAAACATTTCACTTCTAAAGAATACTGATCCATAGTCTGAGACTTGCTTACCCAGTGCCCTCCATATTAAACAGAAGAGGAGGGTGAAGCTAACAAAGGCCCAGTTCCACTCATGGTTCTTCCCAACTGTAGACACACCCATGAAAATGAAGATTAAAGTCTCACTGACACTGCTCAGCATCTTCATGAAATATTTTATCGTTGTGTAGGATTTCTGAGAAACGTTTTCCTCCACGTATTTATTCATGGTCATGGCACAAGCTGTAATCCTGAAAGGCAAACATTATCCCATATTTCATTGTTTTGGTTTTTTTTTTTAGCTTCTCTTATAAATACATAATATTATTCACTTTCCATAGTTCTCTTTAAAATGCAAAGCATAACTTATTCCATATCTAATCTCAAATTTACAGACTTGGTGAACCTATAATTTTGGGCACAATATTTTTTCTGCAATGGGAAGTTTTCTGAGAAGACATGGAGAGTGTCTCCATCAGTGCATGGAGAGTTTTTTCACATACTAAATGCACACAATCTGTGCAGGGGTCACTCTAACTCTGTTTTGAAAGGGGCAGAGATGAAGAGAGACAGGGACAGCCTTGGAAAACAGGAGCTGCTGCATCTCTTGCTGCTAAGGGACATCAGACAGGGTGGAAACTGCATATCCTGGGGCAGGGCAGGACTTCCCTCCTTCCCTACCAGCATCTGTCCCACCTCAGTGGCAGTGACAGTAGCCAGCTCCTCTTTCCAAGCAAAGTAAGCTGCAAGGCTACAGACAATTTGTCATCCTTGACCAACTTAGGCCTGCTCTGCCTGCACATAGGGCTGAATAGGAGAAAAACAACACCAGAAATCACACTACTGCTGCTGCACATTAAAAACATTTACAAGTGAATGAAGTGGGCATCTTAGCTGATAATGAGAGAAAAGAAAGGACTTACTGTAAACATCAAGTTACAAGTCCATTTCCTATATTGGCAAACAGATTTTGCTAATCCTCAGGAAAAGCAAAGAATGACATTTCTGGTTGTACATCACTTGCTCAGTATGGCTGTCCATGGTGCAGGGATGGCTGAGGACCACTCAGCTACACATTTACAAGTTTAAGGGTAGTTAGCAGAGCTGGCTGGAGGATAACTTCAAGGTGATATGTCAGTGTAGGGAAAGACAGTCTGAGCTGACTAGTAATTATCAGGGAGGACAACTAAGGCAAGATACATTGTGAAACATCTATCCTTCCTGGTTCTGCTGTCTAGGGCAACAACATCTGCTCTGATTTCCCACTTAAAAACATATACAGGTTCTCAGTCAAACCATGCACACTAAATTTAACAAAGAAAGAGAGATGCATTTACATTGTTTTTCTGAATATAGCCAACTTGTCTATGGTTATTTATTCAAGGTTTTCAGATATAATTATTTGCTAACATAGGGGATATTTAGTCATGCTGAAATCCGTACACTTCTCTCTCTCATGGGGGAGGAGAGCAGGTTTGCTAGCATCTCTGAAAACTTCTCTTGAAATCTCCCAAGTTTTGTGGAGATTTCACTGCAGAAACTCTTCTACTAAGCATTTCCTGCCTCTAAGCCAAGCATCCCATCTCTGAACCACTCTGAACCAAACATCCCTGAATATGAATGGAAATGGAAAGGCAGACGTGGGCAGAGCTCAGGAAAAACCTCAGTGACATTATAAACACACATGCCTGTGTTTATTCTAAATACAAGATTTTGGAAAAATTCTGAAAAGCAGGAGGAATCCCAGAAGCAGCAGTAACTTCAAAAGGACCTTCATACAGTGAACTTTCTTTGCATTTTGCAAGAGGGAGTCCATAGCAATAGCTCTGGTTGTAGTCACGGGCAGACTCTGAACACATTTCTCTTGATTAATTAAAGTTAGTTTTGTCCAGAAGTTTTGTTTTCTTACATGGAGCCATATCTACATCCCCAAAGGGGCTGGGCAACAATATTTCTGAGGCACAAGTCTGGGAGGACATGTGGACACTGGGAGAGGACACAGTGTACTCTCTTAACCTCTTCCAAGCAGCAGAGATCCTGAATGTACATCAGAGTGAATAAATCCCAAGGAGGAGGATGTGATAGGGGTACAGATGCAGTCTGATGGGGCAGACAGTAGCTTACAAATAGAGGCAGAATAGTGCACCTAGCCTGGCCTTCACCCTGAATTTTTGCCCACCTATACTTGGTGATGGAGAAGGATCTAATCAGCACACAAAAAAAAAAAAAAAGTCCATTGACATGCAAAGTCTAGCTCCAACCCTAAGCAAACTCCAAGTCTAAGAAAGAGGAAAGCCTCACCAAGACTATCCCACACCCCCATCTTATTTAGTACTGATAGAATTGTCAGCCCTCCCCTCATCAGGACCATAGCTGATTTCACCATGGTCCTGAAGAGAAAGATCCTCTGTGGTCCACAGGTAGCATGCTGCCTGGGAAAGCAGAACTCCAAATTACACAGGGTCCACTCTGGAAGACATACTGTAGACACCATAAGCATGTAAGCTTTCTCCCTGAAACACTTAGTAGTTAAGGTAACATTTCTAGTATGAACACATGGTTAGGATAACAAAGGACCTGAAATTTTTGCCAATACTGACAAACTGATGATGCTTTTCATAGCTTTCCTCCTTGTTCTGATCTTCAAGTAACCCAGATTGAGTACTCATACAACAGATCCCATGTTATGTGCTGAGCAAGAAGGTGGGAGAGGACCTGGCACACACATGGATTTTGTCCTGACAAGAAGCAGCAATTTAGTCAGGACATCCACTCAAGCCCAGAAGCCGTCAAACACCCCCAGGTTCCTCAGTTTGCACGCAGTTCTGATGATCAACCACAGAAGTACGTGCACAAATTATCTACTTAACACTTTGACCCTCCAAAAGTCTCATATTCAGTGGCAAACAAGCTCTTCACTGCACTGACACACCTACAAAGATCTCAGGCTATGCCATAAATTGTGACAGCTCTCCTGTGCGTACACTGCTTATCTGCACAAGTGTAACTAGTCTGATGCAGCCCAGCTATTCCAGCAGACAGCACACTCTGTGAAGCTGGCAAGGGCAGGGACAGCAAATGCAAAAGAGCAAGAAGGCAGTGGGTGGGCTGGAAAACAGCCATTTCTAGGCCCACAGTCATTTTACAGTCCTGAAACAGCAGCTTAGTGCTCTGAAGCATTAGGTCTGTCAGGTCTGCATCAAAGGCACAATGAAACATGCAGTACTATTTATTACCTTCTTAAAATAAATGGTTTTCTTGATTATAGTAATTTAGGAAAGTCCTGCAGCATGGGGAGCAGGGAAACATGCTCTGGACATGGTTTGTTTTTGGAACCTGAGGTAATGGAGACACTTTAAATAGATGTCTGATAAGAATCTGTCACCAGATTAATCAGAATCCTTGCAAGCTGTAACTTAAAACACCTACCATGCTTAAACACTAGAATTTAAAGGGACAATGCCCTTATTTTCAGTCCCATTTTGCATTCATTCAATTAGTGTCAAGCAATTGAGGAGTTTGTTCAATGCTATAAGAAATAGAGCTGCACATGATTTGTTACTCTTCAGGTAAGTAATATTTCACAGTAATCACTGCTCACTTGAACCAGGTATCTCTTTAGAGTATTTATTTACATTAAAAATGTTGACATCTCCTTCATTTGAAAATTGTGTGGGACTATATAATATCAAATCAATATTCTTATGCAAGATTTTAAGCACATTATTATAATAAGTTCTTCACAAACTAAATTTTTACTGTCACAATAATCAAAAACCAAGAAATGTTTTATTTTACATTTCTTACTCACATACATTAATTCTGACTTCCAATTCTGTGACTTGAGTAGTTGCCTTGGTCAAGAAGGGGAAGAGAAAAACACTTAATTGCAAATAACCTGCAACGTTCTGTACTTCTGAAGAATAAAAGTATCACTGTATAAACAGTACAGTTTCTGTCAGGACTGCAATAAATTAGGCCACTGGGTTCAATCCTCAAGTTTCCTTGACCTACTAAATTTACAGTAGTTTCAATGTTTGCTCCCTTCAGCCTGCAATTCATTGTTGCCAAGAAAAAAAAATCAAACAAAAAACAAAAAAACCACCCACAAACAAACAAACAAATAAACAAACTATATCAAAAGTGCTGCTGCTTCACAGCCTTTATGAGAAATTAGTAAGCAGAAAATGCAGCATTATAATCAGAATGGAAGCCAGCGAATAAAGTTCAGATTCAGATCTGTGATCCTCATTCATGCCCAGCTCTAGTTACACTAGAAACTCCTTCCTCTCCTGAGGAGGATTTTCTCACTGTAGCTCACAGGGACATGGTTCAGTCCCTTCACTCTTCCAGCCAAGTAACCTGGTGCAGGGGTTATATACGGACATTTCAAGAATCATTTGTCCTTAGAATGAGTACACAAACTTATCAGAAGAGGGGCAAGTGCCTTTCATTCCCTTCTATTCCTCAGCCAGTGAATTCCTACTGCTCAAGAATGAGGCAATCTGTGTAAGTATCTTATTTATTTGGTAACACTGTACGTTCCTGCTCATGTCCTTCCCCTATAAGTATGGTACAGCATGTAACCACAGAGTCTCACTGAGTATCTTTAAAAACCTGGTTATAAAAGAAGGGGGAATCAGTAGCTTAACTCATGTGGACTCATGTGGATATGGGTCAAAAAGGGGAGACCAGGCAATTATCCCACATAGGCTGAACTGTAAATGGCCACAGTAGCAAATAATATATAATCGCAGCTGTAAGGGACATTCCAAGGTCATTTTCTCCAACTACCTGGTCAAAAGAGGGCTGACTATTAAATCAGACCCAAGCAATCCTTACATGAGTCAGTCACTTCAGAAAACAACAGGGAACTCAACACTGGTGTGTGTTTCTGCAGTGTGACACAGAGCAAATTACTTTCTATAGTTCAAAGGCCAAAGAAATGTGACAAGAACAGGGTAGATTTACTCCAAGGGGATGCAGAGATTGCAGGAGCTCCAAGGCTGTGAGCAGCCCTGCTGGGAAGGGACAGGCTTTATGGCTTACAGCAGCAGAGAGCTCTTCTATCTCAGCCAGGACATTACCGCTGTACACAGTTCTGTCAGCTATTATAAAGTATGCTTAGAGACAAAAACAGACAGAACATTTTAAAGACAACTCATTTTTTATCGTGCTGTTTGAAGGCGAAAATACTTTGTGTTTCCTCTTCTGTTCTGCACCCACTCAGGGGCCACTGTGCAAACGAAAATGAATAGGTTGTTAGTGCTGTGGGAAGCACTGGTGTGCTGGTGGCAGGCACCGGCATGTGGTGGGTCCACTGACCCACCAGCAGACCCACTGTGCCCTTTCCAATGTGTCCTGGATGCAGCAGGTCCAAATCAGTGTTTTCTTAAACACTGCCACAATTTTTTCCATGTACAGTCTAGCCACACGTTTTTGGTTTAGAAACCCTTTAAGTATTTGATCATAGGATGTCAAGGACATTTGGCTTAAGAGGTGGAGGAAACTAGAAACCACGCAAATGCTATGAATAGAAGCTATGAAAAGAGATGGTACATTTATGAACTCGGCCAAAGTGGATGCATATGTTGCTTTATTTAGGCTCATATCAGAGAAAGGAACCCATGCAATCTTTATCTCTTTACTTACATTAAAGTTACAACCTCTACTGTTTCATGGGATATTCCTATTTTTACACTACTGAACTCATCACCCATAAGTTTCCTTGTAAATTTCTTCTCAGCCCCATAAAACCTTATACTGGCATAGCTATGATATTAAACCTGTCTTCTCTTGCCTAAAAGACAATAATCAGGTGAGGTATTATCGAGTATTAGTGACACTCAGCAGTAACATCTGAGCTCACACAAAAAGCTCTGCTCCTCATGCCTGAATGACTCATATTTGCCACTAGAACAATATAAAGTCATTAAAGAAAGTTGACTTTAAAAATATTACTTGGAATCAGAGCAAAACATTTCATTATATCAAATTTCATAAAGGCTCTTTTTAATGTTGAAGATGTTACAGTATAAACAGAGTGAAGAGAAAGGCTGTGCTCTTTTTTTACTGAAGACAAGGAGTGGAAAACCAGAAGTGAAAATATTTCTATCTGTTGGAAGTGGGAATAAAAATATTATTTTATACCTAATGATGTATAAAGAGAGCATTGTATCACACAGGCACATTTATCAAGATATTAAACCATAGGATTATATTACAATTGGACCGCAAATTTTACATTCACCAAGTCCTTAGTGCCTTCAATCCAGCAGAAGTTTGCCTTAATGATATATACATTGTGTTCATTGAATGGTACTTACTAGCTGCTCACATGACTAACTGTTGAACAGTTTCACAATATATTGGCATCAAAAGTGAAGGCAGCTCATGAAGTTCCCTGCTGCCACTGCCACTCCCTCCCTGCCACCACTGCCCCTACATCACCATGGGCCACTCCTCACCCATGCCCTTATGACTAGTGGAGGGGTCACATTAGGACACAGGTCACCAAAGGGACCTGGGTTAAAAATAAGCCCACTGAAAATACAAGTGAATATTTTTAACTAGGAACATTTCAAAGATATGGTTAATGATGTGATGCCATGAGCAGTTTTAGTGACACAGCTGGTGTGGTGGCAAGCTGAGAGAATGGGGTGGAAGCGGGAGGGAAGAGGCCGGAAATCCTCAAGCCAGCAACTCTGCCATGCACTGTGGAACAATGCCATATGGCAAGGTTTGCAAAATCTGATCCTCTCTCCAATTTCCTTTGGAATTCTTACTCAGATGCTATGATTACTGAAGTTTTGGGTACTTACGCCATGATGCCAGAGAGATGAAACATTTCAGCTGTTATGTATGACAAGTAACTGTACAGGAAGACAAAGAGTGGCTCAATCACTCGGATTTTATGGGTGAAACGGGTGGTAAAGGCTGCTACAAATCCCAAAAGGATTCCAATCAACACTCCACCGATCCCCACTATAAAGAAGTTAGCAATCCCAGCGAATATGTCAATAACCTTAATTGTGCGCATCTGGCAGAAAGACTTGAACAAATTGTACAGGACCTATGAGGAAAAAGAAAGCACATTATCTTTTTGAACTATTCTTAATTCCCCTTCATGTCATTATGTTCCTCTGCTGAATTTCTTTATCTACCTTGAATTTGCTTTTTAGATATGCGGTAATTTATATCTGGCCTATTACTTTTCATCTATATATACCAGGGAGATACACAAAGGCAGATAAATATAATTACTCTCATTTTTGAAAATGGGACAGATTTCTTAACCCACACAGCTCTGGGGGCCAGGAGCATAAATCTATCTAATTCTTCTTTAAAATCATTTATTTATAGAGCTCTTAATTTTTTCCACAAATTTCCATTTCAGATTTTCCCCAGAGTAAAAGAAATAAAACAAAAGTAGAACAAAAAAAACCAAAAGCAATTTCATAACCAGTGAAAAATCAGGTTATTTTTAAATCTGTTTGATCAGACACTGAGAGGTAGAGTACTGAACTAGACCACAGATTCATCTAAACTGCTGGGGTAGGAGGGGATGTAGAGGCAGCTTGGGATGGACAGTGACAATCCCAAGGAATAAAATAAACATGGTATTTATTAAGCCAGTGCTCTTTCTCAAAATTATTGATGACTAGAAATCCAGTGGTTTAAAGACTGTTCAAAATATTGAGTATTTACAGATATTTGGATAACATTGCCATTAAAAAACCTGTTGCCATATGTTTGCCCAGTTTAATTTTCAAAGTATTTATAGACATCCTCCAAAACAAGCTAGGTCAATGGGATTATCAATTTTTCTTAGCCAGAGACCCTTCTTGTTTTACACAGGAAACAGAACTACCTAAAGCCCACATTTCTCTAATACCAAATAATTTAGTTTCTCCAAAACAGAAACCAATGTAAACAGTTACTCTTAAAGAAACTTTAAAGGATTGGCCACCTGCAGATCCACTTCGGAGATTGAAACATTCCCTGGTGTTGCATGTATGCTCCCAGCCCTGCAGTACCAGGGTAGCTACACTGCCCCCTTGTACAGAGCTAACTTGGGTCACAGGCACCTATTCCTATCACAGTGGGTTCACAGACTAAGCCAGTGAAGACCAGTCACCTTAGACAGCTTGCAGGAGTTAAATCTCTGCTTTCTTTCTGGATTTCTTAGTACACCAAACAGATTTCTCTACCGGGAACGATATTTGAGAGAACAATGTTTTATCAGTACTTGCATTGTGCCAACAAACTAGGTGTTTGAGTAGTGGCTGTGGAAGTATTTCTCATGTTTGCAGTCTTGTTCTCTCTCACAGGACAGAACATAAGCTGTTCAGCCCTTCTTGGTCAAAACTGGGTAAGTCTTACAGAACTAGAAGTTTAATACAAAGACATGGCTTATTATGGGTCCTTTGGGCTAAGTGAAAAGAAAGACCTGAAACAGAAAAGAGAAAATACATTCCAGAGCAAGCATGGAAACACAAGGCCAAATCAAACCTAGAATGGTCACCAGTAATTTTCATTTACAAAGCAGCAAACACAGTAAGAGCAGGATCATGAACTATTTATTTGATAACAATGATGCTCTCAGGATGAGTCCACTCAGGAGAAGTGTCCTTTTTCATCTGGACAAATCCCTTGCTGCTCTAAGGCAGATTCCCAGCCTTCTTTCCCCATTCCTTGTTACTATGTATTGTGCAGGACATGAAAGCAATGTCATAGGCTCCACAGTGTTTTCACCTGTTTTGATTTGCAGATCTTATGGATTTGCATGGAGATAAGTTTACCATAATTAAATATACTGACAGTAAGAGTGCCCTTGCTGGTCATTTTACAAGGATCTCTCGTTCCACAGACTCCCAGGACACCATTAACCACAGACTGAAGAATACAGTTGACTCGTGTTGTGTTCAAAGAGTTTCCCCATATCACTTGTTGAAACTTGGGACAGACCCAGAGTCATGTTTTTTTCTCTAAGACACCTAAAGAATTTCACCTGGCAGAATACTTTCTTGATATATATTAGGGAAGCTGATTATTTATTTAATTGGAGTTTTAAATAGTATTTTTTTTATATTTCAAAAGGTAACTGTAAATATATACAAGGCTACTCTCTAAAGTAAGAGAACTGCAAGGTTCTTGTATAGAAGCAGAGAATTTTGATCCATCCAAGGCTTTCCATAATGTCACTTCATCTTCACACCAAAGTATTCATTCTGCAAATAGAATGGAGCCTGCTGCTCCACATGGAGACATCCTCATAAATCTCAAGTCTAATGCCATAAATTATCTGAAAGAATAAATGCAATTTTCTCCTTTGTACTTCAGCCACGGTTAAAGCAGCAGCCACAATTATGGCATGTCATGAACAGAATTTTAACCTCATTCCTATTGTTTTTTACTTACACTGCTGCAAATGAGGTCAAAATTAGGATCGCTTCCCTTTTATTCTACAGCAGCTCAGTTTTACTGAGCTTTCTCTAAACTTCCAAGTGCATCAAACACCAACCCTGGTCACATTTTTAATGCATTTGGTGTGAGAACAGGGGGATTTTTTGAAGTTCAAGATTGTCATTTACTCAGTAGCCTTCAGCTGAACTCAATGAAGGTAACACCAAACAATACTAGCCACTGATCCCTTTTTAATCTTGTCTCCAAGTATTTCTGATACACTAATTGCTTATTTTCATCAGTTCTCAGTTCTTAAGTTTTTAATTCTAAAATTGCTTTAAAGTGCTCTAAAATAATGTCAGCAGATGCAGAGTACAAAGTACTGCTGTAATGTTTTCTAACATGAGAATAATATTATTATAATGACATTGGCTCCTTCTTTCTGATTTTAAGCCCAGAACTGGAGTTTGAACTGCTAACACTTAATTTGATCTTATAATTTATTATCACCTTGCTCATTAGGTCTGACTCAGTTATTTTTATAAAGCACCAACTCTAATCAAGAATCCAAATGTCAAACATTGTCCTCTGCCAAATTCAAGTTCCAAAATTTCACCGGTGGGGAAAAAAGAACAGTCAAATGCACATACTGCAAAAACTATTAGGCATGGCAGACCACCTGACAAATGCAGCAGAACTGACAATCCTGAGAAAACACACCTTTCTTTGGGCACAAAATGAAGGTGTGGGAGCATGTTCTCTGGAAAGGAAAGCACAGATGACACTGCTATTCTAACAAAAGCACATTTAATAAAGTCACTCTGTTTTGCACTATCAGCATAGCCCCTGTTTTGTTTTTTTCTGATATTGCAGTGTCCATAGGAATTCAGCAGCTTCCATGGATGGTCAACCTTCACTCAATTCCCTTCCTGCTTCACCCCCATGTCCCACTGCAGACCTCTGCCATGGCAGGTGGGACTCAAGGGCTCCAGAAGATGAAAGCTGAAAGTTTCTGAGTTCTGCTGGTTGCTGGTCTTGTCAGCTCCCCATAAAACAGGGGCAGAGGAAGGGAGAGCATAAAGCATGACCTACTCCAAGCACAGGTCTGAGTAGCCTAGCAAGAGCTGCTCCAGCAGCATCTGCTGTGGGCAGGGAAGGAAAGGTCCTCTAAGGGCAGCCTCAGGAATCTCTGTGACGGCCTGGGTCACATTTTAGGTATAATCACATGATTGCAGGTGTGCAAAAACATAACAAGCAACCATTAGCAGACCAATTCTGTGCATGTGGCAACAATTTGATCTCTGTCCAAGAGCTACCTTTAAGCAATAGGAAGTAAGACCAAAGGTACTCTACATTGCTTTCTCTCCTTCATAAATATATGTAAGGCCAGTGCATTATTGCACTGTTCCTACAGACTCCTCAGATTATCTTCCCTCTGTTAGGGCATCTGGGGAGGCAGGCAGTAAGGAAACCCCCAGAGAAGGCAATAGTGATGCCTACAGGAAAGCTACATTAAATCCCCATGCCAGCCCCTATAAAAATGGTGGTTTAGAAAAATTTGCCTCTGGGAAGTAGCACAAATGAATACACTGGAGATCAGGATGTAGAGTTTTCCTAGCAAATCATGCCATTATTAACTGCTGCCCCAGTGGCTGACTTTGTCATTGAATAAAGGGATTTTCACTGGAAAAATCCATCAAACAATAAATTTTAAATAATCAGATCACCAGTTTTTAAAAAAATTGTATGAATAGACATCCATCACACAAGTGGCCATTATAGTGACTGGAGACAGACCCAACCATGGCTGACCTGCTAAGCCCTTTGCAACTCAGTATGTACACCTATTTATTTACAGGACTGGCTTAAAGAACCAGTTTAGCATTGGCAGGCAGTTCCAACTGTAAACTAATGAGAAAAGCTAGGTTTTTAAGGCAAGCCTGTAAGAGATGTGATTCAGCTGACCAGATAGAAACAGATTCAGGCAAAGCATGCAGTGTTAAGTGAAAAAATAATGTAGTATTCCCACAGACACACAAGAATTTATCAATACCAAGGCTCAGAACAAATTATGACATAAAGATGTGTCAAGCAGGTGAGGGAAAGTCCATGAAAAGGGAAAAACATGTGAGGCAACATTCAAGAAAAGGGGAAAACAGGACAATTTTGCATAGAATAGGACTGGAATAAGAAGCCAGGGACAGAGACAGGAAAGTGCAGACCCAATTCATTAATCTTTTTGATATTTCTAGTATATGAAAAACTGTACTTCTATGCCTCACAAAACAGAAAACATGCTAGGACATGGTTGGCATGGGCAGGATTTTAAGGCATAGCCAAATGGGAGTAATGCCCCAGACAGTGTTATTGGGTACAAATGAGGGACACTGTGGGGGACAATGGAATTTGCAGATTGCTGTCCTCAGGTCAGCATCACAACCCCAGTTCATCTAGTTAATGATTAGAAATTATTGCCTCCAGGTAGCTATCTTATCTCATCTGTAGCCTGGGATACATGTGTTGGTGATTTCAGGGCAGTTCCAAGTGGATGGGCATATGCAAAGTCAACCTCAGCAAGGTCCTGTGCCATCTCCATGATTTGCCATTCTCCCCATTAACAAGCTGTGACACCCCACACTGGCCCTTTCCCTTTCCTGTCCAACAACTTCTCTGCAGGTGAGGAAAAACTACAGTTTCAGATTACAGAAGTAACAGAATTACAAAGATACAGAAACTAGAGTGATCAGTAGTAAAATCCCTACAGTAAATACGCTACCATTACTCTCACGTAGTAAAACCACTGTGGTTTCTAAATCTAAGTTTAAAGAATGAGATAGACACACTAGCACTCCTTGACTTCCATCTAGTAGCCAACTGAATTAACCAGATACAAAGAGATAAAATGGAGTGGCATTTAAACAATCATTCATCATTTTTTATCAATTAATCATTTATCAAGTAACTTACCACAGTTATAGCATCATTCAGCAAAGACTCTCCAAACACCAGGATATAAAGCTGCTCATTGACATGGATATTTTCAAAGACGGCTAGCACCGCCACAGGATCCACAGCTGAAATGAGGCTGCCAAAGAGCAAATTCTGCAGCAAAGTGATATCAGTCAAACCAAATGCACTGATCTGGCAAATTCCATATAGGGAAATTCCAATGCCGATGGCATTCCAGAGTGTGCCCACCACAGCATACCAGAATATGGTACCAAAGTTCTCAAAGAACAGACGAGTTGGCATAAAATATCCAGCGTCGAGTACAATAGGTGGTAACAGATACAAGAAAAACACATCACTGTTCATTACAGGAGGGGACTTCTCCTCTGCTCCAAAAATAATCCCACCAAGAAGCAATCCAACCAGAATAAGGAGACAGCTTTCAGGTACTATTGAGGGCAACTTGTGATAGAGATGAAAGCCTTCAAAGGAAATTCAAACACAAGAAAGGGAAATGGTTACTTGTGCAGAATCCATAAGATTATTCTGGATTCTGTTGTTGTCATTTCTATACTAAACAAACAGCAATTGCAGGGCAATTTCATTTTCTCTGCGAAGACTGAACTGGACATCCATAATGGGTGAATGCAAATACGTTGGCTAGCATAGTTAATTCAACTGGTTTGGTGGAGAGACAAATTAATAGCTAGACATTCCACTTAACAGCTAGGCTGGATGGAGCAACTGTGTGCAAGGGCTCTCTCTGTGAAACTGTGGGGTTTTTTTTTTAAATGTGGAATCCTCCAGAAACACAATCCAAATACTTTTCTAGGGCAAATTACATCTAGATAGGAAAAAAACCATCATGCTAACCACTGCTTCCTCTCTGGAGAGCTTCACAGAGGAGTTTAAAGAGTACTTTAATTTCATTTTTACTTTTATATTCTCAAACCTAGTGAGGGGAACTAGCACATATGACCTCCACCCAGTCACCCACAACCACTTCCCCTACCACCAGGAGGAAGCATTTACAGATACAAGTATTCATTTTAGTGGAGCCTCCAAATTAATTTCACAAGAATCAACCTGTTTTCCATAAAGTGACAATAAGTTGTAACCTGTATTATTATGCTCATTCTTCTTTATCATATGAATTGTAGTAGAATTATGATCCACTCATAAAAATCTGTGGAAAGAGCTGAAGAAATTAATTTTTAAAGGTTCTGAATGAGGATTTAGTGGTTGAATGTTACTTAGCCTTCTAAAACCTCAAAGCCATGCAGTTTTGATTTAAAGATTCCAATTACTTATAGAAGTTGGCTGTTTTAAGGATAATTCTGGTAATGAATGGGGAAAGTTTTGAAGGAACTTACTCTGGCCAATCTAATGGAATGATCAACCTTATGCACCAAGGTCACATTCCAGGTCTCAGCGATGCCAATCTTTTCCAGACTCCTCCTTATCTATATTTGGCCCACATAATTATATAGAAATTGATCCACACCCATAAGATCCCACAATCCCTGCCTAACTAAAAAGCATTTAAATTATTTTAAATGAGAGCTGCACAGAAACACTGGGTGTGGTAATAACGGGCGTCTATTTCAGTAAAACTATTTCAGTAAAAAATCACACCTGCAGTCAAACAGTTAAATTACTGCAATCTTGGTATAGTTTACATCCAGGTTCCCAGTTCCAGGGTTATGTCTCTTGTAACACCTATTTTGTTAATTCACCTTTCATCATGGATTTTTTTTTTCCAGTTAAAAGAAAGCCTGAACTTATAATTAGGAAAAACAAATGGTTAAGAAGGAGCAAAAGGAAAGTTTTTTTTTTAATCTATTGACTTTTTACTTATATATTTTGCAACTATTACAGCTATTTTTAAAAGCTAGCAACTCAAGCTGCTTTTTTTTTTTTTGTTTCATGAACACAGACTTTCTTAAATAATTAGAAACACAGCCTATGTGACTCATTAGAAGGACCAAATTCATTGCCATTCTTCAAAATTAGAATCACCAATGTCCTATATTGGCAGAACAGATAATGATCCTGGAAAAATCAAGAATTGGCAGTTGGAGACTTGACTCTTCACCTTTCAGTCGCTTCCATATAAACATTTTATGATTAACCTTGGTTTATGCAGCAGCAGAAATACAATTCCAATACAACAGTGAGGAAATTTCCCCTGAGTAAGTTTGTTTTGCCAAAGTTCTTTTTAAACCCTTCAAAAGTAAACTTTAAATAATATCCTCAATAAAAATTCAAGTGAAGGAAAATTTTGTGAATGCAGCTTTTGAGAAAAAACAAAACAAACAAACAAAAAATCCAACCAGTTGTAGTACAATGACAATGAGATATCTACTGTGGATAAAAACAATTAAAATATTTTCTTTTCTTCTTTACCTATCACTCAAGAAAGTTCATAGCCTCTCAGAGATTTGGGATCCTACCTCATTCTTAAAGGCAATGGAAAGCCTCCCACTAAGTTAAATATGCTTTTTATTCATGTAAACAGCATGAGAAGTCCTGGAAGACTTCCTGCCTACATGAAAAGTATTCAAGGGTGTTTAGGGACAGGCTATGGTTCCTGATTGGAAGGCAGAGAGCTAGTATTTAGAATCCAGTTTATGTCAAGTCAGGAGCAGATACCCTGCCCAATGAGGGACATCTTCCTTGGTCTGATGGATTCAGAGCCACAGGGTGAGGATCACCCTAGGAACATATCTCCTGCAGTACAGGAGTACTCAGACTTTCATGCTGAATTCAAGACTACAGCTACTTTCTTCTCCGCTGACCCTGTCCTTGGCCTTCAGGTTATGCAGTGACTCAGCTTCAACAGCATGGAAGATGTTTATTGAGTAAGCGTCCTCCATATATCATGTCAAAAATGGCAGAACACTTATCTAAAGTCAAGCTCAGTATGTTTCAAGATAAAAGTCCTTAGAATCCCAGTTTCCTTCTTTTTTTGGGGTGAATTCCAGTGCTTTCTGATGCTGGAAATGCCACTGAGATGAGTACCTCTGAACAGCTTAAACCTTTTTTCAGGAGAGCAGGGCTGGAAGAGTATCAGCTCAATTGCCAGAAGAAACACTTCTCATTGTGTATTTGTGATTACATATAGAAATTACAGGAATCTGGATTGGTTTCACAATATTTTGTAAGTTTAGTAGCATAAAAATTAAGCAAAACTGGGGATTATGTAGACTAGTCTTACTGCTCAGAGACTCCAGCATATTCTGGGGCATATTCTGATCCTACCTAAAATACTCATGGAGTCCATTAGCATGTGAGTAACATGGATACCTCTGGTAGCAACACACAAAATAAGAAATAAGTGGAAGTAGTTATAAAATAATTGAATTCAAGGCAATTTATTAGATTTCTAATCTTGCTCATGTGCTATACTGGAATAAAAAGCACCATGTTTCTAAAGTCCTTTTGAAAATGTATCTTGTCAAAATGTTCAAGTTCTGCTTGACAACCTCAGGCTTTCCTTTCTTATGCTGCCTTTCTTGCTCTCTCTAAATCAAGCTTATAGTGACACGATCACATGCAGGATCAGACAGACCTTTAAGGTAAATTCCCTAAAAAAATGTTAGCGAATGCTGGGACATTTCACCTCTGGTGAAACTGCACTTCTGTGAAAACAAACATGTTAAAAGATTAATGACCAGGCGGTGCAGTTGACCACTCTTTGGGATCTTTCACACACTGAGAGAGCTGTTATTACACAGGACCCTATCTTCTGAGCTCCTCACAGCTGGGAAGACCTTAGGGATCTGTTCATAAAGGTTTGATACTCGGCAGTGCCAAGTGTAAGCATTCAGTGCCCAGCCCCAGAAAGGAATTTGTGATGCCAGATTAAGCACCGAAATTTCCTGGGCAGTGCGGGAGTCTCGAGGTGGATTACAAGCTGCCTGGCATGTCAGGGGCAAGATGCCTGTGCTGCCCAGCAGAAAACGATGAGGAGAGGAATGCATCAGAGAGCCTCCTCTCTCAGAGGGCCCCTCTTAGGGCCACAGGCAGTGAGATGGGCTGGGAAATACATCTCCATCCTCTTGAACTGAGGCACATGGCTCACTCCTAGCACGTAGGATATGGCAGAGCATCGTTTAGGTACCTTGGTGGTTCAAAACTGCTTATCTGGGCTACCTTCAATAGAAAAAAAGGCATAAACCAGTGAAAATGTGATGTGGAATGTGACTTAGGAGCGATGGGAGCCTGACCTGGGAAGGTTTACCTGATGCACTCACTGGATAAGGAAGCACAGACAGAGCTCCAGGAGCAAGAACTGGATGTTCCTAATTCCAGTCCTGGAGTCAGGGCGCCTGCAGATAGGTGTGGTGAAGCTGAGCACTGCCACACCTAGGGCCACTCCTGGATCGGGCCCTCATTGCTCCAAGCACACGCACTGACAACAGCATGCCCTAGATTAGCCGCACTTGCTTTCATATGGTGTAACTGAAAGGATTTTAAAATTATATGTGTTTTTCTTCACCTATGCTGCTTGCTTGCTTACTTACTAGAATCAGACTGGAAAATTAAAGCAGTCAGGCAACTTTTAAAAAAAAACAAAACTTTTTAGATGCCTATACACTAGCAAAAATATTATGATAGTCAGAATATATAGTTTTACAGAAATTATATATTATTGCGTCTATATGTGTACTTACATGTTTCAAATGGCTTTCCTTTTAATAAAAACCTTTAATAAAACAGAATTTTTTTTCAAAAGTTTTAGTTTATTCAAGAGTTTCTGCTTTATCTAAACTCAGAAGCCAGAGCAATTTTCAGTGCTCCACAGGCTAAATTCTCAACCAAGCTCCCTTATTTCCAGGTTATTATAGATCACAATATATTTGAGTGCATCATATTTGAACTCTGTTCTGATTCTGCAAACACCTAAATGCATACTCAAGACTAAGAATGCACCTTTAATTCATTAAGACACGTGCATCAGGCTGCATGCCTGTTTAATGGCTGCAAGAGAGTATTTCTGCAGGAAGTGATGATAGCAGACCAAGTTACCCGATCAAGGATCAGGCCCCCGACTACAATGTTAGACATGGCAGGAGGTGAGCACAAATTTTTGGCTTTTTCACAATCCTAATTACTTGATCACTAACCCAATTGTGACACAGTCTATTAAAATGTCACATGCAGAGGTTAAAAGTTTTAACTTTGATAAAGATGTATCATCAGAATGACCATGATGGTATTTTTTTTAATGATAATCTGTGCTGTAAAGTCAGAGCTCTGAATAAAACAACTGTAGCATGGGTAAACTAACTTATTTTGTCCTCAGAGCTTTATTCCTTACATTATCTTCTAGATAAGAAGATACTAAGTTCATAATTCATCGAGGTTTACTGGATTTTAAGTAACTATCTAGCACACCATTACCTGATATTCTTTAGATTATTATGGTGTACTCAATTCTCTGTTTGGGACAAAGAAGCTAACTAAAAACATGACACATAAGCTGCACAAAACTCAGGGAAACTATGCAATGCAAATGTTTTCCACATGAGGGAAGAGGTGTCCTTCCTTACTCTTACAGTGCTGTCTTTTATATTTTTCTCGGGACATAAGTGAATGGTGGAAAAGCAGAGTAAGGAGGAGGCATACTCTACCCTCATAAATATTTGCTCTTCATCGATCCGTTGTTCTGCTTTGAGACTGTCATTATACCCGGCGTTATTTTAAGAAAAATAAGACCGTGCTCAAATGACAGCAGAGCGACCAAGAAAAAGTCAGTCACGCACCGGGTGAACTCCGGGTTTTACGGTCCTCGGGGCCGGAGTTGACCCGTCTCTTTTCTCCTCCGCACCTCTCCTAACTGAGGGGACCCCGACTTCTTCCCTCCAGCCAAATC
>VWZN01000050.1:300653-321501 GCA_013396955.1 Regulus satrapa
AGAGAATTTTCACTGCATCAAAAATTTAGCCCCATATTTTAGGGATTCCCTAAAAATTATTATGTCATATTTTCATACTTGATATTTTGACCTGTCTTGATCATCAGAGAACCATTTTGGAATGTTAATGTGACTATTTCAGTAACTGGATCCTGTACAAGAAATGTTGTAGGTCTTCTCTTGAAAATATGATCAAAAATCAAAATGGGTTGAGGGAAAGTCATAAATAAAACACTAAATATTTATCCAGAATTTTCATTGCTGTTCTAGTTTTACAGATAATTTCAGCAGATTAAAAAAATTAAATTTTATTCTATTGCTGATGTTTTATTTTATTTTGATAGAAATTAGATGTGTACAGAGAAGCTTATTCTTTTATATCTAAATTTTCCCTGATGCAGTCCATATAGCAGTACTGTAAAATCTGTAATCCTTGTTCAGAAGAAATGTATAAATTTTGCAATTCTTCCTAGTAAATTCTCCAAAACAGCCAAAGACTTTTTCCAGTTTTCCCCAAAAGTATTTTCCCCTAATGCGGAGGAGACTTAAAAACAGATCACATTTCTGAAATACATTAGTGTGCTACTAAAATAAATTTGTTTTAAAATCTAGTATTTCCATTAGAAAAAGGAAGGAAGTTTCTGGGCTATATCAGGCAAAGAGGTGGTTCTTCTTGAAATCTGCAGCTGCATGGGAATTACAATTATACAAGGTAAGCCTGTGCCCATAATACATGCAACCATGATGCTCCAGGAGTTTAGTGAAAACACACCAAAAAAGGGACATAGGTTTTTTGGTTTGGTTTTTTTTTAATGTTTAGAAGTAGCCTCACTGAAGTCTAAAGGATTATAAAATACAAACATGCTTGGCTGAGAGTGGTTTTCTCTGGGAGCAGAGGCTGGTCACTCACCTACAATGCATTATGCTAACAATAATTTCTTGAAACCTATTCCATTAGGGGTTAGACTCTTTTTATAAGGGTTGTGTCATCAGGGCCTTGGCTGAATAACTCTGTCTCTAAATCCATTAATTAGTGGATGAATATCTCAACTATCAAATAATTTATTACCTGAAATCAACAGTCCATTGTGGATGTGTTTTTCCACAGACCTTTCCAGGTCTGCTTAGCAACCATCCCCATAAACCAGAGGTCCACCAGAGGCATTATACCTTGCTCATGTGGGCACTTTAATGGCAGCAATTTAGCTCTGCAGGTCTGAACTTTGGTTAGGCATTTTAGGGCCCTTGCTTTGTTAGCTGTTGTGTCTGCACAACTTGTTTTAGTTAATTGGAAAGAGTTGAGAAAGGGGACACGTGCTGTCAGCCACCTAGTATTTCAGGACTCCAGGAATGGTAGAAGCATCAGATTGCCTGGCTTTAGATGCAGACCATGAGGGAAGGAGCATAACTATTCTTTTATTCTTCAAAAGCAGCCCCAAAAATGAAGTGATGAATTCAGAGAGATGAACTCCACTTTTCTGGGGTTTCCTTGGGCCGCACTCAGCATCAGTCACAGCACCAGTCACAGTTATTCCAGCACGAGCCCTGAGGGATGAACGTGTTGCTGCCTCTGTGGATTACAGGCAACCACCTCCCCAAAGGCAGGACTAATCTGGGTATCTGAGTAATTGCACCCATGTGAACACTCTCCTAAAGACTCTTCCTAAGGCTTTCCCCAGCCAGCAGGTGCGGACACAGCGCTCTGCTCACCATGAGTCAGCATCTCTAGCAGATTCAGCCAAGAAGCTCTGGAGAGCCTTTTGCACCTCATACCAAATAACAGAGAGGTTTTAGCAGCACTGCAGGGCATCAGAATTAAACATCATCCCAAAGAACAAAAAAGGGACCTGTCATAAACCACTGGGGGAGAGCTAAGTGATGTTTCTAGCTCCAGAGGGACATATATAATCCAGGAAAACTAATAACCCATGAAGTTAATTTCTGCTATTACTTCAAAGTAAAGTGCCCTTCTGTTCATAAGGCAGGCAAAACCAAGAGGAGTTGCCCAGAGAGTAGTTTTACTATTTTTCCTTTTTTATTACTTCTGTTTCAGGTGATCTGGATATCACTGAAAAATTACATTGTTGGGCGCATTTGCTGAAAATCTAGAATTCAAGATGACAGGCTGGCCTTCTCCTAAGACTTAGAACAATTTACTTGTTTAATAGCTAAGCAACACGTTTAATGTTTAAACAGTAAATCCCCTCTTTAGCTCACTCTGCACCAGGACACTTAGTCATTGAATGATTTCTGAGGCTGTGTCCCCATGCTGGCTGTCAAAAGTAGCCACTGTTCTCAAGCTCAGCACCTGTCACTGCCATGAATACAAAAATACTAATTTAAAGGTTTAACTCTGGGGGCAAAAAAAGTTAATGACTAAAGAACACCTCCAGTTTTAGCCTTATAATCACCAACAACAATGAGAATTTTCATTTGAAAGCAGAGTTTGATAGATTATGGCAGATATGATAAACACATTTCTTAACTCTTTCCCATGAGTTCAAGCATTGAAATTGGAGGCTGAAGTGATTCCTTTTGTGCTGTAACCCATATTAACAGCTCTGACAACCTTTGAAGCATAAAGGTGTAACCTCTGTTTGCAAAGAGGAAGGTAAAGACTGACCCAGTCCTGCTAAGCTACATTTCCAGCCCACTCTTTGCCACTAGATTAATGGCACAAGCATGTTAAACAAGTGTTGCTTTCAAAAATGCTGAGGGGTTGTAGATTTTTTTTTCCCTGAAAAAGTTTCAGTTAAAAATAAATGCTACAATATTTCCCCAACAAGTTCTGAAGCAAGCAAAAAATGTGTCCAGTCTGTGCTGTATCTTTCACAAGAAATCAACTGCCTCCTTATCCTCAGTTAAGCACAGCCTAACCTCTGCTTCCACTTTTACAAACATGACCTGGTTTGAATAGGTATAATAGGTCACATTTAGGCCCTTGATAAGAAATTTTCTAAGAAGACTCAGATCTAAAGAAGGAGTCTAGAAATATCTTCTGGGATGCATATAGAATGCCATCCTGTGGTGGTGATGAAGGTCAGTTGATAACAGTAGCTGAAACAGCATTCATATGTGGGATAGAGAGCTGTTTGTCTCATGGTCTTTTTGTCATCTGTACCTTTTTTTTCCCAACACCCTCTTGTTTCTCCTCCTTATTCCAAGAACCCACCTGCAATATACAAATAAATGCACCCAGTACTTCCTCAGATCATCACTAGCTACAAAGAGCCATCCTTTACCAAAGGCATAAAAAACTATCTTATAGTCTCTATCAAATTAAAAGCTGACTGTCTTGAGTGAAGCTGTATGTATCCCACTAAAGCCAGGGAAGTGTTTCTGACAGCTGAAGTAGCCCAAATGAAAAGAAGGTGTTTTGCAATTTTAATTGCACTGAAAAGTAGTTTGTGAACTGCTGCAGTGGTCAACCAGAGAAGTAATTGTCTTTACATTAATACTGTGTATGCAGGACTTAAATAGTAAATATAAGTTATCTAGAAAAAAGAATTAACCTAGTATAGGTGGTAATTTTTTTTCAGGCTGTTTATAACTTTCTGTTAGGATTCAGAAAGATGCATTTCAAGAGTTGATTAATTATTCTTTTTACTGTCTTGTGTTCTGTTTATCTCTACTCAGTTTTCCATACTTATTTCTCTTTATCCAGCCTACCCACTGAAGTCAATTAGCTGTTGCTTACATCCCCTATATCACTATTTTTTTTTCCCTGCAGAAGATTCATAAACCTTTGCAGAATCTTTAAGTGCTTATCTCAGCTGCTTGGCTCTATGACCAATAGGCAGCTGGTGTGAACATAGGTTCACTTGTGGAGTTTAGCATTAAATTTTACAAAGAATGTTATGTGTGGTTTGTTTTCAACAAAAATGTGTCCAGTTCATTGCTCCTATGATTCACAAGAAATATAAATCTTCTTCACCTCTTCACATAATCCTATCCTTGGGAAAGTTAACACAGAACAATCAGGTAAGAAATTAAAGAAAATCATTCATTCATTCAAGAAGACATGTAATGGGAAAGTCCACCCTTCCCACTGCTTCTTAAAGAGGAGGTGTGTTTGTTAGAATAGTCAGTGAGGTCATGAGAGTTAGAAGAAAACCTCTGATTTGAAGACACCCTCAATTTAGAGTCAAAAGGACTACAAGCCATTAAATTCTGCCTCTGCACTCCAGAGATAAAGGATATGACATTCAGCTGCACAAGAAAACCCTCCCCAGGCTACAACCTGGATTTTAGCACTTCCAAAGTGGAATAGCATCAGTCTGTGGGGTTAAGAGAGCCAAGTTCCAGTGCTTAGAGCACACAGCCACCAGGCATCAAAATCTTTTTTTTCCTTGAAAGTGCCTTCTCATTATTTCAAAGATTGTATTATTGTACCCTATGACTAATTAAACTTTCCAAAAGAGTATGAAGAAATAGGTACAATATTTTCATTATCAGAGTTTTCCAAATTAAAAAAAAAAAAAAGTCATAGAAAAAATTGCTGATATTATAAAACTTGTCAGAGAATTTATATGGCATTTTAAACTGGGAAGATCCATATAGGAGCTTTCAGGAATGGAAAATGTGGGCACTACTTTGGAAAGCTTTGAGAACAGTGGAAATTTTTTGTTAACAAACTAATGGTTGCTCACTGGTATAGAAACAAACTGGATACATTGGCATAATGAAGAAGATGTCAGATTTTCTTTGTCTCAGTGAAATTATCTCAGTTAACTTTCTCAGCATCTGACAAACTTTTTAAATGCAGGATATACATAACATACCACTGAAAAGATCTGATGAACATTTTCAGCACTGACAGTCCTTTGGTAATCACACCATCACTGGCTCCCATATCCTCTTCATCTATCTATGCCCTGGTTTTGATTATACTCAAATGTTAGGAGTTTGGTAAAGTACAAATTTACTGCTTCTTCAATGACTAACAAACAGGCTCTTCTCCTTTTATACATATTTAGTGTCTATATCAATAGACACTAGCATATATACACATGCACATATATGTGCCTATATATATGAGCATAATTTCATTTTTATTTTATATGTCTTCTATGTCATTAGCTCTAAGCAGTCCTACGTTTGAAATTATTTCCCCCTTTTTTCAGGAAAGCAACTCTTGCAAATAGAATCTGCTCCTGTATTTATGAATAATTTCGGCCAGTCATAGATACTTAAATGTTAGACTTCTCAACTTAATTGCAAGTATTTAAAAGTCATAAAAAAGTAGTGGGATTTTATCCCACAATTACATATGAGCACTAAATACCCTAGCAGAAAAGTGCAGAGGAATGGTAAAATGTGTCCAATGCCTACAACAAACAAATCTACTCATAGAAGACATGTTAGGATAGCTTTGCTTTATTGAAAAGATTGTCTCCGTTTCCTTGTAATTTAACCTGCCACTGATTACTTTCTTATGCAACAGTCTCTCTTGGAGCATTGCGTCACGGAACAAAAAGGTGGAGCAGTTATATTCACAGTCATTAACTACCAGTGGTTTTTTTTTTTTAACTCCTCCTGTGTGACACTCTGTCCTAGGAAGGAACACACTGCCAAAATACAGAACTATTTAATATAACATAATTTGCTTTCTAACATAACTTGCAACAAGGTTTATCAGCTCGTGATACATAGAAATAAGTTAAGCTCCTTTTCCATTTGCAGGTGCCCTGGGAAATGCCAATTTTGAGGAGAGGAGCAGAGGCTGTATATCTGTCCTGTGCAATTAACCTCTATTTGTCTTGTCGGGAGGTAAAGTTGTCACATAAGCAGTTTGGTTCTCGTCTCAGCTAGACCAGCATGTTGGTGCCAGTACTGTAATGGCAGCAAACACCATCCCACAGTGTTTGAAATAAACCAGAACAGTTGTTTAACACAAAAACATTAGAGAGGAAAGAGGAATCTGTCTGACCTGTGCTTTCTACTGCAGAAGTCAAATACCTTGAAACTCGAAGCTATATGAAGTCCAGTAGTGAAGAGGTAACAATTTTTTGATCTTGCATGCAGTCCGTGCAATCCTAGCAGCACGATTCCCAGACAAGCTCAGTACCACACAGGTGTGAGCAGATGCATTCTTAAGGCAAAATAGATAGGCTTCTTAAATGAGCAGGGCATGGAGCTCATGATACAGATGATGATACATCTTCTCTGGTTCTAGATAATGGTTTTTAGAGCCCATGTAAGTATCTCCTTACAGAACTAGAGTAAAAAGTATCTGCTTTTTTTTTTTAGCACCTGCTCTCAAATTCAGCCCTAGCATCACCTAAAATGTGTTCAGATGCTGGTTTAAAAATGACCAAAATCTCTTAAACACCCTTAAACTCCTCAGAAAAATGTTAACATAATTTTATTTTTAGGGTGCCTCATCTGTCCTGTAGCAATGGCATCTTGGGATCTATTTAGGGCTCCTGGAAAGCAGCAAGCACTTCAAAAAGGCTTGCTTGTTGCTACCCAGGCCTATCAATCACTGCCTGTAAATGCTGCCTCCTAGAGCTGAGCCTTTACAAGCTGGGCACATGTCAGAAGCCCAATGTGGTGGATTCAAATCCCACATTTGCCCACAGCTGCTATTAAAATATCACAGGCCAACCCAGGCAGGGTGCCTCCTCCTTCATGGCTCATTTTCTATACATTTCTGTACCTCTTTGTCTAAAGTTTTTCTTACAGTGCTGGGATGGAATATGAGTTTTGACCTTTGATAAGAAACTTGTAGGTGTGTGCATTCTCCAGGTAATTTCCAATTGACTTCTCTCTTGAAGGGAGTAATGGATTAGGGTTTGGAATAGACCACCTCCAGAGGTCCCTTCTCAACCATTCTGTGATTCTGTGACAAAAAAGGATTTTACCTATCACTTTTGTAGTGGTTGTCTCTCTGGGAGCATTAGATGAAGTCTTCTTTCCTTCTGATTGAGACTCTGGATTCTCTCACCTGTATCACACTGAAATAGTATGAACAGAGGACACAAATTGCCCAAATCACAAGGGTCAAAAGAATGGCAGGTTCAGATGCAGTTTTTGGAAGCAGGCATAATTGTTATGATTCAGAGCTGGCACTGAGCAGAGGAGTTGGCTTCCAGCTCAGAAGGCCACTCAAATTCTGGGTTTGGACTGTCCAGTTTACCCTGAGAAATCATACCCGAATGCTTCTGTGTAAGACCAAAACCAGAAAGTATGTAAGTTTCCTCACTGTAGAAAATCAAGCAATTGACCAAACCAGCAATTACTGTAGTATCCAGATAATCTCTACATACAGAGAGAAGTTTAGGGCTGTTTGAAGAAGAAATCCTGCTTTTTTGAACTCAGTTGCAAGAAAAAAATCCAAATCCAAACATGATTTCACCCCACATTATGCTATTGCCAGTGTGGAGATTTTTTGGTTATAGATAAGGATCAGCCAGGGTTTATTGCAAAGTTTATTTTGTAGTAAGCCTGTAGCAGCAATTAAAGTTCCAAAACAGTTTTCACATACTAGTAATTTAAAGAAAAGTACATCTTTGAAGATGTAATTTTCCATTTTTAATCTCTATCCAAAGATATTCATTAACTTTGAGCAAATTCCTGTCAAACAGTTATAATTGTATGAAAAAGATACTTTTGCAGATGTAAAAAAAGATGACTGCTGACTTTTTCCTTTCTCTTCTATAAGATAAGCCAAAAGAGATGACCTCTAAAGACTGGTACATAAATAACAACTCAGGAACTCGTTCATAAATGCACTATAAAATTAAACTGAAAAAGAACTAAATTATAAATCCTGAATGCTGGGTAATAGGAAAGCGCAGTAGAAAGCAGCAGTAAGATATTTTGATTTCTTTTCAAGTCACAACTTGCTTCCTAAAATGATACCTGGGGTCACAAAGCTAATACATGCAGAATTAATACTCAGTTTTAGCTCAGATATCAGAGCATTGGTAATTTCAGCCTCAGTGCAAAAGTTGTAGCTATGTGAAATACTGCAATAGTTCCTTTTATAATTATGTCAATCAATGTAAAAAAAAAAATTCTTACCATAAAGTAAGATAAAAATTTGCAGAAAAAAATTTCTTTATATATAGATTGATTCTATGTGCTATTCTAACATAGAATTTATTTACTTAATACATAATCTCTTCCAAAAATATCCTTTTCTGGGTTTATATTTAGCACGATGAGTGGATATCTGATGTCCTTTAATGTGTAGAGGTCTGTGTAGGATGATAATGTATTGAGGAAAAGAAATCTTTGATCTAATCTACCACCCAGCTATACCTCATATCCTGACCACTGTGCAATTTGTCAGACTCATGCAGAGACAATATCCAGACATCATTTCCCAACAGGAATTTCCCAGAATTTCCTTCCCAATGAAGGTCTTCACCAGGGTAATTAATTATATATAGAAGATAGATCAATATTTCCTTCATATCTGGCAGCATGTGGTTCCCAAAGAGGCAGCTAAATATATATAAATGTTCTGCTTTATTCTGAAATTTGTATAAAGACACCATAATATTTATGGCATCTATAACATATGCAAACTGGGACAGTTTTTAATTCTTTATAGTTTGTGTATCTTGATATTCTTAGACTGACAGACCAAGTACACAATTACTATCTAGTTAATTATATCATATCATAGTGTAGTGTTTTATTATTTTGGGGGTTGGTTATATTCATCTACATCAAAATAAGATATTTCTTTATGTACATTTTCTAGTATTTTTTTTATAAAAAACAGAATTAACTTGGCATTTTTCCCTCCTTACACTTGCAGAAATCATTCTCTACAAATCTTGAATGAGAATATTGTAGTAGATAATAGTAAAATATCATTAGCCATGTCCATTTGTCTCTTGTGAGAAGGATGTTTTAGGTGCAGCAGTGGTTCTGTAAGGTATGCTAAAAAAAATCTTGCCAGGCTCTGGTGGAGGCATTGTCAAACTGAAATACCTGAACTGAGAAGAGCTCCATCCTGGTGATCATGGTTGAACCTACCCTAACACCTGATGCTGAAAGAAACCAATACCAATTTCTATCACTGTGGCTCCTGGAAAAGAAAAGCAGTGTGGGTACCAATTGTTTACTGGGTAGTTTGGAAGCATCAAATAATTTTAGGCACAAAGCCCTGTCCCCTTCATTTATGCCTTTGTTTACTACTAAGTAGTAAAGGCCCAAATCTGAAAAAAAAAAATTAAGGACATATTACTCCCATTTCCACAAACTACTTAGCTCTTAATGGAAGCTTTTTTATTGATTTCAAAAACTTTATTCATATGGGATAAATCCTTAAATTCTTGGCTCTAATGACACTCGTCCCAACCTTGAAGTTAAGCATTAAGGTCCAGATCCTTGTGGGGATTTACGTGTTTAATTATTTTCCTGAATCAGAACTAGCCCATAAAGACACGTTCCAAATTCTTGGTCATAAAGGCATAACAGTTCCTAGATATTTCCTTCTGCCACAGGCAGCCGGCCAACTGGAAAACCTCTTTGCCTCAAAACTTCAAAAATACCGTGTGTCAGTCTGGCATGGGGAACTGGTCACTAAATTCAGATCACGTAATACATAGAGGCACGATGTTTTCTTTTGGTGATATAAACTCCTGGAATGCACTATAGCACTGCAAAAAAACCCATATCTCCCTTCTATGTTATGTCCTCTGTCTATGCCAATGGTTTTTAATCCCACACACATGCATTAAAAAAAATTTCTAAAAGTAATTTTTAAAGGCAAATACACTGAAAAGGTTTCTAACTTCAGTGGGTGCTAATTGTGGGTGTCATTCTATTTCATATTGAGCCTGAAAGTTCTTTCTTCTTAGCACAGCTTGCTTTTTGTTGTATGGATTCACAGCAGAGGATTTGAATGTGTAGCCTTTTCTTTTTTTGGCTCTTGACATACATTGCTTAATTCCATCAACAGAGGTCACTACAGCTCCTTTCCTCTTTGGTGAAAGTATTCCCCTTCCAGCAGATAAAGCACAATTAATGCTGTCATCTAGCAGAAGTTGCATTTATCCATTATTTTAGAGACAAAAAAATTAACACAGGAAAAGTACAGGAAGTCTAATACCCAAGAAATCAAAACAAACTGAAAAAAAACCCCACCAATGGGATGGAGAACAACAATAATAAAATGAGCTCATTTGAGCTTGGAACTTAAGCTAATTCATGCAGACTTGTTTATATGAAGTTTTGAGCTTGGTCACTGCACCTAGGCATGTAAATCTGATCTTGGCACCAGCTGTTCTATCTGCTCAGCAGTTCTTGGTAAATCAGTATCAGGCCTTTCTACATTATGGAAAATAAACTCCCAAAAAAGCTCCTTCAAATCACTAAGACTTTTGTCAGCAGTCATCACTTTCATTTGAATCTATGTTTGCATACTTACGAAAATTACGAGGAATGATTTTGGAATATTTATCATTAAGTAGAATTCAAGCCAAAGTGTCCATCTGAGCCTGCAGTAATGTGAGCCTTGCAATTTTCTCTCAATAAAGCCATTACAGCTGACAGAGCCAAATACATTGCAGACAGAGAGTCTTTTAGAAATGAAGAAAATACAGGAGTTGACACAGTGAGACATTGTTAAAGATATATATATGTGTATATGTGCTTTATGTGTGCATGTAGAAGTAGCTTAATTTATTGAAGAGGAAAAGAAGATTAGTCCCAGAGATAAAGCCGTTATAAAACCTTTCTTTGAAAGGACTCTTTTCTTTCATAAGTGCCAAAAGGATCAGGTCAGTGGAATCCTAATTCAGGCACAGTAAGCTGCATTCACATGTTCCCCACTAAAGTGTCTGCTGCACTACTGTGGGGTAGGTGTCTAAGCAATCACTAGAGTCAGTGGAGGGAGAGCTGTTTACCAGGTCACTGCAAGGTAGCCATCCACATGTTCAATCAATTTATGCCCTAAGTGCCATTGGCTGCCTTGAGCAGATCCCCACCAATTTCAGCCCCAGAGGTTCTGACCAACTGCCCTTAAGGTGCCCCAAGAGGCCTCTCTTAGCTCAGGCTGCTGATCTGGGGAGCAAAAGAGTTCTGTAATTCCTCTGCCAAAAGTCGCAACTTTTGGTTGCTTGCAGTATCTATATCTGCCTTAGCCCTGAGTGTCTTTAGCCCTGAGAGATTTGTCCTAGTTCTAACACCTGCGCTAAACATCTCCAGCTTCCCATCCCCATCAGACCAAAATGGAGCAGCTTCCAAGAGTTTCTGTTCCATTTTCCAAGAAAAAAGTGTGTTTTCCATAGTATATTCACTTCCTACCATGTCACCAGCTTTTGGAACTAAGCAAAGCATGCACAACATATGTAGTTTTTTTAAAGGAACAACAGTGAATGTACAAGGGAAAAATGAGTGGATTTGGTTTTGTTTTGTTTTACATTATATATATCTTGTAAATGTATATTACTTATGGAAAAATTTTATGATGTTTTAGGACACTGGGTGTTTGTAAGCAGCAAGTCCTAATGTCTGGCTTGAAGCAGCACACAAACAATTCCTGTGTGAATTGTTTCCTTTTTTATGGTGTGAGATGAATGAAAACTTTCAGCCTGTTCTTTTGTTCCTTTCTGTAGGTTTCAGTCACCTGAAAGCCAAAGGGAAGTAACGGTAGACTTGGGACAAAGGAATCAATATTTCTTGTTCCTGGCACTGTTGCTGTGTTATTTGTACACACAGCTCATTTTTTTGTGCAAGTTTCTCTACCTCACATGTAGGATTTTAGCACTGGCATAAATCTCAGGATGCCCTGGCACTGAACTGTGTGTGCTTTGTCTTCACGCAGCACCTAGAAGACACTGTGCGCCACAGCAAATATTATCAATATTCATCATCATATAATATTGAAGCTGAATATATGTGGGTAGCTGACTTTCATTTATATATTGTTTTCTCACTCAGTCCAATACTTATGTGATGGGAAATTTACTGCCCTGGTTTGGGACAAATTTGGAAGGGAACTTCCAAAGGGATGATTCCTTAAAGGGCAAAATTCAGTGGCCCTCCCCCTAGCCTGTTCAGAAGACATACTTTCTTTCCTTTCTTTTTTTCCTTCAAGAAAAGTGGGAAAAATTTTATTTAACAAGTGTTCACAAGCATTACAAAAATGAATAATATTAAAAAATATAAACCTCACTGTTCTGAAGAGATGGCAAATTCAGAAAGTCCTTCTGTAGTTCAGAGAGTCCTCTGTGGGTGTTTCTTAGCTCACTGAGAAGTGACTGTCCGTCACTCTCAGTCGGCTCACTGACTGTCTCTCAGTCCCCCTGGTGCTGGAATGCAGCATCCTGGGCCCTGGTGGGCCACAGGTGTGAGCTCCTAATGCTTTTATGTGTTTTTAGTCCAGAGCAGAGCTGACAAGTTCCAAGGAAAAAAAAAAAAAAAAAGCCAGAGTTTGGGGAACTTCTCTGCCTTAGCTAGCTAAAAAACTAACTAAAAGCAAAGGAGAGCTCTCTCCCACTGCCCATGATGCAAACAACAGAGTCCGTGAGAGCAAGCTGAAGCTCTTATCTCTGTGCTTTCAAATACAGCTGCCAAAAAATTCCACCACTTCTCCTTCTCCCTCCGCTTCACTCTCAGATCCAGCTTTAAAACCACAGACTCAATATCCAACCTAAGCAGAACGGACGACTGAGGGTGCAATTCAGCATCATAAGGTCACCCTGGGACATTTTCCTATAAGTAAAATCATGATTATAGCTATCTAAAGGGTTATAGGATCTATTCCAAGATATCCTATACAACGTAAGAGCCCTTTTATTTTGAAATTCACGCATAACTCATTATTTTACCACTTATCACCCTTATCACTGCTGATGATTCATTAGAGCAAGGAGTAGATGGTGCTAGGCTTAGTACCAAATAATGACTATAAATTAATACCTGGCACAGATGCCAGCAGCTCAACTTCAAGCATCTTTTGTGATAATTTTATATTTAGCAGAATAGTTACTGATGAGAAAGTATTGGGCATATGTCTAATAATCTGACCTGTGTTTGTACATGTAAAAGGGAGGGTGCAGGTGACTAATACCTTTACCCACAACTCACTGCAGTTACTCTTGGCAATTACTTCTTTTTATCTACATGTCTCCCACAAGGATGGCAGAAAAATAAGTAAGGTATACTGTTAAGTTTGGGTTGGTGTGGCAGCAATCAGGCCTGCCAAAAAGAAAAACAAAACCTCTGAAAATCAGAATTTGACATTGTTTTCTTCAGTCCATGTCACTTTCCTTATGACTGAAAGGTAGTCAAATTTTTCCGTAAGGGTGGGTGGGCTAGAAATAAACAAGAATCAATATTAACATTTGAAATTTAACACCTGTGAAACCAAAGAAGGAAAGACAAACGAGTTTCACTTGTGATTAACACTGACAGATTCTCAAAATGAAATTAACTAGGCAATTTAGCTCAATAGAATTCCAGCCATTTTAACTGGTTCAGAATATTACTCATATAACCTAACATCTCTAATTTTAAGGTTCTTAAGTATTGTGAATTTGGCAAAACAACGAATATAATTGTCCTACCTAAAAAGCCAACAAAATATAAAGTTAAGGTAATCTGCTTTTCCACTCTCAGTATTTGTGTTTTATGTATATATGTATAGAGAATTTTTTTAAGAGTACATATGTAAAAAGGAACCTTGAAAATATTTGTTGCTATTTTCCAATCACCCACTGGCTTTAAAATAGTAGTTTCCACTCACATATGACAATAAAATGTGATGGTTTTGGATCTAAGCTTTTGGGCTGCAGAAAAAATCCTTGAAATTGTTAGTTCTCAAAACCAACACACCAGCAAGAAAATAAGGAAAATTTCACAATTTTGTTCCTCTTCTGTTACTTATAAATTGTGTTTTGCATGCACAGCAATATGATGGTTTCCCTTACAGATATCACTGGTCCTCTTTCTTTGACTACTTCTCCTGTAAACATGAATTTTATCCTTCTCACATTAAACAAGATCGCTATAAGCCTCTCCAGCCTCAACCTCTGACTGACTTTGCTGAATCTCGTATAACTTCCCTTTGCTGCTCTGAATATATCTGAACTTCTGTCATGTAAGCCAGTGCACCTACTTGGCACAGGCACAGCACTAAATCTGTCCACCTAGACCTCCCGCTGGGACATTTCCTCTTTTCCATCTGTTGCAGCTTCCTCTCTCTGGCTTCAATAGACACATGCCTGCTCCATTCACTGAAGTTTTGAGCCATGCTACAAGGGGAGTTGCCTCCCCCACGCTCTGGTTCTGCATCCTTTGCCAGTGTCTTCCCCTAGTGTGCCTCAGAAACTCCTTTGGGTCTTCCACAGCACTCTTCCCTATCCTGCTTATTATCCTGTGACCAGCAGTTTTTCCCATGGATGGAAGCAGCATGATGGCAGCAGCCCTGATGGCACAGGGGTAGGCAGCTCTTGAAGAGAGACCACAGCAAGGACTTCTTCCAGTGCACCCCGTTAACTTGCACTTCTGGAGGTTACAACTTGGGGCTCCCTGCACAAGCTGCTCTCTTGTCCCGTTTGCTGGCATTCCCCATGCTGCTGCATCCTTCTTGCTAAATTCTCTAAGGGAGAGATTCTTCTTTTGCTATACTTTCTCACTCTCCAGGGATATTAATTGAAAAGCCATAGCTGCAGCAAGAGCAACAGTTAATTACACTGTGCAATAAATATGAAAGTACTACCAGCTACTCAAAACATGTTACTGACCTCAAAAAATCCCTCCCTTTTCCTGCAATATTCTGTTTGACCATTGTTGCTGTTAATACTAAAGTATTTTCTCATTATTCCTGTCCTTGTCTTATTTTTCTCATCGATTAACAAGTTCTGTTCAGGTATAAGCTGGATTTGGCTAGGATAGAGTTAATTTTCTTCATAAGAGCTCATATGGGCCTGTATTTTGGATTTGTGTTGGAAACAGTGTTGGTAACAGGATTTTTTTTGTTATTGCTGAGCTGTGCTTACACAGAGTTCTGTGTACACAGAACACAGACCTGTTCTGCCTCTCACCCCACCAATGAAGAGGATGCCAAGACAAGGTAGCTGACCAGCTGACCAAAGGGATATCCCCCACTATGCAGTGTAATGCTCAGCAATAAAGTTGGGAGAACAGGAAGGAAGGGGAGGACAGTCAGAGTGTTGGTGCTTGCCTTCACAAGCCACTGTTATGCATATGGGAGCCTGGTTTTCCTGGAGATGTCTGAACCCCGCCTGTCCACTGGAAGTAGTGAATGAATTTCTTGTTTTGTTTTGCTTTTGTGACTTATGCTTTACTTATTAAACCATCTTTATCTCAACCCACTAGCTTTTGCTCCAGTTCTCTCTCCCATCCCACCAGAGCAGAGTGAATGAGTCACTGCATGGGGCTGAGTAGCAAGCAGGGCTTAAACCACAGCATGGTGTATGTCCCATTTTCTCTACTGTGAAAGGTCAAGGCTATTCACTTTTATTCCTTCCTGAAACTCTCCTGTCCTGCTCTATCCTCCTGCCCAAGGAAATACTCTTAATTTTCTGAGCTTTTATTTCCTCTCTGGATTTTGAATAATATTCCTCACCCTCTGGGCATGAGTTTCCTGTGCCAGTTCACCTTAAATCAGTGTGGAATTTAAATTCCTGAGTAAATAGAACTGTGCCAGTTCTATTTACTATTCAAAAAAAAAAAAAAAAAAAAAAAAAAAAAAAAAAAAAAAAAAAAAAAAGTCTTGAATTAACTTACCTTTGTAAATTATCAGCACAAGGCTCCTGGATTCCTGGATGTGACCCAGGTTAAAGAGTGTAAGAATGCCCACACACTGGATTTAAAGTCATGCTCTAAAACTGTTTCAGCTTTCTTTATGGTGAGGCCTGAAAGTCTATAGACATGGATTAAATTACTTGTAATAAGATATTGCTGTAGTTATTGCTATTTAAAATATAAGTAATGTGCTTCTTTCAGGAGAACTTTTTTGTCCACAAGTAAGAAACAACTATTAAAAAAATGAAAATGTGCAACATTATATTTTGGAACACACAGTATAGGCATCTGCAGCATTGCTTCTTGGCTGATGGCCAGAAAAGCCATTAAGAGCAACTAATGGCACAGAAGGAAATTTTCTTGCAGTACTATTTACTAATTGCTAGGAAAGAAAACTAAAAATAGACTTCACAAGTTAGAAGCTAGACTGAAAAATCTGAGAGCACTCTATTAACTTCTACCTGCTCTGGAGCTTTACACTCTCTGAAGTTCTGGGTCACTGATTTCATCAACAAGAAGATTAGGAATTAAGCAAAGGAGGGAGATTTGACTCCATCTGTGTACTAATTCTCTTAATATTTTATTATTTTTCTCTAGTCCTAATATAAACCCATAATTAGAAACTGAATATTTTGCTTCCTACTTCTAATGGGTAATTATACAATGCTCTACAACTTCTACAACATTTAAGGAATTTAGGAGTCAATTTTTAGCATATCTGTCGAACATACCCTGTCCAAAATGCACAGAATTTTTCATGATGTATATCTAGTGCCTTCCCATGCCACTCCCAACATCCCATTAATCCTTGTTTCACAGAGTTTGTCCAGTACCCCAGACAATTTGTTGATTAAATCTTCGTAAGGATGAAATGCTGAATTTGCAGCTCATAGTAATTCCTCCATTAAAGCTGTCTTGCACGAGCCTCCCTTGGAAGATGAGACACTATCCCTTCTTCACCTTCCTTTTAGATCTCCACATTCTTTCTGTCCCCAAGGATTGCCAGCATTTCATACCACCCACCAGCCAGTTTCAGAGATTGTAATCCCTCACAACTCTGCGATGCAGAAGAAGGTTTCACACCTCTGTGGCCTAAGACCAGATCATATGGATACTAATTTTGCCTTCAATTAAATATCATGTGGCAACCATGTGGTTCACAGTGCAATTTAAGACCTCCTGAGTTTGTATAACAACTCTTTCCTTTAATATCATGTTTTAATTTAGATTTATGATATGTCAATATAACTTGCTGTAGGACTGAGATCTGACACAAAGCTTTTGTTTAAAAACTCTGCGGAGCACTTCCTCCTTCGGTGGAGCTGGGTTTATTTGTTGATTTTTCAGGTACAGAACTGTATTTCATTGCTAATTTGGTATCGGTACAGAAGAAAAATCCTATCCTCTTTTAATAATGTACAACTGTTTTCATAAAAGGAAGTAGCATAATTTCTCTGGCACAATAAGGAAATACAAACTCAAGTTTCATAAAGCTTTGTACAATTTCAGTACAGATGATTCATTATAACCAGCTAAGCATAAAAGCTGCAAACATGAGAAAATGGGCAAAAGGGCTTGTAGGGTTTTCTTATTCTTGCAGCACTTTTCAAGTTGGTTCATTTGGATTCTACCTGTCCTGAATCAGAAATCCTTTGTAAGAAATGTGAAATCATAACTTACATAAATAAGTTATTTTATGGACCAGGGCATACAAGCAATACCAGCAATATAAAAAAGACAAACATGTAGGTAGCACTGCTATCTCTAACTCTTGAATCTCTGACCAAGTAGCATTTCCAGACCTCAAGTTGGGCAGCTAAGCAAGGTCTGAGTGGAGGAGACAGAAGGAAACTTGACAAAAACATGACTGAACTTGGTGCATTTCTTAACCACAGATTTAATTTTAGTGCTGTATTTAGTGTGTTTGATTTACAGTGCAGCACTGTAAGGGTGGGTTTATGGACTTTTGGACTCAATTTATCCCTATGGATAAAATCAGCTCAACTACAGTGCAAAGACACGGAAGACAGTGGCAGTGCTGCTTCCATTCTGCAGAAGGGAACTTTTCCAGAGAAACTAGGTGTCTGAGACTCAACTAAAATTACTAAAGACTATTCTTCTTGCTTTTCCTGCTACTAGGGAGACCCACCATTGAGAGTGGAGAATGGACACACAGAGCCACTTGGAAGGGAGCTCCATAGAAAGGTTGGGAGTTCAAGTGCTGTAGCACACATCCCTCTGGTGATTTTTGCTTTTTTATTTAAAGAAAAATCTTCTTTGTACAAGGTAAAGAAAGACCCACTACAAAAAGCTGGGAGACCACAGGGCCTCTCTTTCCTATTAGACAGCAGGCTACAGGGTTAGGCTCTCTTTACCTTTAATCCCAGTTTCTTGCTTCCTATCTGCGTTACTGGTCCAGTTGTAGTGTGAAAAATGCATTTGGGCACACAAGGTGGGAGTGGGGAATGGAGAAGTTAGATACTTTACAAGGAAGCGTCCCTCTTGCTGAATCACAAAAATATTGTGTATCTTCTTGCCATTCCATGCTTACAGATAAAATCCTAACAGCACTCCTGCCTTAAAACTCCTCTGGATTTGTACATACAAGGATACCTCTTTTATTCATCCAAAACAACTGTAGGTGAGAGATAGGAGCCTACATATTAATATTTAAGTAGCTGCAGTCATGGACCGTCACAATAGATGACTTTACACAATTTTGCAGAACCAAAGCCTGAGATAGCAAGAGGTTCCAAAGTGCTGAAAATGTCCACTGAACACCCTTTTGACTTAAGGTCTTGCATCTTCAGTGACATTTAAATGCCCTAAAAAATGTCTTTCTGTTTGTAACTCTTCCCCAGAATGCAGCTACTCTGAAATCAAAAGCTCTATGCAAGTTGAGGTAATCAATCTGTGAATTCACATGTCAGGGATGTCTTTATATTTTTCTATCCTCTGGATGCAGACCATAGTATGAAACAAAGGCAGTGTCAGCTTCCACCCATAGCACTGCATTCACCCAACTTCTGCTGTTTAAATCCTCATCCAAACCCCTACAAATATCATACTCTCCTCTTTCCTGCATTGTTTTGTTGGAAAGAAAGCTTGATATAAGCACATAAGAATTTGAGTCCTCTCTGAGCCACTAAGAACCTTAAAACAACACTTGAAAATGATCCGAGAACAAGTACACTGGTCCCTAGGGGAAAATCTTAGTTTGGTTTGTGTAAAAGCTTTGTTATTTCTTTTGAAGCAATGCACCAGGGGCCCTAGAGATGCAAACACTGATCTCCTCTGCTACTCATATAACTAATGGCCTGGCTGGTGCCATTGCCTCTGTCTCTTCTTCTGACTCATACTCCTCTACTTCTCTGACAGTGCACCAAGCCTTTGGCATTGGAGCTAGATTGTCTGCTCTGGTGAAACGATGATGGCTGACTGAACTTCCTCTTCGCCCTGACAGATTGGATGGACCTCCTTGTCTATCCAAGTGTGCCATTGGAATCAGTTCTTGGTGGTGCTTTGCTTCTAGTGGCCGTAGTCGGGACTGGGATCTCAACGTTAATGGGACCGCAGCATCAGAGCCACTTCTGTGCTGATCTAAAGAAAAGTAGACAATTAATTCATTTTTTAAAGAAGTGTGGTATTGGAGAGATAAAGGGAAGTCAATACAATACAATACTCTGGAACTGAAGCATTTTAGATAATTACTATGGAATAAGGAAGCAGTCAAAAACTAAAAATAGCCCAAATTTTTAATTTTCATCTCAAAGCTGATGTTTGAAAGATTTTATTTACCTTAGCTTTGAAACCCCAGAAGATAAGCACATTCACCTACTTTTCGATGTCTCATAGACCTGCCCAGTGCCATCACTGCAAGGGTGAAGGGCAAGAGTGAAATGCAAGTGTTCCTTTATGTAATTTGAATTTTCCTCAAATTTCACAAGTGCACTTAGTACCATGGTTATAAAGAATTTTTAAACCTACAGAACAAACCAAAAATGTGATAAAGGAGAAAATTCTGGTCCCTCAAAAATCAAGTTTGCCAGTGACCTGTGACTAACAAGTGGGAAGAGAACAGTTTCATCTGAAACCTGGGGTGCTTTGATTACTTTGGGTGTGTCAGATCTGCTCCTACCAGTTTGCTTTGCCACAAATACATTGTAAAAATTTTCCTGCAAGAGGCCAAGAGCATTCTCATCCTGCTGAGTTTTTAGAAGATACTTTTTCATTTTCCAAAAGCCACTTGCAGCCCAACTACACAGTAGCAAAGCAGCTAATGTAAAAACAACTCCTGACAATCTAAGCTGGGAGGTTCTGGGATATAAACACAAAGGTCTATGAAGAGTAAAATTAGTCCATATCCTGCTATAACTAAAGTACTCATATATTGACTACGGTCACAGTGTCAAAATTTCACAAATTATTGCAGATTTGTAACCATTACACGACTTCAAGCTAAAGTTATTTCACAGTTGGCACAGTAAAGTGCTACTGCTCATAGACCACGTGGATATATTGCACCCTAAGCAGGGTAGGATTTTTCAAATTTCCAGGACTTCTACTTAGCCCTTTGGGAGCATCACTGCTGAAGTATGAATAATATATACTGCCAAAGAAATAATTTATAAATTCATAGACTGGTTAGGGTTGGAAGGGACCTTTAAGATCTCTTACTTCCAGCCCCCCTTCCATGAACAGGGAATCTTCCACTGACCAGGTTGCTCAGCCCTATCCACTTGCTTATGAACACCTTCAGGGATGGGGAGTCCATAGCTTGTCTGGGCAACAAAAAGCTAGCTGGAAAATTCATTTATATGACTGGGAGAAGGAGCGGACAGGTGACTTAACGATCTATTTATAGTCATTTCTGACCTTTTAGTTGCTAAACTTTCTGCACATGCTATATATAAGACCTAACCAAGCTTGCTGGAAGATGGTTTTTTTCCAGAAGGTCTTCCAGGCATAGACAGAACAGATGGCATTTTATGGCCCTAAGGTTGGGCCAGAGGCTGGACCAAAAAGTCTACTTATTCAGATAGATTACAAGGCAGGGCTTGTAAATTCAGACCTATCTAATAGGAAAAAAAAAAAAAAAAAAAAAAAACCAACCTTT
>VWZN01000050.1:325036-344027 GCA_013396955.1 Regulus satrapa
TTTTTTTTTTTTGGGGGGGGGGGGGGGGGGGGGGGGGGGGGTGGGGGGGGGGGCCACCTAAAGCAGCCAGCTTTCCTTTATTCCGCCCCGATCAGTGCCCAAAACCCCGGCGTTCTTCCCTCCTTGCCCTCCCGGGGCCCCGGGGAGGCGGAGAGCAAAGGCGGGCAGCGGCTCCTCACGCACCCTTTGCCGCACTTGGTACAGGTTGTGTGCCAGCACATCCCTCATGGACTGCACCTCTGCCGGGGACAGCCTGTGAGCGCGCTGCTTCCTGCCGCTCCTGGAAATAAACGGGGAAATTAAATATTATATTAACGAGCTGATTCAATACTTATCTCACGTGAAATAATGCACGGTCTATTTTTTAGTGCTCGAACAGAAGGCTAGGTAAAGCCTTTCAGTCACCAGCAACACCTGGAAGTCATTCAAAGATGAATTTTAAAAAGGTCAAATTTTGCTCTTTCATTGGTTTTATCCGTATAGTGGGCAGTCAAATTGGGCCCGAAGTCCTCATACAGCTGGCAGCAGAAACTTTTCTTTCTTAAACCTTCATAAGGAAGTTCCTATTTAAGGATTAGTCTAGGCCATAACCAGCTCAGGAAAGCACTGCAAGTTTCCTCTGTCTGAATAAAGACCTCAGCATGGTCTAGCATGGGCCTTGCCATCTTACTGGTTTTTAGTCTTTTGAGAAAGTGAAGAAAATCCTTAAGAATAAAAGAGTATGTCAGTTATGAAGTCTGAGAGACCTGCCCTGTGATGAGGAGAACATACAGAGTTTCCTTGCTGCTGAACCTGTTTCTCCATTTGAAATTAAAGAACCACCTAAAAGATAGTCATCTTCATGTCTTTAAAAAACTACGACAAGTCCACAGTCACTTGTAGCTGCCTGGGTTTTTCACTAACAAAACAGTGGGGGAGGGTTGCTGTCAAATGTTATCGGGTTTCACTAAATCAGTCAATCACTGTGAGAGTTGGTGTTCTGATGAATTCCCAGGAAAAGAAAGGGAACTAGATAATGATCATCAGGATGAATCAGTCTGAGTTCATCTTGTTTTTTCTGATGTTCTTCCTTTCTCCATTTTGCTTTATTGCCTCTTTAAAAAAAAAAAAAAGTGATTGCAAGTATTATTTTCATCTAAGTGATGTCCTTAAAGTTGTCTGTAAATTGTACAATTAAAAAATCCATGATGATCAATGTACAGTATTGCCAAAGTTTTGTGTGCATCCATCTCATGCTTCCTCTACCAGATATTAAAATTTTAATGACAAAGGAAGATTGGTCCAAGCTAAACTGATTATGATGTAAACATAGGAAAAAAGGTTGGAATTTGCAATTACATCTAGTTTAACAATATTACCAGTATTCTGTTCTATAATCTACCATGAAAATCTTGAAAACTGGTAAGACCAGCATGAACTGCCTGGATTCTGTATTTTATATTTCAAGGTTTTGGAATGTGCTTTCATTCTGCCATCAAGCAACAATGGAGATCTGACTTTTTTTTCTGTGAAATAAAAACATAGAAGGAAATCAATAACAGGTTAAAGTGTAATATTAGAGCTAGGAGTGGAATAAGCAACAGGTTAAGGACCTCACTGAAGCATGGGTGACCCATGAATCTGCCACTGAGATGCTGGCAAGTCAGTCTGACAGAAAAGGATTTGCCTTTCTGGATTTGACCGGAAATCTTATCTTGTCCCTGATAAATCCTTCCCAACATATGTTTAAACAATATTCATCAATTGTCAACAACTGCAATAACAACACGGTTTTTTACCATTAGGGAAAAAATGGCATTCACCATCACCCAATTCCAGACTGACTGAGAGGGCAGATGCATTGGTTGGTTCCTTTCTTTCAGTTCTCAGGGATAACTGAGAGGACCCAGGGGTGCTACCCCCAGCTAATTTTCCAGGTTTGGGTGCACTGCACCTTTACTCCCTATGGGGTGTGGTGTGTCTCAGACTGGGGCACAGCCCAGGCACGATGCCCTTTCCCATGCAGGGAAACCAGACTCCTACCTGGAGTCCCTTTGGGGACAGCAGCCCATATCTGATGTCCCTTTGGATGACAGGGAGGCTCTAGGTACACCTGGGAAAATATACACAAGCACAAGCCCTGGGGACTGTCAACAAGTATTGGTCTCTAAAGGTTTGGCTCATTTGTATAATGCAAATGGAACTGGAATAGTTGCTGCAGGTGGCTTTGACATCTCAGGGAACTACTGCCTCCCTGCTTTGTGCTTCACTGAACATGTCCACAGGGTCTTTATACCTCACAATTAAGAATTAATAGGGGGAAGCATCTAAACAGGGAAAAGCTTGACTCCACTAGGGATATTACCAGATTATCTCTTTATTTTTCCAGCTGCATACCTGACTTTCTCCACATGCCAGCACAGAGGTAGCCAGTTCTAATTAATTTCAAATTGTATTATTTTGCTCTTAAAGTGAATGCAATAGAATAAATAAAACTCCTTGGGTCTCAGTTGAGCTGGGGTAGCAAGAGAAAAAAATATAATGAAGATAATCTATATTGTTCTGGACCACAAATAAAAAAACCATCATTCTTCTCAAGGAATTGGAAATTAACCTACCCAACTGATAACAATGCATGTATATGGTAATAAGGAACAGATTGCTTTTACATTTTGCAATACATTAGGAAAGGGCTTTCAAACAAAACCCAAACACATGTGGCATGTTACCAAACCCATAAAGTAATCCTTACTTAAACTATTTATTTTTTCTTATTGAATCTTCCAACATGTAACAATAAAGAACAGCACATGATATATACTTGTGAAATATAATATTATATTAAAATATGCCATGAAAACTGTCTCTGTGCAATGACTGCCATGGAATTATTTATTTATTCCTTAGGTAAGGAGATAGTTGTTACTCAATATATTGATAACCAATACACTGATATTTGCACAATCTGTGTAATATTTTTTATATAATATCTAAAATTGTCTAGAGAGACAGTTTAAACTTTCCATTAATCTTCACCCATCCTGTGAAAGAATCATATTATTTGGCACAACTTCCTCCTAACTGTACCACCACAAATGACAACACAACAGTTGGTTCTGATCTGCACTGCATTGATATATTTTGACGTTTACCAAAGTCAATACTGCAGCAATAAGAAGCCAGCATTAAGTAAACTCAGTATCAAACTATCTTTCTCTCTAATGGTCATATTTCCTACAAAGAACCAGCCATAAACCCACAGTTTTGATAATATCTCATAGACTTCACTTTTGTCATTTCCATCCTTAGTTATAACACTTATATTCTCCAAAATATTGTAACCAAATGCTCTGCTTTCATTCTAACGTGGATTCTTTGTTGCACAATCCACGGGCAATTTTTTTTCACTCCACACTGGAAATACTTACTGTAAATTGGACACCCACTCCACCTGCAGGAATCACACACTATGAATCTAAATCTCTAATTGGCAGCATTGGATTAGAGGTCTTTTTTGATTCTTCTAAAGTAAATCTCCTTGTGCACATAAAGGCTGCAAAACTGATCAGAAGTGTGAGTGAGAGTTTTCCCACTACTCTGGCACTGATAATAAAGATTTACATGTCATACATTGGAAGTTTATTTCAAATCTCCTCTTGTTCATAGCCAGAGTTTTGTATCTTGACTGAAGACAGAGACTTTAGGTACACACTGAATCAACAGCAGCAATCAGACAACTTATAAACACATTTAGATACCTTTTACACAGGTTCATTTAATTGCTAGGGGGAAAGACAACAAGAACGGCTGTATTGGCTCAGACCAAAGATCCATCAACTAGCTCAATAGCCTGTCTCCTGCAGAGGTCCACAGCAGACACTTATCATCAAACAGAGGTGGGAAAACACATATTTTCCTAGAACTCTCTCACAGCCTGCAAGATCAGAATTGTTTTGAGCCACAAGCTGTTTTTCTGAAGTTGACACTTCATTTTTAAAAAGGCTTTCTCATCAGAGTATGATGCACAGTAAAATTCAATTACAGCTAGAATAGAGATGCCAAAAATTAGTCCATCATATCAACTGTTTATTAAAGAATATTTTTCAATCTAAATTCTCAGCTCAGGAGAAAATTCCTGAACTATGCTGGAGCAAATTGTCTTATTTTCTTATTCCCTCAGGAAAAGAAGAGGGATGTGGTTTGATTGCCATGGATTGTCTAACAACCCTGCACATTTTCTCTTGGTTCTGAATGGTTAAGGTATTACAGCAGACAGGAAGGAGTCTGACATACCTGCCATCTTTTTTAATATCATTCATTCAGGAAAGAATAATTTAGAGAGAAAAGGGCTAGGTCTTACACTGCATTCTGACATCAGTACAAGAAAGCAGATTGATCTTGACATAATTTTAAAATTTTTATATTTAGTTTTAATAAAAATTTTATTAAATATTTTAATTTAATATCCAGTTCATATTTGGATTTTCTGTTATTGGTAGAGATCATAACTCAAAAAAAATCATATGCCAGAACCATACCAGAGGCTGCTGCAAAATGGAGAGTGGTTTAAGGTTGTAAGAGGAAAGAGTAGGCAATAGCAGCAACAGTGGCCACCAGGAACCAGGGAAAGAAATTATGGAGGCAAGTGCCTGCAGCAGTACCTGTGTTCTGGACAGTGTGTTGCAAGGCAAGGATAAACACATGCATATCAACTATAGTATGCAGGATGGAAGATTTGTGCAGCTTTTCTCCTAGAGGGTGGTTCGCACAGTTCCCTCTGGAGATCCTACTGGTTTTGTCCCCTGGTCCATCTGCTGCTAATTGCATTACTGATTGAAAGAATCTTGGAATGGTTTGCATCTGGTTCCAAGCCCCCCACAATGAGCAGGGGACATCCTCAACTCTCTCAGGCTGCTCAGAGCCCCATCACACCCCGCCCATAATCTTTCCTGGGATGAGGCATCTGCCACCTCCCAGAGAAACCTGTTTCAGTTTCACCTCCCTCATCATAAAAAAGTTCTTGTACCCAGTCTAAATCTACCTTCTCCTAGTCCTACTGCTACAAGCCTATCAAAAAGTCTGTCCCCATCTTTCTTGTAAGCCCTCTTTAATTTGTGAAAAGCTACAAACAAGTGTTCCCAGAGCCTTCTCTGTCTCCTAAGAAAGATTCTTCATCCTTCTGATCATCTTTGTGGCACTCCTCTGGACCTACTCTAACAGGTCCATGTTTTTCCTGTGCTGAGGACCCCAGAGCTGGACACAGCACTGTAGGGTCTCACATGGGTGGAGTAGCAGGGGAGAATCCCCTCCCTCAACCTGCTGACGATGCTGCTTTTGATGCAGGATATGGTTGTCTTTCTGGGCTGTAAGTGCACATTTACAGTTCATGTCCAGCATTTCCACCACATCCTCAAGTCCCTCTTTGCAGACAGCTCTCAATGTTTAATTGGACACATGTGTTTGTTTAGCCAAATACGACAAGGTGGCTTGAGGGATTGCAAACTGGGGCAACACAAATTGTATGCTAAATCATCCTGCAGGTCTCTCAGCACCTGACAGGGATTAATGAAACCCACTGCCCAGGTAGGGGATAAGTACTGATCTGTCTTGAGCCACTGCTGTGACTTACAGCAACCAGAGTGGCTTCTGCTCCTGACCCGTGATTTCCTCTTCAGGACTGCCCATCATGGGAAATAAACAGAGGAAATGTCCATGATTTTTCACCCTCTGAGCAAAGCACGAATATGATAAACACCAAATTGCCCCTTCTCTTTTCATAACTCTCTTCTTTTTGCATTTCAATTAAGTCATGGAACACCTTGAGCATTTCCTTATTTTTGTCCCTGTCCTCCTCTTCCTATTCTGCAAAGGGTCAGAGGGTTGGTACTCACTGTAAAGAAGTAGTGGATGATTTTGTAATTTTCATGCTACTCTCAGCCATCTCAATGGCCAATTTTATCTCCATCTTTTTGTACAATGACACCAGGCTGGATTTGGGTTGGTGTTCCCGAATTAAAATTTTCTTCAAATACTTATTGTCAAACTTCTTAAATCTGCAAAAGAGATACCAAAATCAAAGTTTAGAAAAGGAAACATGTTTTCATGTTTGTAATACAAGCTGATCTTCATTCAAATGCATATATCTACAATTCAGTGGTGAAAACTGAATACAAATTAGAGGCACCTGTGGACTCCTGAGGGCCTGGTGAGCAGAGACCTTTAGGGGGATATTTGGCATAGTCTACTGGTCCACAGAGACTGCAGAGCCGACTAGACAAAAGAAAGAAACAAGCTGCAATCAGAGCAAAAAAGAGGGCTGCGTGTATGTTTGCATATTACACTGCCACATTTGTCAGAAAAGAATACGGCCAGTCTCCACGCTTTTGTACAAATGTTGCATTATAGTAGGGCATAACAGCAGCAGCTGCTCTTACTGTAATCCTGGCCTATTCAGCCAGCCACCAATGAGGCTCTAAGTGGCCCAGCAGTTACAGTAGTTAGGGCCCATTACATTGCCGATAATTTTGAATCCTGACAATTAGAGCAGAGAAAATACATTTCTTTGTATTCTGAATAACAGAGAAATTGAAAGGACCCCAAAATACTATGTGCTTGCATGCTGCAGATTGTAAAATATCGCTAATGTGGGGCATAATTTGAATGTGAATGTGTGTGGGTGCCTTGGAACAGGTACATGCTTTTAGGCAGACATTTAGCGGAACAACAGCAGATCTTCAGCAGAGCAACAGTTCTGTTTCTTTCAAAGGAACAGTTTACCACAGCAAGGTAAGGTGCTCCAAGATGCTGGGAAAAGCACTACAGGATTTGTGTCTTTTTTTCCTTAGCAAAGACCATTTTTTATTCATTAATAGCAGAGGAAGGTACACAAATGTTTGTGTGGGGATTAGAGCTCTTTATGTTTTTCTTTGTAACAGAAAGCCTCCTGGATTGTCATTGCTTAGGCAATTAATTCTGATACACAACTTTAAAGTTACATGCAAAAGTTTAGGGAATACTTTTTAATACAATTTTCTTAGATCAAATGTCTTCTGACACAGTGTGTTTTCTGAATCTGTCTGTGAACCAAAACCCTACATCTATGTCTAGTTTGGGCAAAATACTCTTTTCACAGCTATCAGGTAGATGTGAGACAAAGGGATAGCATTTACTCACAGATGTGTAAGTGCAGCTATTTCAATGGATTCACTGCTCCAACAGAGTTTTGTTCAATTTATTGACTACACAGACAGTGGTGTGGTCCCAGCAGATGGATGTCCTAAACCTATCTCTGTATTTAGAGCCAAGGAGACATTTTAGCTTCTGGGTATGCCCTAATACATTCTATCATTACTCTCCACTGGGACGAGGACTGAATGCAAACTAGTCATCCTCTTCCCACTTGGAGTTTCTAGTTTCCATAGAGAGAAATTCAGTCATGAAAGGACTTGCCACATGTCCCAGCAGACACCCTTGGCTGGATTACTGGAGTCCAGTACTGAAAGGGCAGATAGGATTCCAGCACAGAAGCCTAGGCATAACTACAGATAACTTTTAGCCCACAGCATCAAAATAAGTTGTCTGGGGGAAAGAAAAATCAGTTTTTTCTCTACTTCCCTTCACATGCTGTGGTAGCCAGCATGTCCAAAGGACTCCCTTAGGGAAGAGGTAAAGGAAACAGCAGATCCATCTCTTCTAGACAGAGTTTGGAAAAGCCACAAAGCTTCATAAAACCACCTCATTCTGCTTATGGAAGGGACAATGCAGGCCCTGCATTTCTGAGTAAAGGCTAGCTTGAGAGAATCTGCTTATGCTGCTGGCTATTTAAATTTGAACATTCCCTTCAGCACTATTTTAGATATTACTGAATATAAAGACCTGAAAGGACAGGTGAATAATTACTACTGGTACTCTACTACCAGCAAGGGATCCTATTTGCTGTGGAGGTTCACAATAAAAGTCAGTGAAGCACTGACATCATGTGTAGCTTACATTCTAAACCCAGAGGTAAAGAAGCATTTCCTCAGATCTTAGATTTATATCAAGGCTATGCACAGGATGATATCTGCAGCATGAGTTCCCATGCTATTTTTCTTTCTGAAGGCTTATTTTCTCCTTGTGCAGATCCAGTTTGGCAGGCAATGTATAAGCATTGCACTCTCAAGAGTTAATTGTTTCTCAGGAGTTCAGTTTCTAAAAAGAGATACGGCCCATGACCCCACATTTTTATTTCCTATTCTATTTACCTACTATATTTTACATGATATATAGTTTGTTTTATTATATTAGACTGCAATAAGAGATACTTACTTATCTCTCAGCTGATAATGACTCCAATGTCCACATATGTCTTCAACACCAGCCTTCAAGTGATCCATCAACTATAGAAAAGAAATCAGTCCAAATTCAAGTTCAGCATCATAAAGTCACCCCAGAATATCTGGAAACATTTTAAGTGGCCGTGATGGGAGAAGAATGTTATCACAAATATGCACTTATTGACACAATCTTGAGGTTTTTGGTTTTTTTTAATTGGAGCATGTAAGTTAATTCTGAAAGCACCTACATTTCTAATCAAGGCAAAGATGCCACTGTTGCAGCTTGGCTGCAGTGGCAGCATTTTGATGGAGGCAAAAAACTGTCGGGTTCTTTATGTATACTGAACACAAAAAATAAATTCTTTGTTCTGTTTCTCCTCCAAGTTTCCCTTCCTCATGTGTGACTCTCCTGGGAGAGGCACAGGGCCACGTACCAACACCTTTGTCTTGACAGGTAAATTCTCTGAGGATTTTGCAGAATGACATGAGACTGGTCACTGCTATCTTCTATTACTTTTGGCCATTTTTTGTGCGTTTCTAGAACTATGGAGAGAGAAAAAGGCCAATTCTTACAGACATATTGTCGCAAGTGCTTTAAAATGCAAGATATCTTCAAAGTGAAGTGTAAAGGTTCAGATCCTAAGAATTAAATTTACTTTAAATTCAAAATCAGTTCAGATGCTTTAATTTTGCTAATGTCTCTGCATCTTAGTGTCTGCTTCATTTTAAGGCACAGTGTTTCTGTTAATTGCAAGTGTATTCCCTATCGTGAAATGAAAGACTCTACATACCTTTTCTATAATGTTAAATCAGATTGAGCAACTTTCTGTTATTTTATATAATAGTAATTTGGGAACTGAAATAAATGTTTGAGAGGAGAAAAGATCATTACTCAGAATAACTTGAAACTAAGTTTGCAGTCCAATGGTTCAACTCAGTTTAATAAATCTGGATTAAAGACTTTAAAAGCTTCAGCATTTCTCGAACCATTCAAAATAAGGCAACAAACGTATCTGACTAACCAGGATGGGTATGTATCTTGTGAAGATTTTGTTTCTGTTTCCATCCTCCCATGGTCACAGTATAAATAAATAAAGACTCTACTACACCATGACATGTGTGGATGATAGTATATTATAATAATTATGAGATGCAATGTTTTAGAAAATTATGCTTAGGGTTCCCTCCATATATTCTTGAAAGCACTGAGTGTCCAAATCCACTGAATGCCAGGTTTCCAAGTGCCTCCCTCTCTCTCCAGCTCTTTTTGAGATGCCAGTTACTGACATAAAAAACTTACTCGCACATGAATTTCTTCATTGATAGATTCCTTTTTGTTCGTCTTTTTCACATCCAGATATTTGACCAATGGTCCAATTGTGATTCCCTGCATTTGGAATAATGACTTGAATTGTTAATTATCTTTTAGGCAAAAAATAGAAAAAGCAAAAGGAGATAATTTTAATCAGTTGGAAAAGCTGTGTCTTAGCACAGAAATGAACCATTATATGTATGGAGAGTTACAGAAGAAAATTAAAAATCAAAAACATTTTTAGAGAGGGCTAAGTGAGATTCTGTTTATTGACATATTCTAATTATGTAAAGTAACTGAATCACTGGCAACCATCTTCAAAAGAGGACTCATTTGAAAGAAAAATTATTTTTGTGAAGTCTTGAAATCTTGAAACCATTTACTTCAATATTTTCAGAATTAAACATTCCAGGGGTTTTTCACTTAGAAATAGTTTCCATTGTTTCTTATTTCTTTACTGAACTGCTACAGAGAACCATTCTAAGAGGTGAAATGGAAACAAATAGCTTTTTTCTGAGATGTTCTGGTGGAACCTAAGTGCCTTACTTATCACAAGTGCATAGTGGCCCATTGGCACTCTAGAGGATCGGAGACCTTGGTATTGGAAAATACAAAATATGGGATGCAAGTTCTCTAGAAGTTTCAGTTCTTACAGGTACAGCAGTATACCAGGTGGAATTACCCATATTTCTAAAGTAGACACCTATACTTACAAATGTGACTCTTTTTTATTTTTAAAAAAAAAAATTCTTTTACAAAGGCTTTCAAAATATTTATATTTGGTCTTCAAGACAGACAAAGATAAAAGTATAAAATTCAAAATCCATCACAGAACAGACATACTGTTTTCTGGTCAGTTTGAGACACATCAATAATAAAGAGTGAATCAGTACTGAAATGTAAAGTTAAAATACTTCTTAAATTAATTTACTTATTTAAGTTTAAGTTAATTTAAGTTAATTTACTTCTTAAATTGGAAGTACCAGAAAATTAATGTGGAATGAACATAAGCAATTTGGGACACCAAAAGCACTCTCCTTTGAATATTTCAGAAGATATATATTTTCAATACAGAATTTCTGTAATACCTAAAAGCCCTAAAAAGGCACTGTAGTGCTAAATCTGGCCCTAAAATGCAGTAACTTGTCCTAGCCTAAGAGTGAATTCAATGCAATTTTCACTAGGAAGCTTTCAGTCACCTCTGTTACATGAAAGTTATCCATTAAGAAATATACGTACTTGGATGAACACAGTGAAATAAATAACCACAAGAGTCGCAGTGATGAATAGGTTCTTTCTGGGGAAAAGATCCACTGGAAGCAAGAATGCAAGGGAAAAGCTGCTGGCTCCTCGGAGACCACTGTAAGAAATAATGAGCTGGTCTTTGAAGGTGAAGGGGTATGTTCGGAACTTGTTACTGATGTAGAAGAGAGCAAACACACCTAGAGAGCAAACACATATCTATTATTAATCAGGGAGAAAAAGAAAATATTAAATATTAAAAGAAAAACAATGTCTTGGCTTGGGGAACTGTTGGTAGCCCATGTTTTTGGGGTTTTGGTTTCTTGCAGCTTCTCTCTAACCAACTGCTAAACTTGGTTTGTGTGAAATATCTCCTATAAAATACTGTGGTTCCTAACGGCTTCAGGATTTAAATTCATTAATGCAGCTTAGAAGAGAGATTAGGGGAAAATATCTACTTCCTATATTTATAATGCATAGTTTTCTCCAAAGTGGTCTGAAGAAAAAGAACTAGATGAGAGTTTTCCCTGTGCCTTCCCCTTGCAATGTTTCCTGTTTTCTGCACAGTATCTGCCTAAAGTCTTTGAACAATGCTTTAGCAACAAGTCCTGTGGATGGGTTAACTGAAAGACAGAGAGTGACAGCTTTTAAATTTTTAATCCTCGGATTTATTGTGTCTGTAATTCTTTTTTATTTCTCAAATTTCATTTTACTTTTAATAAAATTTAAAATTGATAAGACAATCTGTGGCTGTGTAAGGACTGCAACTTGTCTTTATAGAGTACTTTTAGCAATTTGTGTGATTTAGCCCATCTCCTTCATCTTCCATAAGAAAAATGTACCCTATGTTCTATGTGGAAATCATTAAACTACTGACATAAATGCTGAAAAATGCTGATAATTACTGTGCAATTTTACACAGCTGTCACTGATACAATCAGATTATTGGAGGTAAAGCCAGTAGCAGTATCCCTTTATGTAGCTTGCTGGAAACCACTTTATGCAAGACCTTTTCTGGCTACTTATAACTATGCTAGACATCAGGTACTCAGACTGAAACAGCCTATGTGAGGTATCACCCTCAGGCCACTCTTCTTTACTTTATTCAAGCTTCAGAGAAAATGATGAAATCATTTTCACATACAAATTCAGCAGAAAATATTTTGGCTCTCCTCTGGAAAGCTCTAGCACTCCCCTTGGTGTCTGAGAGTAGGATGGACATGTGGCTGGAAAACAACTTCTATACCAGGAGAGCACTCTTTCTGTCTTAATTAGAAGGATATTTCAAAGTGGACAACATCCTGGCCATGCTTGGTCCAGATATTGCAAGCAATTTCTTTTTGCTGCCACCTCCAGAACACCAACCACCAGCCTTCTTATTCCTTCTTTCTTTTCAGCATTATTTTCAACTCATCCTGGACACTAGGAGAAACTGTGTCCCACAACTCATCTGACATGATCTATAAACTGCCCTGCCCATGCTAAAGGAATCCCAGTCTCACATGTCAGGGACTAGGAGACCTTTGCAGGAATGGAACATACCATGGGCAAAAATTGAGTAATTTCATATGGGCACTATTTTTAGCAGTTTAAAAATTTAGACGTGGCTTGTGAATAGTAGTAGCATAGTGCTGCCAGCCCACATGTGGTATAAGTCTCTGTTCAGTTATCTATCAATATAATTTTCACCTTTGCTCTTTTTCTATGCCTTCGGGACTCCAGGACAGGGACCTGTAGTGTTATAGCACTACAAGTGTGTTGATATACATTATCTAATTTGTAAGTTAATGGCAGTATGTGGTGGAATCATTATGAGGCCCACTTACCCAAGGGGCATATAATAAATTAAGATATAAACATCTCTATAAGCATAATCATGTTGATATTTCAATTTTGCTTAAAAAATCCCATTTTCACCTAAGCATAAAGTCTGTGCTTGTAGACTGTCATTCAGATTTCTATGGGCTGTTGTCCCCTTTTACTCTGTGAGTAGATTTGTGAAATTTGCTTATCACTAATATAAACCTAATACATTTGTTGTTAAACCAGTTGTGCCAGTCCCCATAGACTTTTCTAAGAAAATTTTATGCCAAAATTTTTTCTCATAGGTACAGAGAAGGTTTTCTGCAAAAGCTGACTTACTCAGTGTCCGCCAAATGAGGCAGAAGAGCAGAGTGAAGCAGATGAAGGCCCAATTCCATTCATGGTTTTTTCCCACTGTAGACACTCCCATGAACACAAATATCAGTGTCTCACTGATGCTGCTTAACATCTTCATAAAATATTTTATTGTGGTATAAGAATTCTGGGAGACATTCTCCTCCACGTATTTTTTCATTGTTACTGCACATGATGTCATCCTATATCAAGAAAAATACCATAGATCAGCCACAACCTCTTCCTCTTTTCAGTTATAGACAATATCAGCTATCATTACTTCCATTCTCCATCACCAGATTCTGACCTTCATTATAACAAGAAGCATTTTATTTCCTCAGTAACATTAGCTATTTTATTAGATAGAAAAGCATCTTCATTCAAGTTTCCAAATCTGTTTTACATATAGGATAAAGGAAGCAAATTAATCAGCCTTTCTGACAAGGAAGTGAGGGTATCACATTCCAGTTCAAAGTCCATTTTATCCTGAATGCCTAACATGGAGCCACCAAGCACCAAATATTTGTCTCAAACAACAGGCAGGTGGATCAGTTAGAGTGATGTAACCTGCCTCTTGGTGATACTCTCCCTTGAGGCAGCAGTGGCAGATCATGGTAGCCCCATGCCAGGGCCAAAGCTCCCATGGCTCCTTGGCGGCTGGCTGCCAGATCAGCAGTGCTAGAGCAAGCTTCAGGACTCTCCAACCACAGCAGCCCATTGTGGCCCAGTAGAAGAAAATTCAATTATCCTACAGAGGTGTACTTCTCCCTTTAGTTACCTAGGGTGTGGGGAATGTGTCTAAGGAAGCAAAGGGATGTTTTTCATTTCATCACTGTTAATGAAGACTAAAGCCTGAGTCAGAGGCATCAGCAGCAGCCAGTGCAGATGCTGGTGACAATGACATGGAGGAGCAGTCTTTGATCAGCCCTATTGAAGGGGATTCCCTGTTCCCCTCTGCATTTTCCATAGGTAATACACAGAACTGAGTGCTGTGCTAGTAACATATTCCATCACCTATCTAGTTTCTACTGATATGATTTTAGTCTTCTTGTAATGATATTTTTCCAAACTTGTGAATTCAGAGAATGATGACTGTTCATTAAATAACCTTCCTCTAGTTTCAGTTCATTTAATTTCCACTGAAGAAATCTCAAGGGTATTCTGGTGGAGCCGAGTCATTTAGTATGTCCAAGGACACTCCAAGACAAGGCCATTAGGCATAAATGATTAATATTGTTGTCTTTCCAGATACACACACATAATAGACTTTCATGATCCAAGTGAAAAATGAATGAATCCTCAATAATTCAGAAAGGTGACAATAAGTTCCCATCTCTAAAACAAGCAATAATTTCCTTAATGAAGCAGTAAGAATAATAAATCCAAATTTTATTAACATTTTTATATTACTAATAATTTCAGAACTCTAATGAAAAGAAGAGGGGAAAGAAATAAAGAGCTAGGTAGTCTAGTGCAAGGAATGGGCAGGGAAGCAGTATTTGGACAGTACAACTAGGAAAGGGTCCATATAGTATTATTTCTCACTATACAGTGATATAGATACTGCTCACTATATAGATCTAATTCTCCTCAACTAAAGTTGCAAGTCACCTCAATCTGAGCACAAGTGTTGGGTATACAAAACACAGTACAAGACTCATCTGCTTACTCTAATTGCTCAAGATAATCTATATCCACTCTAACTACTTATTTAATATGTTTAAATATTCAAATACTGCTTCCCAGGGCCATCCTGCAAAGGTTGTTTTTACAGAGGCAATTCTGTTCTGAAGCTGAATAACCCAGGGTTCTTCAGCCTAGATAAGGGTAGGTTTAAGGAACACCTCATTTCAATCTTTTGACATTTAAAAGAGGCCTATGGGAAAGATGAGAACAAATCTTTTACTTAGGAGGATTTAGACTAGATAAAAGGAAAAACTTTTTTTTTACTATGAGAGTGGTGAAGCACTGGAACAGGTTGCCCAGGATGGTGGCAGATGTCCACACCTGTGAAAACACTCAAGGCCAGTTTGGACAGGACTCTGAGCAACATGCTCTAGCTGAAGATGTCCCTGCTCATTTCCAGGGCAGAACAAGATGGCCTTGAAATGTCCCTTCCAACTCAAACCATTCTGTGATTCTACAAAATCAGAGCTTCACAAATTGAGGTGAGTAAATGCACTTGTCTGGACATCAGCAGCCACATGCTTGTATTTGTTAAGTTTAAACTAGTTTGTCCTCTATAAAGGGAAGCACTTTCTGGAACACAGGGTCCTCCCAGACCCATAAGGATATCTCAGAGCCAGTAGAGGCCATGCAAAGCTGCTGCCACTCACCAGCTGTGCACTGAGCCTGTGGCAGCCAGCAGCACCAGCTGGAGCATTGGCCTCCATGAGGCCTCCACTATTTATGCTTAACCCTGCTGGTGGGCTGTTTGGTGTAGTATCCTTGAAAGTGACTTGCCAGCAGCTTTCTCCTTAAGTCTCTCACTTCCATTCCTAAACCTTCCTTTCTCTTCCACCTCCTTTCCTGCTGCCATGCTTTTTCCTCTCCACAATTCTCACCCTTTCTGCATTTACTCCAGTCAAGAACCTATCAGCTTTTCTCTCTGCAGCAGTCACCCATGCCATCATACTATGAGGAATATCTCCCCACCTTTACAGCAGAATCAAGCTGTCCTGACCAGAAAAATATAGAATTGTCTGTATTCACATACATGAATATAAGTATGCATGTGAAAGTGATGCTCTCTTCCACCTGGTTTTTCCCAGTTTCAATCCTAGTGATGCTGTTCAAATGTAATATAATTCAAATAAATTGTGTTAGGGCTGATGTTCACAAAGAACTCAGATGTCCTTTCTTGTGTTTTCCATACCCATTGCTTTTTGTCTCTTTTATAATCTGATGGTGAAGCTGCTTAGAAATAAATACAAAAAAACTGATGCATTATCAAATCATTCTCTCCTGATGCTGATCTTATCAGAGATGGCAGCACTGGCCACTTTACCCACAACTTGCAGTACTTTTACCAACATTCCTCATTAGCATATCTGTGCCTACACTGACTGAGGGCTTGCTTTTCCTAATTACCACTGCTTTTTATAGACTCTGGGAAGCTGTGCCCTGCCTCTCCAAGCCAGAGACTGAATGCCTGTGTTGCACCAACCTTGAGCAAACCACCACAAAACAAAGCCAGCTCCTCAAAGAGACCATCCAAAAAGCCATGAGTAATACTCACGCCAAAATGCCAGAGATGTAAAGGGTTTCAGCACACAAGTATGAGAGGTAGCTGAACATGAAGACCAGCAGGGGTTCAATTGAAGAGACATTGTGGGTGAACCGAGTCATGAATGCTGAGACAAATCCAAACACGATGCCAAACAAGACTCCACCCAGCCCCACCACGAAGAAGCGAGCAAAGCCAGCAAAGATGTCAATGGATTCAATTTCTTCATATCTGTGCATCTGGGTGAAGGCGATGAAGATGTTATATAAAACCTACATGTGAAAATAAGAAGACAGCAGTTAGGTATCTTTGTGAACCTGGCAGGCTTACTCATTTTGTAGGTGAAATGATGTGTGTGTGTTTAAGTGTCTGCGTATGCCAGAAATTGCTTTAGACAGGTCAGCAAAGCAGCACTTGAAATCTCAGCTGGTTCTTAACGAGTCCCAGAAATAAGATCTTGTTAAGTGTCCTTAAAAAGAGAAGCTAAATAGCTGTGGAATAGAAGCAAATTACTGGGGAACCATATGCCATTGAATAATAAAAAAATACTCTCTTTTCGTTTTGGTTTGGGGTTTGGGTTTTTTTTTGGGGGGNTTAATTTTTTGTCTTTGTAGCAGAGGTTAAAAGCCCAGATGGGTACTGTAAAAACTCCAGGCTCTACCCTCCATGTTCTCCTTCTAACTCAGTCTGGGGCAGGGCAGAGACTACGAATCACATATTTTGTTTAATTCCCATTTAGTCTGTCTACAGGATCAGTCTGTAGACTTGAAAAACTTCATTAGAATGTTCCATGCTTTTCAATAGCACTTGACACATAAAAATTATGAAACATCACTGGGAATGGAAAAGGGAATGGGGAAGGGAGCCTCAGTTTCATATTGTCTCTAGCTAGGTATAAAAAGCCTCTCTATCATCATATATTTGGAGTTTGATGCCACTTAACCACCTTCCCAAAGAACAATCTTAAAGTATGAACTAAATATTGTGACACACGAAATGTTCTGAAGACCATGCACATATACAGATTTTGAATAGAAAAAATATCAGATTAGAAGATTCAATTTAGTGCAAGTTATAATTGTATATAATATATTATATATTATTGTCTGTAAAGATAACATCTTAGAGCAGAAAACTTTATCAAACTTCCATTATCAATAATTTTTATTCTGCAGAAACTGTTAATGAAAATTTTTCAGCATTTTTCACTTTCATTAATCTTTTAAAAACTAATAAAAAAATTCCAGAGTAGTATAGCAATAAAAAGGCCTTAGAGGTTGCTGACAATCAGTTAATATTAACTCCTGTCAGATCTGTTTACATGAAGTGTATAACACATGAAAGTCACCTTTCAGTTTTGAAGAGAATTTGGGAAACAACTAAAGACACCATTTCTCCAAAGCTATTGCACTAAAGCATTGGTCTATTTATTGGTTCTGAACTAAAGTTATTTGCATTTTATGATTTTCTTTGGTCTTTCTTCTTCATCTAGTTAATTCCAGAAGGTTATTAAGAAGACTAAAGCAGGTACCTGCAGGTGGAAGAGTCAAGCCCATTAGGATAATAATTACTGCTCAGTCACTATCTAATCTTAAATTGCTGCTGAGGACATGTAACCTTGAGCTGTCAACAGTCTGTTCTCGAGGAGACTCACTGCTAATAGTTCTGGGAGACAAAGCCAAACAAAATATTCCATTTAAGAAAATACCCAGAACTTCTTTTCCCTAGTGCCAGTGTATAAAATTAATCTTCTAAGAGGCAGATATGGAAAAGAGGGTTCATGTCTTCACAGGAAGCAAACCTCACCCTACCTACATTATAGCTTTTAGTTTCAGAGCTGGTTTTCTCTCTGTTTTCCTTTCTTGTAGATTTTCACCTCTTCCTAAGATTTGTGATTCATTATAAATGATATCACATCAAGATTCTATGCTGACTTATGAATAAAGATTCTCAGCAAATGACTTAAGAATTTTTTTTTCACTTTTCTTGTTCCTAAAGTACCTACATGATTGAATTGATTTGGCATTAAAATGAAAGTTATGGAAACAGGACATAATTTCTGTTTTACTTTTTTGCAACATGCTTTGTGGGAGTTACCTGGTCTGTACCACAACCTGCACTGTGTCATGTAAGTGAGGCACAGCTAAGCTATGTTGCAGGGTTTGTGCCAGTTAATGGGTTACTAGAATTCTTAATAGATTAGGAAAGCCTGAATCAGATTAGGAGGCTTTTGTTCACACAAAAAGAAGGAAGGGATGGATTGATAGTGGTCTCATGTAGCAACTCTGCGAACTCATGCTTTGGGTTGTTTGGAGAGGATTTTGTACCACTGGGCAGCAGGAAGAGAACCAGGAAGAGAACCTTAGAACCAGGGAGAGGAACAGAGAGCATGGCACTGTTGCCACATAGGACTCCCAGGGACTGCTCCATGCTCCACTGTCTAGGTACAATTACTGTTCATACAATCCACATCAGAAGCACTGGAAGAAGAGATTTTCGAGTGATTGCCTTAACCACCAACACAGGCTGTCTTGATAATTCTTCCTTACATGCTAATTCTTTCTGACTATAATAGTTGATTTTACTCTAAGCACAGTGGAACTTTTAGAGCAGGAGCAGAGGATATCTCTATCCTCCTTTCTGACATCCAAACCAGTGGTCAAAGTCTTTCTCAGTGACACCAAAGAGGCAATTTCAAGTCTCCTCAGATTAAAAAAAAAAAAAAAAAAAAAAAAAAAAAAAACCTTAGGTTCTCAAACC
>VWZN01000050.1:345533-359858 GCA_013396955.1 Regulus satrapa
AAAAAAAAAAATCACAAAACAAGCTCTTCCAGTGTGAAAAAGAGGTATTACATTATTTAGGTCAGGATTTGAGGAAGGAACCAAAAAGACAAGTGTAAGAGATGGATGCATTGGGGATATTGTTACAACTGTAGAACCCAAGCAGTTTGAATTTAAATTAAATAACAGTTGTCCCTTAGCTCTACATCAGCCCTGTATTTCTGGTCACCAAGAAGAAGGATTTATGATCCATAGGCTGTGGCTGCAACAGGTTATTTGTTCCTTTTTCTTTTCTCAGTACTCATAAATTGCACTTCTCCCATGAAGCCTTTCAGCAGTGAACTCTGTACAGATTTTACAGGCCCAAAGTGGGCTCATGTATAGCAGTATCTGAATAGTTTTTGTGTGTTTTAGATTCCTGTGATTTAAATTCTGTGAAGATCTTATCTAGTGGAACTCCTTAAACTGCTGTTAACTTGTGCCACATGAGCAGTCCTGTTGGTTTCTGAGCAATAAATCTCCTGCTTGAAATTTCTTCCTTGAAAAATATGTGTTTTAAATGTTCTTGTCACTTCTGCTTACAGCTAGAATGGTCCAATTTTAGCAGAACTAATGAGATAAGGGGGAAAATATTTGCAAAAGGAGCTTTGTAAAAACAGTCTTCTCCTATTAAAACCACAACAAATACCAGCAACAACAAAAACACAACCAACCGAACAAATCTCTTTTATTCAGGAAACATTATTTCTGGATATTTATCACAGAACAGCCAAAAAAGGTGAATGTTTGTCAGATGTCAATATTTTCACTGATAGAAACAGAGTTATTCAAAGTTCTTAGTGCCATTTGGAATTCTTGCCTAAGGTCTCTGGTGGAATTTCTGGAGGGGGATGGAGGACAGAGGTTCTAGAGGTTATCCACATCTGGTTTGCTTTNGTTTTCCTGAATTTTGACCCTTGTTGCCTTCAGTTTTTAAGCAGTAAAATTTTCTATTTCTTTGTTTCAATGATGTCAAGAACCTTCCAAGGTCCTACACTAATCTGACCAGAAAAATCACTAGTAGCTTATTCATTCACTTCAGTGAATGCGAGAACATCTCAAATGAATGCATATGTTTCTCTCTTCCAGCAGCTCTAAAATACATGCTTTGGAAAGAGGCAGCATAAGATTTCGTTTTTGCAAACATTAAAATCCATTGCATGTAATGGAGTGGAGTAGTCATAAAATAAATAATAAGCCACAAGAGTCCAAAGAGGGTAAGAGAAGGAGCAGAAAGAAACTCACCACAGTTATTCCATCATTTAGCAATGACTCTCCAAAGATCATCATGTAAAGCTGCTCATTAACAGAGGCTTCTTCAAAAACTACCAGAGCTGCCACAGGGTCCACTGCTGAAATCATGCTGCCAAAGAGCAAGTTCTGCAGCAGGTTCAGGTCAGTCAGGCCAAAGGCTTCAATCTGGCAGACTCCATAGAGGGAGAGGCCAATCCCAAATGAGTTTAGCAGAGATCCCAGAACAGACCACCACAAAATGGATCCAAAGTTTTCAAAAAACGGTCGAGTTGGCATGAAATAACCCTCCTCCAGAATAATGGGTGGAAGGAGATACAAGAAATAAATACTGCTGTTCATCACTGGTGGAGATTTGTGATGGGAAGCAAAGATGATTGCTCCTACTAGAGCTCCGATGGCGATCAGGATGCAGCTTTCAGGCATAAGTCTTGGTAATCGGTGAAAGATATGGAAACCTTGAATAAAACATTAGGGGATTATTCAAATTAAACTAAATTTAATTAAATTTAATTTAATTAACCTGCTGTCAGACAATTGTCTTGCCTGTGTTTGGATGCTTTGTCTTCAGACAGCTCTAAGCACTATGAAGGTGAAAAGAGGCAGTACTGTTCCCTTCCAAACTGAACATTCCCATTCCTGTATCACTAAAGCAGGGCAAGAGTTTGACCATTAATTTCTTCTCTTTCTGCTGCCTAGCTCCTGATTTCTGAGCAAACATGTCTGAGCTTAAACTCCTCTTTGAAATGGTCCTCCACAATTTGGAAAGAGAATATTCTTAAAGAATCCTTACTGCCCTCTGTTACTGGCTCGTCTAGTCACTATACAAGGAGATGTGTGGTCATATTGTGGATGAGATGTGCCTGTACTAAAAATGACAGGAACTTTTAAATTTACAAGAATGAGAATGAGGCAGACCAAGAAACTTTAAATCCAATGTCTGTGACTTCATGCTTGAAGCTAGGTCAGCCTTCATCTTGCAACTCTAGAAGGCTCTGCCATGACAGTTTTTCTGTGACCCTTGAATTATCAGCCTTCAAAAGAAAAGGAACATAAAAATATTTTGGTGAAAGTTTCAATATTTTTTTAGCACTTTTTTTTTTTTTTTTTTCTTTTACCAAGAGGTATGCTTATATCATAACTCTATTTGTCTGCTTTTTAATTTAAAAATTAAATTTCAAGTCTGCCAGTCTTACAGACCAGGAGATTGTTTTGCCTTTCAAGATCTTGGAACTTGATTTTCCCACCCTTAAATATTGAAATCCATAAAGAAGATAATACCTGAAAAAAACCACCAAAAGCTAACAATTTGGGACTCTTTTTCCCTGGATAACCAGATAATCCAGACTAACTCTTTCTTCTGAAAATATTTTAAATTAACATGTCCACACTTTTCATCAAAAATAGATCCACCTGTGAGGCATCACACAGTTCTTCAAAAGTATCTATTTCATGTTCAAAGCAATAATATTGTGTAGATGCACCATTAGTCAAGTCCTGTGCTTTTCTAGATGATAAATAAAGAATTTGGTCAATATGTTTGCTATTAACACACTCTGAGGATGCCACAACAAATTTTATTTGTGACAATTTTGATTGTTACATTACTAGTAAAGGCATTTGTAGGAATCAGATTAAGGGCATCAGCTAATTATGGATAGTGGTAATGATTTTTGTCAGCTGGGTGACTATGACAGGAAAAATGTTTATCTTCCAGCCACCTCCAGAAAAACATTAGTCTCACCTTCCAGCTTGTTCTAAGGAAATGTTTGAAAATCCTACAGAAAGATCAAAAGAAAAGGAAGATTTTATGTGTGCAACTCTTCATCTTATTACTATCTTATTCATTTATTTGATATTGCTGCATTAATTCTAAATGGTCAGAATAATTTCAGCCCAGCCATGCAAATGTGTAAGACATGATGAGCCTTTTTTCTATGCTAATTAAAATTCGTACTGCAATTGCTGCCCCCTGAGTTGCCTCTCCCCTTTCAGATTCCCACACGGAGCTCTAATAGAATGCCCTAACAGATGCATTTAATAGCCCTAGATGCATTGCTATGTATGCAAAAGATACTTAGCCTACATCTCAGATGATCCCCACCCTCTGAGACTCTCATTCTCTCTCCCCAGTATTGCTTTTCACACCAGCTTTAAGGGGCAAATATATAAAGCAAAGACTCAGAGGAAAATGTTTCCTCTTATTCATACAAAGGAAGAGTGCTTTACACTTTCTCCCCAAAATTCAATACACTTGAAGTCTCAGTCTGGTTTCTGCAGCTGTGTCAGGTTGCAAATTCCAGTATCTTGTGATCTATAAGGACTTGGAAAATGAATGGACAGCACTGTGTCAGGGAGCTCTGATGCTATTTGCTACTCACAGCCCAAGAGACAGGAAGGTTAGAGGTCATATGCTAACTTAAGTAAGAAGGAATCATTCTAAGGCGAAACTTCAACATTGTTGTAATAATGAAGACACCTGTACTTTTGAGGACAGATGCTGTAAGATCAATCCCAGCTATAAAATGAATGGAAGTTACTTGGTTACATTACAATTTTTTAACTTCTTTCCAAGTTAGAAGGACCCAAGGTCCCATTTTCTACTTACCTATTTTTGCAAAAGAGGCAAGGAGGATCCAAAGGGTAACTTCATAGGGAATTTGCACAGAGTCATAGTCCAGTGTGAAAACGTGGAACCTTGTGTCTTGAGAAGAGTCAACTGCACCACCAGAATCATGTTCATATTGAGACAAGGACCTCTTGCCCAAGCTGGGCTCATCCTCATAAGCAGCAGCAAAACAGGATACCATGCTCAACAGCAGCAGGCTGGAAAGCTTTGCATGTGCAAGCAGGGCAAAGCCCATGTCTGGGGCTGTGATGATTTTATTACAGACTTAACATACAGTGGGGGCATGAAGGTGTACACAGACACTTCTGCTGATTCACGCTGCCCACTTCTTCTCAGGGCTCCTTCATTTGCCTGTTAGAGGTCATTTTATAGTCCTTATGTGCCTGTCCCATTCCTTGTGCTGCAGACAGACCTGGAGTTTGCTTGAAGATACCGGTCGTGCAGGTTCCTCTGACCCAGAAAAACCTTGGCCACAGCATCACCCTGTTGAGGAATAAAAAGACCTTTCCAACTACATTAATTATGCAGCCTCTGATTTTTTTTTTTTNACAAACAAACAAACAAACAAACAAAAAAAACCAGAAAAAAAGAAAACCAAGAAAAACTTTCAACCCTCACCGTTCAGGCAGCAAGCACAGCGCGAAGGAATAGCATCACCTGGCAGAGGTGGTGGCAGCCTGGGCAGGCAGGAGAGCCTGCTTCGTGCCTTTCTCTCTTGCCCTCGCTTCCCAGCTGCCTCCCCTGCGCAAGTGGAACCTGGGGCACCGCACTTGGCACGACTCCCTGGTCCTGTCACACCTGGTAACAAAACTCGGTGTGTAAATAAAGGACTCTGCAGGACTCGCAGAGGGGACATCTGGTGGGGGACCGAGAAAATTACAACATCTCTTGGAAAGGAGCTTCCTCTCTTAAGCACCTGTATGCCATTTAGCAGGTAATATCAACATAAAGAGGAAGGTCTAGGTCACATCATCTGCCTGAGATTTGATCTTGAGTTGATACTGGGGAGAGCCTTTATCCTTGTTCAACTGCTCTTATGGATCATTTTATTTTAAAAAGTCAGCATCTTTTCTCCTCCACAAAAACTATTGTGTTTAACAGAAAGATGGCATGCAAATATAGTGCTGTTGATTAAAAGCTTCCGAGCCCTGTATGACTTATCTTGGAACTGAGTGCATTTAGTTTACTGAAAAATTATTCAAATTATTCAAATTCATCAATGATTTGATTGTGTCAGAAGACAGTGCAGATAGTCCAGATGGTGAGAACAGATGTGATACCCCAAAACAACTAGTTCTGAGGACTCTGAAACTACACTGCATGTGCTTGCGAGGGGATTCCTCCAGACCAGCTGGTCTCACAGACTGAATATCTCTTCATGGATGGAGAATGTCTTATACTTGGCTTTCTGTGGAAAGGATCCAATGTGTGTGACTGCGATGGTCTATAATGCAAAACAAAAGGTGACATGTGGTGAAAGTGGGAAATTTGCATCAAAATTATAATTATCTGAACCAAATCTCCAATGCAGGTGCAACTGCAATGTCAAAATTCTCTGTGGTACAGGCAGTGATGCCCTTTGATGTTCTATTATCTTCTGTCAGCCTCACAGCACTATCATTCCTCCCACAAAAGCTTTGAACCCAACATAGCATTAGGTAGGTTACACTCAGCCTGCTTGCAAATGAGGGGGTTTTTTTCCAGTATACTGGTCCTGTTAACAGCAGTATTTCTTGGAATCCCTTTCCAACAAGGAATCTGGAAGATAAGATATTCAATTAACATTATAAAACAAGGATCTGTTAACTTGAAGGCTGAATAAAGGGAGCAGAGCAACAGAAAAGAGGCTATACCACTCAAAGTGCTTAATACTCACCATTGCATTTCCCTTAGCTACAGACATACACACACAGACTGCAAGATGGCTTGAGAATGAGCAGTATGAGTTCTGGAGAATTGGAAGCCAGAGGACTGTGAGGGAAAGACTTAGAGTCCTTGCAAGTCTACTAGCTGTGACAATCAGGGCTTTGGTTTACACTTGCAACACACCCATAATGTCAGCAGGTTCAGCAGGCATTGAGTGACCAGCACCAGACAGGACCAGCAATGATCACATGCAGGTGTCCCTGAGTCTGAAATGTTTCACCACTGGTAGAATTCTTCCCCTCATTATAGGAAGGATGGAGATGCCTGGGTTAAGCCTATGCAGTGGTCCTTCTTTTCTGAATTCCTTTGGCATACCCAGCTGTAGCAGTCCCTCATGTGTTGGTGTTCCCACTGGAGGAGGTAACTCATTTGAAGAATTTAGATATGTCTCACTAGACTGCATCAGATAATTAAACTGCAAGCTTCCTCTGGAGTTCTCATTTTTTAATCATTTTCTAGAAGGCAAGTGTTCTTCCAGAAAGGAATACAGTGCAAATAACATTGTATGTCTCACAATCAGAGCAAAACAGTATAGTAAGTATAATAAAAATTGTACTAAAATATTCATTTATGAATTATAGCTCACATTTACAGCTGAGTGCAGTGGCACAGTTTTTCTGGGCACTCACACTTCAGTCCTTCGGACTGTTTCAGAGTGAGCTATTGCTGGCAGTAGTGGCAATTGACAGTGGTCAGACAATATAGAAAAGGCCTTTGACAATCATGTTGCCATTCCTGAGCCTGATGTCATCCCCTGGAAAATTTCTTCTGTCAATATACCAGTCTGGATAACCTTTGGGAAAAGCCCTTGAGGCTGCAATTTTTCAGCCTCTTGGGAGTTTTCATTGGCATATGGTAACGCATGTATTTCCAGAACTTCTTGTGCAGAGCAGCAGAAATGGAAGACTTCCAGGTAATGACTGGTAAAATCCGAAGTGCTTTCTTCACTACTGGAGGCAAAGTCTCTGGCTCTTGGAAATCCTGGAATTTTATTAATACTAGTTTGATCCCTTTATCTTCCAATGCACAGTTCACTGCTGCCTGCAGTTCAAAGATGCTTGGTCCACTGACATAAGCTGGGCTCAAAATAATTATTACCCCTCTGCTTTGTTTAATAGCTGCTACAACTTCATCTGTGTATGCTGGGGAGGAAACAGTGAGAGTTACTACATTCTGCAAAGGAGGTTTTCTCTTATCAATTCCTGTATCAACAGCTAAAACTCCAGAAAAAGGAAAATCAAGAATAGGAATGCTGAGTAATCACATAACACTTAGAAATGGGTTTGCTATCAGAGGGTACAATGGCTGTTCTTATAAAATTGGAGAACACAGCTTTCTGCTCAGGACACAAAGGGCACAGCTGAGAGCTCAAAAGCATCTCAAGGGACAGTTTGGCTTGTCTTTGCCTCTCCCAGGAGCAGGTACACAGGGCTTTCTAATTACTGAGGTAGCACTGGCCAAAGTTGCTCAAAAAGTAACTACTGAAATATTTGAAGTCTTATTTCCAGGGAATGGAGTCTGATTGCCAATAAATTCTTGCACAAGAAGCTTTCTCTCAGCCTAGTAGCTCACAGTGACCTTTACTCCAAGGTATGTATGCATCAGGCACAGGGACCAGACACAAAGATCAAAACATTATGAAATTTGAACATAAATTACGCTACCTATTCATACAACTTGTTGCTCTGCTGCATAAGGGGTTTGTTTTGTTTGGAAAGTGAAACACAGTCTTATAAAATCTGAAGATTTTCTACCATGCCCAGGGACCTTACCTCCTCCCGGAAGAATATCTCTTTCAAGAATACATAGCTTATATCCATATTTATTTTCTAGCATATCTGGAAGAAGCTCCAGGGCAAATTTTTCCTCAGTAATTAGAGCAGAGTCACTTTCAGAAGAGTTTAGTTTTGCATATGACACAAACGCATCAAATTCCTTGCCATCTAAAAGAAATTAATTAATTAATTAATTATTTTTTTATATACGTTAATAAGTCTGGCTGAAGTATTCAGCTTCTTTCTTAATGCTCTGTTTCCATGTATATCTGTTTAATTAGGCACAACCTAATTACAAATCTAAAATTATGACCTATGTTCATGGATTATAGCTATCCAGTCAGCAAAGACTACCTTGCTCCTCACTGTCTTGCAAATTTTGTAGACATATGCTACCAAAGCAAACAAGGAAGCTAGAGATGTTTAGTGCAGTGTAGCTTAATGATCTGGTCCCTTCCAGGCAAAAGCCATGTTGTAGGGAATGATTCCAAATCTTTCCTCTCATTTGTCCAAACGCTAATTCAAAAAAAAAAAATAAAAATCTTGTCAATGGCGAATCTTCTTTTAAAATATAATGAGGCTTAAAGGAACAATGTTCTTGAATATTAGTTGCTTGGTAAAAGATATGCTGTTTTCAAAGAGAGACTTGTGTCAGGACCAAACTAAGTTGACCAAAATATCAGCTCAGACACCAAGTACTGACCATTTATTGAACTTTAAATCTCCTTAAAAGAACATTTGTACAGTGCAAATGAAACATAGGTAAAGAATTTTTCTTAGCTTTGATCAGCCTGGTACCAATGTCCTGAGTTAGACCCATTCTTAACTACAAGGCTAAAGCAAATTGTATCTATTTGCTGAGTAAACTTTGAACAACACTTGAGGGACAAGGAACATAAAAGAAAATAATTTCTGGTGAAAGCAAAAATCACAGTGGATGCAATCCAGTTTCCCAGTTATTTGAGGACATTTAATGTATCCTAAAACTGCCAGACTTAACAGGGGAAGCATTGGAGACTCAAGCATTTTAGAATGCCAGGACAGGAATCCTCAAGTGGCCCAAATTACATCAGATACCTATGTTCAATTAGCTGAATTGTATGACAATATAATGAAGAGAAAGCAAAAAGAAATTCCCCTGTGTGTAGCAGAGTCCCACTTCAGGGTGCTGCTGCAGGGGAAGCTGAGAGGCTCCCTAGATTCCACCGTACTGACTGCACCTTCACTGCTTGAGACACCTTCATCCAGCACGGACACCTCAGTGCTGAGTGTCACGACCCACATGCCTTGCTGTTAACCTCACCATTTCTATCCCTAGGTGTAAGGTTAGAACCACAGACACAAGCTAGAGTTCCCACAGGATCTCAAAGAGTCCATATGTAAAGCAAATTCAGAAAGATTGATGAGCTGAAGCTGAACACCTAAATTCAGAGCCAGCACATAGGAGAAATTATGTAATCAAAACAAAACAGGTGTGCAGATTAGGTCTGGAGGCCAAGAATGTGATCAGGCAACACAAGTTGCATCTCTGCTTCTCCCCTCTGCTCCTGGACACACACCTTCAGTCACATCCTTCTACTGGTGCTGAAGCTCTCGTGATCATAGAGGAAGATGATTCACTTTGCTGGCTACACACTGTCTTTTACTCAGTTATTTTTCTGCCAAGCTGAGCCAATTTAGGCCCACAAGAGTGAATCACCAGCAGTAGGCACACAGGGAATTAAAGATGGGCCAGAGGTTCACTAGATTGGTTTTGCTGAACTTAAATTCATTTATAGCCTAAATTTTATCTCCCTTGAAAACAGATTTTAAATAGCAATAAATTGCTCTACAAGCCAGGTATTCCTCATTTCACCCACAGAGGTCACTGCAATCTTATTAGACAACAACCACTAACAAACACAGGCCTTTATAGCATTACTATTACAAGATAAAGTTAAAAATAAATGCAAAATAAGCACCATCAGGCCATTTTTTCACATAATTATACAGGAAAACTAAATGCTGAGGAACTTTTGGTACCTTATTTAAGATGCTGAAAATGTAGGAAATTAAAAATACCTGACTTAAGCAAATTGATGGCATACGTGTTCTATAAGTGTTAGCATCAAATCTCATGGATTATTTATTTCTCCTTGTGGAACAGGGCAGGAGTTTTAAGAGATATATCTTAAATGGCTAAAGAGGCCAATTAACCCCAGAGGGGTTGTGTTTTCTCTGACCACAACCTGGTCTAGGTTGGCTCTGCTTTGAGCAGGTGCCCAGAGTTCCTTCCAATCTTGTGGGATTCTTCAACTCTCTGATTCTGTGCTGAGAGGGACATGAGAAAAGAAATTATAGAAAGGAAGAAACAGCAAAATCAAGTCATAACTGCTGCTTTGCTGTTCTATGAACAAGTCCTTTCAGACTTCAGGTGACTTGGTATGTATCCACATGAAGGGAGAAGAACATAATCCTGCAGGTGAGAACACATTTTCCTTGGGCAGAAAATTATCTGAGTGTGCACGGTTGGTGTGCACACCCTCTGTACTCTCACTCTGCAGATGGTGCTGTGTGCATGAGGCACATGAGAGGCAGGGGCCAGGCAGGAGACAGGGCAGCCAAGGAGGAACACAACAGGATCTTCAACACACACGTCTTGGCAGGTCTGTCTCTGTCCTACTGACATGCAGGGTGTGCTATAAAGGGACTTTCCAGAGGTCCTTAAATCACTTTGTTGCCAGACAAAGGGGAAATTTTGAGTGATTTCCCAAATTGCTTTTGTCAAATGCTTTAGGGCTTGCAAAAAAAGTTTTCCAAATGGGCAGTTGGTTTTCTAATAGTGGATGTACTTGTAGGTATCTAGATACTGTTGTTTCACACTCAGGCATAAGGTAAATATGCAAACAAAAAATCAGACTCAGACGTCTCTACCTCAAATTGCATCAAAATGCAAGAACTTTTAGAAAAAATTTTCTCAGGCACAAGCTATCAGAATTCTTTCAACCCATGTAAGAAAATCATAGGTTAAGTTCTTTGAAGTAGTCATAGTGATTCCTGATACTAGTGATTACTCTCTACTATTTTGGAAGCCTGGTTTTAGCTGACATGATGGGACAATGTTACTACAGAGACTTGAAAAAAACAAAATATATTCACTTGCAAATGTCAGGTTGTTTCCAAAGACTTTGGAAAGGAAATATGAATATTTCCCAAACATTCATTTGTTAGTTGGTACCTTTTATCATGTTATTTCTTTCTTTTGTTTATTCTTCTGAGAAACTTTTGACTCAAAATGAAAATTACAATAGACCCTGGAGTCCTTCACTTTGTTATGCAAGGTCATTTCATTCCTGTCCAAAGGTTTTGTTAAACTTTTTCAGAGAACAATTTCGAAATGTTGGAGGTTCTAAATTATCTCCTGAAAATGGACTGCCAAAATTCCCATTCCTACTCTAATCTTCTACAGGTAAATTAGGTAAAAGGTCTAACTGACATTTCTGTTGGTGTTAGATATTCCTTTCACACTATCCAATTTTCCTCCCATCTGCATTCACTGAGCATCTTGCAAGGTTTAATAGCTTTGTATTGGCTCAAAGGGAACAGGGCCATTAAAAGAACTTAATTAAATTAGTAATTTGCACAAGATTATCCCACATGGCAAAAGACATTTGAAAAACTGGAGCAAATTAAAATTATGCAAGGTTTCTTACCTTCTGTACTTTTGTTGTGGACAAGATAACTTCGATACATCAGAACTATTTCAATCCAGTGCTGGTAAATAAAGGCAGTGCACAAAACAAATGCAAATAGAGTAGAAATGGCACTGCATAGTATATATAAGAACAACACTGCAGAAAGAAAAGAGTCTATCTTAATTCAAGCATCCAAAATAATATTGACACTTAGATTTTAAAAAATAAGTCCAGAAATTGGGACAAACCATCTTAGAATCTTTTTTCTTATCCCATGGGCAAAATTCAGGGAAGTCAAGATTTCATGTACCCACAAACCTTCACACAGAATTTCAGTCTACCTTCAGTGACCTTTTTTTGCATGGTATCTCTTTGGTGGTATGAAAAGCCAGTCTATGACAGAATACAGAGAGAAAATAGTCTCTGGTACACTCAGCAATGCTGAAAATAGTTGTTGCCTGAGATGGAAAAGCTACATCAGAACAGACATAGGTGCACACAGTGCCCTTCTGGCAGCTTCCTGTTGCACTCCAGTGATGAGTCCCCACTGTGACTTATGGCTTAATGCTTTAATTTCCACACTGATTCTGGTTTAGGCCTTGAAAGGCTGTCACACTCATATCAGTCATGGCAACTTCTCAGAAATGTGCATGCTAATGCATGGGAAAATAATCAGAAATATCCAGTGAAAATCAGGGAATACAGTTGCTTTCACTAGCCTCTCTGCCTCAGTTTAGTAGATTGCCTATTAATGTTCAGAGATTACACTCTCCTCTTCTTCCTTCCAGTTACTCTCTAATTTCCTCTTAGCTCACTTGCCTGCAGTAAATCCCCAGATATCCCTTGTCCTTCTGAGTAATCCTCAAAATACTGTGGCTTTCAAGACATCTGAGTTTTCCCACTCAGCTTCTAGAAACTTCTGCTACTGGCTAAAAGCCATTGTCAATGGGGAATTAATCAGCAGCAGTAGAGTAAATCAAAATGTGTCTTCAGGGGTAAATAGTCACCAATTGATGGCTTTACCTCTCTGCTTTCTTTTCAGCTGGATCACAGCAGTGGCATTCCCTACTGAATTCTCAGCAAAGCATGTGAAGTTGCTTCTGAGGTCCTTTTCAGTAACTTCATTCAAAGTTGCAACATGAAGAAGTGTGTGCCCCTTCAAACCTTTCGGATAGACACTAGGGAGAAAAAGAAAAAGAAGTGTATTTGCATGATAGCTTTGCTGTTCATTCACACAATTTCCCAATGTCTTATGCGCAAAAAGAAAGGAACTTGTAACTTCTTAACATTCACCTTGAACTTTTAATAGTAATGCAATATTCTGGTTTGGAACCTCCACTTGGTTTATACATGGTAAGAAAATACAAACTAAAAGTGTAAGAAAATACTTTGGTAGGCCTGAGGACTGAAAGATTTATCTTTAATTCATCTACTCAGGAAAATATTTACAACTTGCCTAGTTTTCAGTATATAACCCCCTTTACTTCCATAAGATTCCTTGTGGTTTTCTAAGATGCAAAATATTTGCCCACAAGAAATGCAGAGAAATGAAACTTCAAAAGGAACCCCTTTTCTCTCTAAGAGAGAACTAGCTGGGAAAAAGGCTGTGCAGCTCAGCTTCTTGCCCAGGGGTAAAAAGCCCAAGGACATGATAGGCAAACAGAATAAAATAGATATAAGGGACAGAAGTATAGAAGATAAAGAGGTAACTGAGGAATCCCTTTAGGGTTGAGTGAAGGATATGGGAAACAGATCTCGGTAGGTAATCACTCCAGAATACCCAGGGTTTCTGAGTTTCAGCATTCCCATTTGAAAGCCACAAGTATAAGCATCTCTGAGTCATCCCAAAAGGCATCTCATGTCATGCCACTGCAAAATGACAGTATTCCATGGCTCTACCTATATGCATATCTAAGATATGCAGGAGTGAGCACTGGCAAGGATTCAGCCAAAGTCTGTTGGGGGTGATTCATTTCTTTGTATTTAAAAAAATTAACAGAAACTCTACCCATGAAAAAAGCTAAGAACTTTTTAACAAGGAATCTGCAAATCTAAACTTTCTAAAGTTAGGAAAATGCAATTTCCAGTCTACCTCGTGTGTGTGTGTGTGTGTGTGTGTGTGTGTGTGTGTCTGTGTGTGTCTGTGTGTGATCATATTTTTTTTCCCCATATGACTCCTATTACAAACTTGATTTTAGCAGTGACAGCAGGGCTTTTGCTTTCCCCAGTGTACAGACAGTTTACCCACAAAGTTGACTCAGGGCTGTGTGGTGAAAGACACGCTTGCCTGTGTTGCCTCTACTGTGTTGCTTGCCCAACCTGAACAATGCATAAGCGAATGAAAACAGGAAGGAAAAGGAAGTGCAATGACTACAGAGGTTGCCCCCAGGTCACAGGAAACCTTTCCCCTATGTTTCTTCTCTGCAAGGTCTGGTTAATTCTTACCAGGGAGGAGTCCCTAAAAGCATTGTCCTGAAATTCAGTGCTGCAAGTCCTCAGAGGACCCACAGGATCAAGCAATATCTGAGATGCACAAACTCCTTTCAATGTCCACAGTACTGTTTTGCTGGTCTGGTTCATTCCCCACTCAGAGACGGCTTCTAAAGACAGATTGTGTGAATTGCTAGCAAGGCACAACAGAGATTGTGCTCGCAAGAACTTTTGAAAACAAGAATACTTGTAAACAACTAGTGCAGGGACAAGCGGGAACCTTTCATGTTCTGGTTAATTCTTACCAGGGAGGAGTCCCAAAAAGCATTGTCCTGAAATTCAGTGCTGCAAGTCCTCAGACCTAGTCTGTAACACCCTGTAGCTGTCTATGAGCTAAAGTTTTAAGAGCTAAGATAAGGCAGAGTTTGAGTTCTTGAATTTTTGTCCATCAATATGTGCTTCTGTATGTGAAGGTCATAGGCCTGTCACTTGCTCATACACATTACTAGGTGAAAGAAAAGAGCCTTCAAAGTTTATGCAATAAAATGTATTCAGTAAAGTTGCTATAGAAGGATTTTTACAGTTGCTTGTGGTGATCATAAGGGCTGGGGGGGGGGGGGGG
>VWZN01000051.1:0-15824 GCA_013396955.1 Regulus satrapa
CTAGTGGAATATTGGGAAAGTCCAGTTTTCTGGACTTTCTATCCCCAGTTTTCTAATGCTGGAGTGAGAGACTAAATACAAGTATCTGTGGGGAAGTTTTGGACCCCTCTTACTGGTATTCTTCCAAACAATACCTGGGCACAATTTGCGAACTAGGCTAGGCAAGTGACCAGTCAAATAAGGCAGTTTAGACATAGTGACAATCTATTAGAAATGGATAGAGTTTAATAGAACATAACAGATTACATAATATATTAAATGCATAAACAAATCAGCAAGCTAGGGTTTTGCCAGATGGATTCTATGCCAGAGAAACAATCCCTCTCATTTTTCATTTACTAGTGTAGAATTAGCCATGGGGTCCTCAGCAGGACTGCTACCAGACAAGAGAATATTTCCAGAATGCAGGAGCTGGGGTACCCAAGGGTCTGTGCAGCTACATGAAACTAGAAGTCTAGGAAAAAATGTGGTCCTATAGCATTTTACCTGCAGATGTTGCTCCAGAGCTGTCACTGTTTCTTTGAAGTCCCTGTAGTCATTCTAGCACTGCAGCTTTTCCCTGTGTGCAAGGGGTCCCAAGATAGCATAGTTTTGGGTTGCAGCAGAGCTATAGGTGAATTCAACTAAATAAATAAAGAAACAAATCAATAAATTAAATATCAGGAAATGTAATTAGCGCACAAACTTCAAAACTTATCAATTTCACTGGGAGTTTAATTAAAAGTGATGTTTGGAAAGTGTATATGTTTTTCAAAGCCTGCCTTTTTTGTAATGAAAAAGCATTTTGACTCATTGCATGCAGTCAGATTTAGACAGAGGAATGCTTCCAAGAAAGTATAGAAATATTATGTAGCATTAAGATATATAAAACTCATCCATTTATTTAGTAAAATGTTGCAATAAATATAATAAATCAACAGTTAAAATTTGAATTTTATACTTTATTGGACTTTGTATTACTTAAGTTTTCTTCCTTGGTATTTTTATCTGGTGCATCAAAGGGCTCTTGAATATCCAGCATTCTCTGTCTTTGAATGTACTCAATGCTATAATCAAGTCTTCTCTTAAATTTCTTTCCAGTAGTGTAAACTGATAAAGTTCTTGGGGGTCTCTTTGCTACATGACTTTCTATTCAAAATGAAAATTTATTACAGACTGATGAAAATAATTTTTGTCTATGTCACTTTCTTACGAAATACTACTTAGGAGGCATAAGTTGCATGACACTTACTGAAAATGTATTTTCCTCCTTTCAATGACCCAATTCAATCTTGACTGGGGAGGCTTATCATTCCTTCGGCATTTATTTTTAGTGAGGCATCCAAATAACTGACAGGAAGCAAATTGGGGTTTTAGGAATCTCTTTATATTAACCAAAGTCAAATTTATTAATATGTAAGATTTAAAGTGATTTTTCTTCTTGTTTTCTTCACCCTGATCAGGCTCCCACGTTTCCAGTTTGGATATCAAAGATTTGAGAGTCAAAGGAAAACTGACAATTTCTATAAAGATGTCAGCCAGGCCAACATTAGAGTAACTGTACTTCTGCTGATTTTTCTAGGTATAAAGATTTGGCTGATACATCAGCAGGAGAGAAGAAGAAGTTGAGTGCCAAGGAGAGATGTCGTCTTGTTCTTCAGCAGTGTAAATTACAAGGCTGGCAGGTTTGTGATCTACAAAGCAATTAAAATATTATTCTTTAAACTAGCTAGCTGAGTCATTTCCATTGGTGGCAAGCCACCAGATCCTTTACAGCAGTGTATTCTTTTGACATTTAATATTTGCTTAGGTAAATTATCAACTGATTTTCAGTTTTATGAGTAGCTGTGATCATTGTGTCAAAAAAATCAGTCTATTCTTGTGGGAAGAAAAAAGATTCAATTAACCATGCTCGCTATGTAAATTTTTATTCAGATTTTTGAAGATATTTGGTATATACATTTTAGTGGAATGGTTCCTGAATAACCCTACATATTTTATTTCTTAAAAATCCTATGCTAAATGCTCTACTGTCATAAACAGAGTAGTCTCAAAACAGCAAATTAGTATTTGCCAGGTAGTCAGTGCATTTGTAGGTGCCAGCATGCTGATCCACAGATACACCAGAGAACCTGAAGTTACTGTAAACCAAGTAAAAATTTAAAAAAAAAAAGAAAAAAAAAAAGTGCCAAGCACAAAACAAGAAACTATCAACTCACTATCCTGTCTCCTTACCCTATTTATATCCTAGCTAATTCTCAGCAGTATGAAGACTGCAAGGTGGATGTCTCTGTTTGTTCGGAGTACTCAGTTATCTGAGTACAAAGCTTTGGATAGCTTTGTAATTGAGTAGGACTGGTTTCTTTAGCATGTGCATTTTAAAAAGAAAATCGTGTTTCCTTGCATAGTATAGAAGCTATTGAATAGAAATGAAGCTTTCTGTGGTTTCACATACAGAGCATTCCTGCAGGCAGTGTGAGTTTCAGATTCAGGCCTTTTTCCAGCCTAACAGCACTGAAATCTATTACACAAGAGAGCATCCAGATCAATTTCAGGGATAGCTGAGAAGTTAAGAGGTTGGGCAGTAGTTAAGGCACTCCTATATTCTTCTTCAGTCTAAAGGATGGGGTCTTCTAATTAATGTATGACCTCTGAGTATTAAAATGCCCAGAAAAGTTTCTGCAAGCTGTTTATAAAGGCCAAGGACTAAGTCAGAATGTGTGCTACGGGTATTTCTCAGTGGCCCAGATTCCTTAGTAACAACAGGAACAAAAGTAGGCCTCCACTAGGCTAGGAGACACATACATGATCCCCTGTTCTCAGATACATAAGAATTTTTTTATTTCATCAAAATACTGCTTAAAACCACAGTTTAGTCACCAAGCAAAGTAGTGGGCACATATAGCCCCTCTCCCTCCATAGAAAACACCAAAAGACTGGAAAAGATAACAATATTAAAGTAAACTTGCTTTTCCTACCCAATTTTGTAAGTTTTGAGCTGATCTTTGTGATACATCATTGCCACAAGGTTCCAAATAAAAAAAATCCCAAACATTAAAGTCTAGAAACTGCACCTTAATTGACAAGTGCCTGGGAGATTCAAGAACCTCTCACCTTTAGAACTTATGTGGGGGATATAATCTTGATATTGCACAAAAACTGTGTAACAGTAATTACATAGTGTGCTCCTGTCACAAAACACAGAGCAGGATGCCTATCAAGTTTATTTCCCTGGAGAAGAACCATTGTTACAGCACAAAAAAGAAGCAGTTGGTCATCACAGTGAAAGCCTAGGGCTCAAGACTAGTGATTCTGTAGTGATAGGTATTTGAAAACAAGCCTGAAACCTCAGAAAGCAAAAATATTAAAAGGAAATCACAAAGCAGAATCCTTCCAACATGCACAGAACTGAACCTTGTGATCTCGCACAGATTTTAGAAGCTCTGACTCCTGAATCTCATTAACTCCAGGAGAAATCAAGTGTGCAAAACTGCAGCAGTGCATAATGCATTATCCCTCAGACTAGAATGGCACAAAACTCCTCAGGGACACTGATAAATTAAATGGAATAGGAGGGTTTGGGGATGAGAGTTATACCTTTGTCACTCCTGTTGACTAAGAAGCACATGGCAACAGACTAAGCTGCAAGGAATAAGGGTTGGAAAAATGAGTGACTTTCTCCATACCCCTTTTTCAAGCCACAGAGAGGTATAAAAAACACAGGGAAAGGTGAAAAGCATAGGAGAAAACCCTAAGAAGAAAATCCACTCTAAGTCAAATTTCTTAAATGTCCAGTGAATACCAGCCTATTTAGCACCAACCTATTTTGTATCAGTGATACAAAACCACATACCCAACTATCAGCAGTAGTGACTAATGTGTGTGTCACATAATCTCTCTCTCAATTATCTTTTTGATTCGTTTGACTAATCATGAAAGTTGAACTTTAAATAAAAATCTAAATGAAGAAGCTTACACAATCTGTATTTGTCATGGGTGCTCTCCTCTATGCTGTTACAGCAAAAGACTCTGAAAAAAGGAAAATACTTAAAAGGTAGAAAGAGGGTGGAGGAAAGGAAAGAAAAAAAGGAATTAGGAATCAAGGATGATGTCAGCTAGCAAAGTCAGAAAAAAAGGAGTCATCCGTAGTGCATTACTAAAAATCATCCAAAAAGCAGGGGGTTACATGTATAACCAGTTTATTCAGCAACTGTTGCCAGCAGTAACTACTTCATATGAGTCACTGCTGGAAATCAAAATCTATTTGTTGCAGGAGTTCATGAATAAGTAAAAAATTGTCTTCCCCAACACTGTTACATGCACTTCCCTGAAGAGCTGTTGCAAATTCAAGTAAAAAATGAGCCAAAAAGACAGCTAAAATACTCTCATCAAACATGATGATCTTTAGCAGAAAGCAACACAGATCTGAAATCAACCTCCTGCTTATATGTCATCATCAGGAGATGGAGCTGCCAATAAGCTCAAGAGGAGAAGAGGGAAAATAAAGATCTGGACTTTTTAGCTGGGTGAATCTGGATGATACTTTATTTAACTTTCTTCTGATAATGTACTTCACCATCCCATTTTGAGAAAGGTGATATTAACCTCAGGGAGGAAAAAGGGTTCTGAATTAAAATCCCTGAAAATGAGTAAACAAAACAGAAAAGCTCAGACCCTACTCACAGAGAATGTTCTTTCTTCTCTTGCAAATACTGCAGTCTGTTTTCAAGCAGACAAAAGCTGCAGAAGATCAGATACCAGGGTCTGATTTTGGTATATTTTCTACAGTTTAGCAGAGCATAAAAGCAAACATTATTAGTTGTCCAATGTCTTGTGCTTGCTTCACCAACATATGTGTTAAAAGCAAATATTTATTATTATAGAATAATTAGGGTTGGAAAAAATCCCCAAGACCACAGAGTTCAACCTCTGACTGAATAGCATCACATTGACTAGACCATGGCACTAAGTGTCATGTGAAGATGATCTTTGGACACTGCCAGGGATGGTGACTGCACCATCTCCCTAGGCAACCTGTTCCGATATTTCATCATTTTCACTTACAGTGAAAAAATTCTTCCTAATGTCCAATATGAACCTGCTCTAGCACAGCTTGAGGCAATTTCCTCTTGTCCTGTCACCAGTTGTCTGGGGGAGAACCAGATCCCCACCTTGCTACAACCTCCTTTGATTGTAGCTATAGAGTGACAAGGTCCTTCCTGAGTCTCCTTTTTTCCAGGCTAAAAAATGGAAGCTCCCTCAGCTCCTCCTCATAGGAGCACTCCAAATCCTTCACCGGCTCCTTTGCCCTTCTCTGGACATGCTCCAGAACCTCAATTTCTCTGTGGAGTAAAGTGTCCAGAACTGGACACAGAATTCTAGGTGTGGCTTCACCAGTGATGAGTACAGGGGCACGATCACTTCACTGGCCATACTATTCCTGATACAGGCTGGGCTGCCACTGGCCTTCTTGGGCATCTGGACACACTGTTGGCTCATGTTCAGCCAGCTATCAACCAACATTCCCAGGTCCTTTTCTGCTGGATCACTTTCTAGCCATTCTGACTAAAAAATGAGAGGCTGTCTGGGGTTGATGTAAGGGAAAGTGTGGCCTGAGACTTGGCTTTATTGAATGTCATACCATTCGTCTTGGCCCATTGATCCAGCCTGTCCAAATCCCTCTGCAGATCCTTCCTGCCCCCTGGCAGATAAACACTCCAACCCACCTTAGTGTTGTCTACAAACTTACAAACTCAGTCTAAACCATTGATAAAGATATTAAACAGGACTGGCCCCAATACTGAGCCTTGGCGAACCCCACTAGTGACTGGCCACCAATTGGATATGGAACCCACCACATTCACACCACTCTTTGGACCCGGAAATCCAGCTAGTTTTTAACCCAGTAAAAAGTGCATCTGTCCAAGCTCTGACAGCTTTTCTAGGAGAATGTTGTGGGAGACAGTATCAAAAGGTTTTACTGAAGTCCAGGTAGACAAGCAGCCTTTACCCCATCCACTAGACAGGTCACCTGGTCATGAAAGGATAACAAGTTGGTCAGGCAGGACCTGCCTTATCTAAATCCCTGCTGGCTGCCGATCTCCTGACTGTCCTGTAAGTGCTCCATGGTGGCACTAAAGATGATCGGTTCCATAGTCTTGCCTGGCACTGAGGTCAGGCTGACAGGCTTGCAGTTTCCCAAATCTTCCATGAGGCTCTTGTTGTAGGTTGGCATTATTACACTGGCCAAGGTCCCATTGTCTGGGACTTCCCTGCTTAGCCAGGACTGACAATAAATGATGTAAAACACCTTAGCAAACTCTTCCACCAGCACTCTCAGTACCCCCAGATGGACCCCATCCAGTGCCCTCTGACTATCTGAGTGGGACAGTAGGTCACTAACTACTTCCTCGTGGGTTACAAGGAGTCTTTTCTGTTCCCTTGCCCTATCTACCAGCTCAGGAGAGTTGTTGTACCTAGTCTTTCTGTTGCAGGCTGAGGCAAGGAGGGCATAAATACCTCTGCATTTTCCTCTTGGCATCCAAAACACAATGGAGATTTTCCTTGGGCCTGTTTGTGGGGGTTTTCTTGTTGTTTGCTGTTGTTGTTGTTTGTTTGTTTAAATGTATTTATAGAAACGATTTTTCTTACCTTTCCCAGGGTGGCTAGATTGAGTTCTACTCAGGCTTTTGCCTTTCTAAATCTTTTGTCTATATGATCCAGTGACTTCCTTGTACTCTTTCTAAGTTGCCTGGCCCTTCTTCCAAATGTTGTAAACTCTCTTTTTTTCCCTGAGTTGCAGAAAAAGCTCCTTATTCAGCCAGTCTGGTCTTCTTCCCTGCCGACTTGTCTTTCATCACGTCAGGACGAAAATGTTGATAGTTTTATGAAATGTTGCTGTTCCTTGTGTAAGCTGAGCTGGAGATAACTGAACTAGGACAATAAAAATAGTGGTTTCATGGAAGCTGACATACATGCTATGCAGCTTCAGTCATGCACTTAAGTACTGGAGTTGTGAAAGTGCAGAGCTACTAATGAAAGGCAATTTTTGCATCTTGACTCTGTGTGCAGTCTTGATAAGGTATTCTTGTAGCTCAAATATTACTTTATCACTACAAGCTTGGCTACTTGCTGTGACTTTTAAGCACCTCTGATGTAAGAGAAAATCAAATTGCTTAATTAAAACAAACCATTGCTAAACCAGGCAGAGAGAAAGTAATAGACTTGTTTAACTCCTGGAGAAATCAGGGAGGTGATATTTAGTAACTTTACAATTAAACTGAGCAGAAATACTGGCTGGTCCATGTAAAGCAGAAGAATGTCCTGTCCCCCAGAATATATGAAGGTCTTTATATTAGGAAATCTCCCTTTTCAGTGCTGTGTTCATTTATTGTCACACAGTGATTCATTAGCTAAGCAAAACCTACCGTCCCAATGGTATGACTTTATTTGCAAACATTACCATGCTTTGGGAGAAGTATGGGCACAAACAGTCCTTGGCTCTTTTTACTGACATAAGGAAACTTTCATTTGTTTGGATTATCATTCCTCACACTGTTAAGCTTGCAAATATAAATTCAATAAAAAAGAATTAGCTCATAGCTTACTGAGCTTTCTCATCAAAACTTGGAGCTCTACATTTTGTTTAGCTAAGATCAGTAGTTTGCAATTAACCCTTCTGAGTTACTTCAGATGGAGCTTGCTGAAATGCAAACTAGTACCATACCAGAAGAAAAAGAAAACATCAATTTAATTGGCTTTTACTAGAAAGGGTATCTTTTAAATGCAAGCACTGCAAAGGTCAGACTTCACTGAAAGTGAATATTTCAGTCTTTGACTGCTAGAAATGTTTATCTGGTTAAAAGACAGTAATCCTTAAAAACTTCTAATAAATGCTTTGTCTTAGTTTATCATTCCAATATTTAGCCTGCTTCCTCTAACCCACAATGATTCCTTCTTATCAGTAGCTTTGAATTCTGAACACGAGAGATCACTCGTTTGTCAAAGAATGTCTTAAGACGAATCTTAAGTTTCAAATGGGATGATGCATTTCATACCAGCAGGTATGAAATAAGCAGCACAGGAGAGTCAGTTGGAATGCTTTAATGAAACTTCACATGTTAGGTTCTTAGATAGATGCTGTGTTAGTGCCAGTTCACACTTCCACAACTGCAAGCATTGCAAAAGTTTTTCAGGAGCCAGCAGTTTGGGGAGAAATTCTCCAGTGTGGAGCTGTATTATCAAACTTGTTTTAATGAATGTTGAAACAGAGAATAAGTCCTCAATGTAGAGAAATCCCAGAAGTCCATTTAGAGATTTAAAATCCTTCTAACACTTGTAGAACTGCAAAGGGAAAGCTGAGTCTGATCCACAGCTCTTCCCAGTCAGAGACAAAATCATATTTTATTACTGTTGTGTGGGTACTTCATTTATTTGATTTGATAGAGCTGTCTTTAAGTTTTTAACATTTCAATGTACCGGTATATAATATTAGCATACTATGGTCCTTTTTTGGGAAAAAAACATATTTATGATTAAATAGCAGAATGTAGAACATAATTAGAATATGATTAAATCAGGGGAATGAGCAGAAGTATATTAAATCATGCATATGTAAATTTTATGCTAACTTCAGAGAATCTTTTAAGTTTTGTTTTTGTGGTTTGTTTGTTTTTTGTTTTTTGGTTTTTTTGTTTGTTTGTTTGGTTTTTTTTTTTTTTTTAACAGAACTGTTTATTTTGGCTTAAAATTAAGGTGGCCATGCCATACAAATTGCTTTATACCTGATATGATGAAGTACTGGTGTACTTCGCAAGAACTTTAATATATAAGATTATATTCTTTTTTCCTTCCCTCAAGTAGGAAAAGTCTAGTGTTTACAGATTGTATGGCAGTTCATTTGTTATTTAGTAATTTTAACTGAAGTAAATTTCCTGTTTGTTTTGAATATCTTACTTTAAAAGTCAATTTTCTTTTAAGCAATTAAAAAAAATGTCAGGCCAAAGGGTTTCATAGTAATAGAAATTATTAAAACACAAACTATTTTTCCCTCATACTTTAGATTATATCTGTAAAATTTTATTGTCCCATTATATTTTTATTTCATCTTGTCACTCCATTATATATTGGAAATAATTTGCTAGTTGCAGAAACCACCAGAGAATGACTTTTGATCTCACCAGTACTACCAAAAGACTGGCCTGGGCCAGACACTGCCCACACTCTTTCTCAGTGCCTTTGTGCCACATTAGGCAAATCTATGCTTCCCTTCAGCCAGAGAACAGAATGGATAGCTGGCTTTGACCTCAGAATGCTCACAAGCTCTCACTTTCAACACAAAGCTCTATTTTTAGTTCATATTTCTATGAAAAATATATATCTTTCCCTTTAGAATATATTCCTCCCTCTCCCCATCCATCTTTCAGCTTTTTCTTAGGGTTACTAGTCTTGCTAACTCAATTTTCTTTATATGCTTTGCATTTCAGATCTGGATTCTGTGTTTTCCTCTTCTTCTCTCCCCTCTCACTTCTCCTGTCTTTTGACACTTTTCTATGTACACTGCTTCATATTTGGTCCCAGTCTTCATCCCTTATTTGTCTGGGATTTGTTTTCCAGTCTCCTGCCTTGGGGCTTCTTCCCGCTGCCATTGCTCTCCCTGTCGCCTGTTGCCTGTATTTCTCATTAATACCAAGAACCCTTTCCTATTGTTTCTTCTGTGTTGTGAATGAGTGGTTTGGCTCAGGTTAGGGATGAGATCATAGAGCAGTCCTGGGGAGGAGGTGGGGAGTAGGATATAGCACCACATTTTGGTGCTGTGTCAGTTTCTACAATTCTGAAAACTAGAATGATAGATCCAGTAAACACCAAGATCCCATGAGAAAAAACTGGGGTAGGGTTTCCCCTACTGAGTGTTTCTTACATGCATCTTACATTTCCTGATCACTTCCCTTCCTTTTCTGTAAGGCAGTTCTTCATGTTGTCTCACAGGTCTGAACAGCTGTGAGGTTGGTATGGTTTAGGGAAAAGGAGTGACCATTATTCTGCCTTTTCCCAGAGACCTGACAGTTTTTCTCCCTAAAGTCTAGCTCCTGACAAGAATGTATATAAATGCTTGATGTCACTTGCTTGAATACCAGACTACTCACATACTTTATATTAAGGCCATAAATAAACTATGTAGGTTTATTCAGCATGTACCACAGTGCAATGTTACCAGCTTGTGGGGACAAAGAAGGACTTTTAAAATGTATGAAGCAAAGTAGAGAGAGTAAACCTTTTAAAATAAAATCTCAGTCCTTAAAAATCAGTGCCCTGTGTTTGTCATTGTAATATCTTTGTAGACATGTACACTGTAAGACACATTTTCCAATAGTATTAAGGCTTTTTTTGAGTTTCATTAATGCTCTGTGAAAATGTGTGTCATTGTGTAAAATATCATTAGACTATAGTTCTCTGTCTTTTGTAGGTAGCTATTTTGAAAGTACTGCCAGAAACACACAGCACTCCCACAAATTGCCTTTTTTAAACTAAAGAACATCTTTACAGATTCCCTTGACACCTATTAAGTATGAGCTAATACTGCCTCCATGCCACCTACACACCATCTCAGCATCCATTCCATAGTTTTGAATGTCTGTACTTCTACATCCTACACCTTTTCTGTAAAATAAAAAAAAAATCTGAAAAAAAAAGAGAAAGAGGGAAAGAGAAAGAGAAAGAGAAAGAGAAAGAGAAAGAGAAAGAGAAAGAGAAAGAGAATGAGAAAGAGAAAGAGAGAAAGAACAGCTCCCTCCCATTCTTTCTCTTTCCTTCCTGGAAAAAAAATCTGCCCTATAGCAGCCATTGAAGCTTTGGTAGTCATCAATGACAATCTTACTTAGTCTTTAAAAAATGTGTCATTTTGAAAAATAACATTTCAAACTCTAATGCTTTCCTAATTAAAATAACTATGACTGTAATTCACAGATGGTTTACTTTTACAGGAGTCTGAATAACATTAAAATTTCAGACCCAGATGAGAGCACTTTGTAGTCCAGAAAAAAAACATTGAAAAGTGAGTGTTTCAGTGGAAGAACATTTGAACCTTTTTTCCCCTAGGCAAGCAGAAAACATTTTGTGATGAAAGAAGAGGCCAAAATGAAGACAGGTGGCAGCCTCAAAAACTGTTTTGATATGTGACATGTGAAATTCCTACATTTTTCAGCATTACTGCTTTCACTGAACACTAGAACTGTAAAGAGGGCAGTGAGACTATCTTGTTCTCTTGGTCAGCCTTGGAGGCTCTCAGGTTTAATTCAAAGACCAAGCAACAGAGATTTCTATCTGTACTAACATAATCAAACATGTAATATCAGCTTCTGCTATACATGTTTCTGTCTACAGCTCTGCTCTCTGTAGACCTGGCATATGATGTAAAAATCTATAAATAGCTTTTATCTGAATGCAAAAATGGATTTGTATTGACATTTTGTATTTCTTCATTCACTTAAAAATTCTAACAGGCTCCTACTAATGAAGTTCATAGCATAAGTGATGCCACAATAACTCCATTTATATTGTTCCTAGAGTGTAGGATGAGAGAAAAGAGAAGTAAGGCTTTGCATGTCCCCTAGGCAGCTTTGAGACTGCAGCGCCAGACACTTGTAGCTAAACCAACATAAGCTTCAGCAATTGCCTTGACTGTGATTTTGTGACTGCACACTGCACAATAAATTGCAACTCATTGTTGGTTAAGCTACAGATTTGAAATATAGCCTCAATGTGACCAACCAGTGTGTCAAAAATGACAATAATTGAGGATGGGGTTGTTAATCTTCTCATGGACATTATTAGTAATAAGTGATTTTTTTTACAGTTTGAAAGTGCAAATTTTCAACCCCTTTTTTACTGTCAGAGTAGCAGTATTGCTGTAGTAAGGGGATAAGCCAGGGCTCTGAGTAATTAAGGGCAAAGAACAGAAATAACAAAAAATTGGATAATTTTGTATAGGCCTGAGACAGGAAGGAAAAAAAGTTGTGCTGTACAGGATTTGTGGAAAGGAAAGGTGGAGTATAAAGAGAAAATTTAATCAGAGTAGAGGAATATAATTTTAAGTATTTTTTCTCAGGCTTTGTCTGAGAGCTGCTCAAATTAAATGGTAATTATAATAACCACATGATAATTTAATTACAGTTAACTATATGAAGTTTTTACAGAAGAATTCTGTATTTAAGGCAAAGTAAGCAAGATGATCAAGATATTAGTAGCTGAATCTAGTAATAGTGCAGATTAAGTATGTGGTTTGACAAGGTGGATGGGAAAAAAACTGTTCAGTGAGCAAAGGGTTAAGATAACCAGGTGAATAGAGAATTTTGAAAGCTGAAGAAGAAAAGTTAAACTTTTTGTTGGAAGTTATCAGTCAAGAAAATGAAGATGAGAGTATGTCCCTAAAAGTGACAGGTGACTGTACAATTGGATCTTAGGGAGATTGCACCATACAAAAAAAGCCTATTCCCTATTTCTGAGTTTATACAATGGTGAGAAAAGTAAAATGTCTTTTTTATCACCTACTTCCACACATTTTGCTATAATTCAAAAGGGACTATTTTACTGGGAAATGAGATACTATAGGAAAAAAAATAGAAAGCATTCCAGTTTTTCCATTTAATGCATCTGATTTGAACTAAAAGACGAACAATTGCACCATCATTTTTAGCTCAAACTTCAGGATTACTGACTTTTTAAAACATTTGATTCAAAATAGTTGCTCTCTACAGTAGAGAAAAGTGAAGCCAAGAGATAAAAATTTAGCACAATCATTGCAGAATTTAGTCAATGGAGTTTAGCCGTAAAACATAGATCCTGGCCTTTTGTCATTCAGCACTACCAGGATGTACATATTAGAGTGTTTGGATTTTTAAAAAAATTGGAAGGCTGTGCAATTAACCCTCCAGATACCTGTCTCCCAGATCTGAAGGAAAAAACACCAGAGGAATAGGATGGATCAGTGAGAAGAGAGTGAGCTTGTAAGCTGCAGACAAACAAGAGTTGGAATGAATTTCTGCAATTTTAGCCAGACTTGTATTAATTAATCAGTATGCCTTTTAGCTGTAAAAAATGAGGCAAAAACTAGAATCTTCTAGAGTAGCACAGTTTTCTGGCACTGTTCCTTTTAATTCTATGAAGAGAAGAAAGTTACTTCTACAAATTCCTGAGAAAAATTATTGGCTTATTGTCTGGGGTTTTTTCCAAGTTACTTGCTGGTTTTAGAGTTGCTAGGTTGTATGTGGGTTTTTGTGTTTATTTGAAAGGAATGCTTTTGAAGACGATAAGAAAAGAATTTTATAGGACTGTTTCAGCTTGTTCAGAAGGTATCAGAAGAAAGGTGTTTTCTATTGGTCTAACTAGGTAATTTTTTCTCTAAAGGAGTGAGAGTATCTAATGGTTGTTACTTCAAGAACTACATTAATTAAACCCAGATATTACACAACACGAGAATCAATACTTAGATTATCTTTCCCAAGTGATTCCCTCTGTCTCTGACCTGGTTTCTGAAAGGAGATCCACAGCACAGCCTCAGTAAGCAAGGTTGGGAACTAGTACTGATAATTTTACTGGACATTAGGAATCATTGTCCCAAATGACAGTGAATTTCTCCCATCCTCCAACTTCAGCTAAGTTCTTCCTGTTCCACAAATGGCAACTATCTCACCATTTTCTGTTCCACATGGGTTTCTCTTGTCACCTTTCTCCATGCACACACCCCTCTATAAGAGCTAAACCTTATTTTCTATTATGTTGTCTAACACATTTGAGTAATCTGATTCATAATGCTTTTTTCCCCAACTTGTATTTAACTTAAAGATCGTACTATTTGTTCTGGATATTTTTGGAACTGAAGTGGAACTATCTGCCTGACAGCTTGTTCATCCTTTGCAAATACATCTTTTATTCAACCAAGTGATAACTGCATTTCTGTTAAAGAATTGGCATTGTACTGTTCCTAAATTGCAGATATTATTTCAACCCTTTGCTGGATTGTTAACATGCTCTCTCTATTTACCTTTCATTGTTTTGGCCTTATTTGTTGATGATTTCTCTGCTGTTTGCATTCTAGATAGGAGTCCGAAAAGTGTTTCTTAAGTACTGGCAAGCTGACCATCTCAATGATTTGTGCCTTCAGCTTCAGAAGAAAATTATAACCTGCCAAAAAGGTAATAGTTACAGAACAAGTATTCCTGAGCTCTTGCTTTTTACATGGAGCAGAATATTGTATAGCAAAGAGATTTTCTCCACCTTGAACAAAGTCTGCATTTTATACATTTCCCTACAGATATACACAGATTTTTGAGATGATATGAGCATTGGTGATTTTTGTACTTTCTATCTGTCAAAAAACATTTTATGACAAACTCTTGAATGTAATTAAAATTTAGAGGCTTTTTTTAGAGTAAATTCAGTGATTTTTCAAGCCATTACTATTACCTTTACTTTCTTTTTGCATATCAAATACTGTAACAATGATACAAAATTAAAATATTTTCAAGTATATCAACACTAAAAAGAAAGCTAATATGTTAGTGTGTTTAGCTGTCCTTACTTTTCCCCTTTTCTTTCTACTTTCTTACTTGACTGCTATTTTTTTATGTTTAGGTATTTTTCCCTATTTTATGCATGTATTTTTCCTAAGGTCACTGAATTTTTTTTTTCAAGGAAGTACTACCCACTGTCTCATGATTTCCTGTTACTTATGCTCCATTTCCCATCAAAGTCTCAAAAAACTGCTGAAAATACAAATACTGCTTTGTTTGAAGAAGCTTCCTTCACACCATCCATTATTTGCCTAATTGGCTGATGTCTGCAGCAATTCCCATTTTCACCTATTTAAAGGAAATTAAAAAGAAAAAATCTTATCTTTTTTTGTCAGACACATAATATTGCAGACTTAAGAAACAGAAATCCTTTTCATTTTAATTATCTTTTTCTCACTGTAAGCATGTCTTGAAAAAGAGGAAGTAAAAAGAAAGTGTGAAGCAAGTGAAACCCAAATGGTAACAGTTCAGAAATGAATGTGGGGAATGACAGGTAATAGACACTGCAGTTCAGCTGAGTTTATAACTTGGGTGCGATTTTTTTAATGCAAATTACGCTATTGCACTTATGCATTTTGAAAAGCAATAGGAGTTTATCTGCTTTCCCTTCAAAGAAAGGAAATATTTACCTTTCAAAATCCAATTTGCAAACAAAGTGCTTCAATATAGCCCTATGCCAAAATTCAAAATATCCTCAGATATGTCCATGTTTTGCAGAAGTAAGAGAACAGATCACCAAAGCCTGCCTGGAGAATGAAGATAATAGGGCTTCTTGGCTCCTTACAAAGTATTTTTTGTGGTTTTGCTTCTATCCTCCTTAATTAGGGTAACTTGAAAAGTCATTTTTTGCCAAAAGTGTGTGTTTAAAGCTATGGCTCATCTGAATGCTTTTTATGATCTGGGAAACCTGCAAAAATCAGGAACTTGGATTAGTAAGCAGTAGTTAGACATCGACCTTATGTCATTAGCTCATGAAAGAATCTGCCTTTTGCAAACAGGTGCAATTGTAAACTTGTAGAATTAGCATGCCAAAGATTCAGAATAGAATAGAGAACCAGTAGATTGTTCTTATGTTATCCTAAAATTGGTATCCAGGTATCCATATATTTTACACTGACATAGTAATGCTTGATGAGTAATGGTGCCAGTCCCAATGCACTTTTATCCCCTCACCCTTCGCATAGAGAGGACTTTGGAAGATAGATCTCTTCTGAAAACATGTTGAACACTAGCCAAACTAGCCAGTCACAACATAACAAAAACAAACAAACAAAC
>VWZN01000051.1:18140-41502 GCA_013396955.1 Regulus satrapa
AGGAATTCTAAAAAATAATTTTTTTTTTTTTTTAGTGTCTAAACAAGGCACCAGAAGATGATAGAAAGTACCTTATATTATCCTATGCTTTAGCTGTTTATTTTATTCAATACATTTTATATTCATAGAAGATTGTGTCTTTATCTGTTGACATTTTTTCTTTAGATTATTTCAGCTTGACTCTTCATCATTTAATGTTGTTCTGTAGTGATCCTAAATCTGTAATTTAACTATGTTGTTCTAAACACCTAATTAATTTTAACTTTTTTATCCTGCAATCAATATTCTCTGTATCTTCCCTGAAATTCAAACAAACATCTTACACAGGCTATTTTCTGCTAACTTCACTGATGAAAAGCTTTCAATTGACCAGAAACAGTGTAACCATAAGAAGCCATGATGAAATTTGACTTGGTTTTGATACACGTAAAGTGATGAAAGCCAATTTAAGGCAACAGACAAATAATTCTAAAACTAGTTCTCTTCCCTGTGAGGTACACAGCAGTGGTTCTAGATCTGGAAAGAAACATGATCTTGTGGAACTTATACAAACACCCACACAAACATGCTACTTTCAGTTAGCCTGTTTCTTCCCTCTAAGCCAAAACATAGCTTCAGAGAATATTGACACCACCTGCTGTAGTCACTGGGATTAAAATGGTGCCCAGATTATTATGGCCTCAGAGGCCCCCGTGCTTTGTGTTTCTGATCAACTGTACTTCAGAAAATCCAGGATACTGGGTAGGATTCGTTCTAATGAATGTACATACACAGGAAAGTGATACAGAAAGCCATTATAGGAGATGCACTAAAATCTTTTCCCAGCATAAAGCTGACAAACAGTTTGAATAAAAAGGCTAATAAATACATGAAGCTGATGCAATGTAGATGAAAACTTTTTAACTGAAAAATGAAGATGTGATGTGACAGATACATTTGAGAAATTTGCATTAAATTAATCTAATTGTTTTAGCTGAAAGAAAATGAGCAGTGAAAGGTCTTTAAGTCAAACAAAAAAAATGCTTTGTGTTGGTTGTGTTTTTGTGGGGTATTTGGTACATTGAAACAATTAAAGCATTTTTTAAAGCTGACCAAGAGCCATTATTTAACTCCTACTGCATTCACTGCAATTAATTTATCCATGCTTTTATTATGAAACAAACTATCATTTTACCTTTGCAGTGTACATGTGTGCTTTCAGAATCTGTACTATACATCTACATATAGATCTTACAAGATGTATACATTTTATTACATCCTTGTTGTAATGCAAAAAAAAAAAAAACCAACCAAAGAAACAAAAAACCCCATTCAGTGGAAATAAACATTTTGAGTTCTGATAGCTCAAATTTATGTATTTACTGTCCCTACTTTGTTTTAAGCACTGGCAGTAGAAAAACTGTAAGAATTCCACTTCACTATGTTATTTATATGCCATCTGATTTCTTTCCTAATTTTTATAAGATATTGAGGGAACCTGGCTTGTTTATGTTTTCAGCAGAACACACTGTGATATTACGTTAATTCTTCAATGAATTTTTTCATTGGTTCATATTTTCTCCTTCCACTATGGTAGTTGTAAGAGGATTTCTAGCTCGCCAGCGCTTGCTACAGAAGATGAGCATCAAACAACAAGAGGTCACCTCAATCAAAAGCTTCTTGCAGAATGCTGAGGATATGGGATTGAAAACATACGATGACCTGGTGATTCAAAATGCCTCTGACATTGCTCGGGAAAATGACCGGCTCCGCAATGAGATGAATGCTGCTTACCACAGGGAAAGGGGAGAGGCTAGAAACAGGCCAGAAGAAGGCCACAAAAGGTAAGATGAGAAACACCTGCTGGGAAGAATTATTCAGTCTCGTCAGTTTTTGTGAATTCCTTCCCTGCTTAGAAAACCATAGAAATGACTGAGGGATTGCATGAGGATTCTCAAGTATGTGCTCATCCCAAATCAATATTAGGTCATATCTTTTCCTTTTATATCAGGTAATTAAGTCTAGAAATTTAAGGAAACTACCATATTCTATTCAGGAGGCACTGAGATTTCAGGAACTTACTCAAGTCTCAGAGACACTTATTTTTTACAAAAATACTTCTAATTATGTGATACAAAGATTATAGTTTAGCTTCATCAGACCAAAAAAGCAAAAGAAAAATTTCTCTGACTCAAAATACCAACACTGAGAAGTTGTCAAGGTAATGAAAAACAGCTAGGAAAGTGTTAAAATACAGTAAAGTCCAGACGAAAAGCTCCTGATTTCTCTCTAAAACAAGTAGGTGTATTGTGAAGGGGATGCTTTTATTTAAAAATGGGCAAATGTTGGGCTTTTTAAAACTCATATCAGAGTTTTCAGGAGACCTATTTTACAAATCCAGTAAGTGTTGGAGAGCCATTTTCTAGGAACTGATTTCTTTCTTAGACAGCTGAATGGGCAAAGTTAACATTTGCAGTTAATCAGTATGTGTCAATAGAAAGAATGTGTCTATAACTTGCTGGATGTATAAATGTTTATTTTTCCATAGGAGCCTAATTTTAATCCGGAACAACTCCCTTTGCTATCATTGCTTTTGTCAGTGACTTTAATAAAAGTGAAAATGGCAGTGCATCTGCTTAATTAGCTTCAAATATCCCAGTGATTACATATTGGAGGAAATGCCTTTGTAGGAAAGACTGTAATTAAACATTACAGTGAAAACAAATTATCCACTGAGAACCATGCTTTCATCTTTTACTATTTCATTTACTACATGGGCAGCTGGCTACATCCTGTGCATGAATTTCAACTCTGCTGGTGATTTGCCATGCAGAAATACAATTTATTAAAAAAAAAAAAAAAAAGCTTGGTGATTTGTTTGGAAAATGACAGTATGGACATCTTCTATCTAATATATTGCTACTCTAGATTAAAATGGTCTCAATGTTTTGATTATTGTAGGAGTAAAATGTTAGAAGAATTTTTTGTTAAAAATCAATTTGTTAGAAGCAGCTGGAAGGTTATTTCTCAATATGTATTCAAATAAGAAAAAAAGAAAAAGAAAAATTGAAAAACTAAATTGAAATTGAAACAACTAAACATAACATAATGATAATAAAAATTATTATTAAAACTAATAGCTAATAATTAAACTGGAAGACACAGGGATATTTGTGTGGACTTGCTCAAGCAGTCAACATAGCCGGTTAAAAAGGTCATCTAATATTTTAAAGATTTGCATTATCTAAATAGAATTTATAGTTGTCTTTTTAGAAAATAATGATAAAGGCTCAGCATTTGCTGCCTCAGTAACTTTCTATTAAAATGGATTTCCCAGAAATTATCATTCAGATTAAAAACCTAGCTTTTGATTGTGTGCAGCAATCAAAGTGTGAACAATTCATTCAGTGAATGTCTGGTCAACAATGTGAGACTGCTTAAGCAAGGCTGCATTTGTGTGAAAAAGGGCCAGTGTCCTGATTTATCATGAAACAGGAAATGGAAGAAAGCTAGCAGCTTGATCTGGATTTGTTTTTCAGAAGATTACTACACACATCCCCTCGACACAGCAGGGGAGTTGTGAGATTGTTTACCAAAAAGCTGTTGTTACATTTGCATGAACAGGTTCATTGTTATTGCTTGAATAATGCATCTGGGCCTCTTTTCTGTGTTCTCAGAGCTGAAGACAAGGGTGGGAAGGTCTCTGAGGACAGCTTTGCCGCCTGTCGAACGTCTAAGCACTTTCACTCCAGCTCTGTCCCTGTCCCCATGGCAGTGGATGGCTTGGTACATTCTGCGGCTGGGTCATCCATCAGATCCCCCTCCCTGCACTCTGTTTTCAGCATGGACGATAGCAATAGCCTGCCATCACCAAGGAAACAGCCTCCTCCCAAACCAAAGAGGGACCCCAACACACGACTGAGTGCCTCGTACGAGGCTGTTAGTGCTTGCTTGTCGGCAGCTTCTAAGGAAACCGCTAATGAAGGTTAGACATGAAGGCAGAGACAGTCTCAAATGTTACTCTGAGTTATTGATTTATTCTTCTCACTTTGATCCTTTTAAACACAGTCAAATGCCTTTGAGAGGTCCTGCTTCCTTGAAATATTTCAGTGGCAATAAATAAAATTAGCCAATCTGTCGTTTGTTCCCAAATCAGCAAATAATACTCATGTGTTCTAATTGCCCAGTTTGTCAACAACCAAAACCTATTTCTAGAAATCTCTGAAGAAACAAGTAATATGTCAATATGAGCTATTCTACCCCGCTGACCATTTCATTTTGCTTCTAAACTGTTAGAATATCTTGCATCACTAAAACAGAATGCTCAAATCTTGAATTTCACTGACTTAAACATTAAACTTTCCCATAATTTTTCCTCTATGCTCACACGGAAAACTTATGCATTCAGTGTTCGGGGATTTTTTTTGCCATAATTTGGTTACAGTGATTTTTGCTTAGAAGGAAAATGCTGCAAATGTTGCGAAGTATCTCAGTGTATTATGGTGCACATAGCATGGTTTTGAGTTCACTTGTTATATTCTCCTTTACTTTTGAAATGAATGGATAGAAGATGAAGAAAAAGAATGTGTTCTGCTTTCTTTGATAATCTTGACTTATTCATGTTGTCATGTTTAGTACAAACAATCCTCAAGGTTGAATTATCAAGAAAGATCCTTCAGGTTGGGCTTAAAGCTCTCTATAACTCCCTAGTCCTGCATACAATGAATAGAAATCTTGAGTGAGCTCCCTCTCTCAAAATAATAACTGTTCTCACGTCCAGTTTATTAGATGAAAGTTCATTTTTCTTAACCTCTTCCTTGCTTGCTCAAGATCTATGTAAGGGGACATGAACTATGCCCAACATATTTTTAAATTAGTATGGTTTGAGGAGGTCTGTAATAATTTAGTCTTTCTGTGTCTAAATCTGCAAGAGATTATTGATTTAACCAAGAAGTTCTAGCAGAAGAATGAACAATTTATATGTATGTGTGGTCTTAACTATAATGCTTATATATACTCACAAAACAATTTTGGAGTTTTTATATGTATAAAACAATAGGGCAAGTTTCTTTGCCCTATACTTGTTTTCCAAGAATCCAGCTTCCTGAGTCCTTGTCCAAAACCAGCTCTGATTTATACCATCTAATTTTGATCTTAAAAGGCTAATCATCTCGATATCTAGTCTCTTCACTCCATACATGCCTGGAGGCTATGAAGAGACATCTAGTTTAGTTAAACGTATACTCACTCGGGGATTTGCCCTTAGGCTGTGAGATTGCCTGAATTTATAAATTATTTCCACACCTGCAGTACAAAAGAAAAGAGGTCCATAATATCATCGTATAATTAGAGTTTTATAGATATTACATAAAAAGAGGGGTATTTCAGTTACTGACAATCATATATGTGTCAAAGTAGCACTGTGCTGACTCCTAGTTGAAAGCATGCCCCTCTCCCTTGAAGCAAAAGGAGAAACAAGCACATATTTCCATGTTTTATAGATCTTGCAGTGCACATTAGGATTCAAAATATTCTTCCTCAGGTGTGACTTCTCATCTTTTAGTGGCAGTAGAGAATACCAAAGCAGATTATATGCCCAGGAAGCAAAGGCCTGTGGTTGGGTAGCAGAAAATTCTGTATTTTGTTTCTAGAAATACTTATGCTTTTGCTTGGAATCAGTTTGTGACTGCTGCTCATTATAGAACTAAATGGGCAACACTTGAGGGCTTAAAGTACTAGACCAGTGTAAGAAAAAACTGACTTTGACTTGTTAATAACACAGACCTTTTTCCACTTTCCTAGTACTGACCCGTCCAAGACCACACAGTGATGACTATAGTACCATGAAAAAAATACCTCCCAGAAAACCAAAGCGAAGTCCAAATACAAAACTTAGTGGCTCTTATGAAGAAATACCTGGTCAAAAGCCGGGGGATGTAAGAAAAGCAAGCACAGTAGTTAAACCGGGTGTCTATGACACTGTGACAGTACAGAGAACAGCTTCTACTGATGGGCCACAACACGGCGTGTTGAATCTCTTTATGTCACAAGAGGAGGAGGAAAATGAGCCTGTCTATATTGAGATGGTAGGGAATGCAGGGAAAAGCAGTTCTGCTGAAGCAGAGAGTCCAGAACAAGGAGAGTCTGTATATGAAGAAATGAAGTATTTTCTACCGGAAGAAGGAAGCAATGGTAATGGAATAATTCCAGTAGTGACTGGATCTCCTCCTCTGTTGTTTGAAAGCAAAAAAAATGTTAATATTGAAGATGGAACATTGGATGCAAGCACTCAAGCAGCTTTGATCTATAAAGATTCATGTGACATTCCAGCCCCTTTCCCTAACTTGCTCCCCCACAGACCACCACTCCTGGTATTCCCTCCAACCCCTGTCACATGTTCACCTGCTTCTGATGAATCACCTTTAACACCACTAGAGGTCAAAAAGCTTCCTGTTTTGGAAACCAACCTAAAATACCCTGTGCAGTCAGAAGGCTCAAGTCCATTATCACCCCAGTACTCCAAAGGCCAGAAAGGGGAGAATGAAAGACCAGTATCTCCAGGCTTGATTGTGTTCAGTGTTTCCACCAAAGTGACTCCTCCTTCCACACCACCTCCTCCACTACCACCACCCCCTCCTCCTGTACCACCTCCTGCTTCCTACCGAGCTTCAACACACTTTGCATCTCCTCAGGAGACTTGTGCTAGTTTTCTGATTAATACAGGGAAGACAGGTGCAAATTCAGATCTGTCAAAAGTACCTCAGAGACCCAATCCTGCTCAGCTTGGAGGCTCGTCTTCTCCATTCTCCAAACTGCCTTACTCCCCAAAGTTGGCAAGAGCGGATCACAGGAAATTGAACTCAAATTCATCATCTTCATTTCCATACAGCCCTACAAACTCAAGGTCATTGACCAGTCCTCTTGATGAGTTAACTAGCTTGTTCAACTCAGGAAGGAGTGTGCTACGAAAATCTGCAGCAGGACGTAAGATCAGGGAGCCAGAAGGTAAGATAGTTTTCTCTGCTTCTGTATCATATATTTTTTTCTGCATCAAAGCTTTCTTACCTTGGAAATTAATAATGTGGGCAAAAATACAAAATGAAAACCTTGATTGGGTTGTTTTTTTTTTTTTTTAAAAGGTCTATTGTACTCATAAGAAACACATATAGAATATTAGTTACATATAAAAACTATGTCTTCAAGCTTAGGCATCAACTTATCTTTTACCAAAATGTTTGTATGACACAAGTTTAAATATTCTTTTAACATTCCAGCTGTGTCAGTAAAATAAACACAGATATTTCATTGTGTGAAAAATTAGTATATGTTATCAACAATAAAAGTACTTTGAATTAAATATATGGCTAGGTGCTGGTAGATGTGCTTTACTTTGAAGACTGTCATTTAAAATTTAATAATTTCCTTTCTGTGAAATTCTGTGTTTGGTGATACAGTCTTTATTATTCCCTTAAATAATGCTTGGATGGAGAGTCATGCAGTGAACAACATTTAAAAAGTTAAACTAAATCCTGGTTCTGCATCTCAATAACAATACTGACTCCAGTCTTCACGTTACTTTTCTGATTAGAAAATAATTTTTAAAAAATCCTATTGAAAACAGTCAGAATACTTTATATAGAGTTTTTCCCTATAGTAGCATCTCCTAGACACAGAATTTTGCAAATTCAAAATTTAGAGTGAGAAAATCGCTAGCCTGTTTTTTCTGCTTCATTTCTATCTGTCCAAACTGCTTGCCTTAATCAAGAGCTGTGCACAGCATACTCAAAATAAGCAATACAGAATCATAGAATTACTTAAGTTTGAAAATAACATTTAGATCATTGAGTCCAGCTGCAAAATTAACACAAATTCTACTAATTCAAATATATCATAGTTTTCCAGCCGCACAGTGTCTTCCAGCTCCTCCTGTTGCCCATGCTACATGCCTTGGTGTAGATGTACTTCCATTGGCCACCCACCTCTTTGGGGAGAAACCCAAGTCATACTTTTGAAATACAAAACAATCCTGTAGAGAACAGGATGTGGATTCTATTATTATTCATTGTCAGTTTTAAAAAATACCTACTGCTCCATTGATTTTAGAATCATATCCTAATTTACATGGCTATACTATAACAGAACCAGGTATTCTTGCTCTATGTACAGGTATGTCTGTCTGCCACCCTGTGTCTCTATTCCTAAGAACCTTGGCAGCCTTCAGCCAAAATTGCTTTCAACCAAATACAACAAGGAGATAAAGGTCACAGAATTAACTGATTTTCTATAGGCTTTATGAAAGTTAGGGTCTAGGTGGAGACAAGAGACATTCAGCTATCAGAGAGACTGGTGAACAGACCACGTGTGAGTCCTCCAAGCCCTGAAGAAGCTTTAGCTGGACCTTTCTTGTTCTTGTATGCCAAATTCAATCCTATATGTTGAATGAGCTATGAACTGAGACTTCATCAGTTCTCAACCTCAATAGAATGGGGTTTTTTTTCTTATGCTATGTGTTTAAATTGATGCAATTTGGTAAAAGACTTATTGCAATAATTTTGCTTGCTTTAACAAAATTATGCAATAACGTTCACTGCCTATGAATATTTGTAGAATGTTTTCTGTCGGTTTTTTGACAGTTTTGTGGTTGATTTTGTTTGTTTCTTTGTTTGTTTGCTTGTCTTAAGTTGGGAGTATTGGTTTATCATGTAGTTTATAATTTTTTTATATGCTGAGAAGTAACTATTAAAGTTAGTTCTTTGTATGCATCTTCTCATGTGTCTCTCAATGTACCTGGTGAGAGTGTTGTAAACCACTCCAACCAGGTAAAAAAAAATAACCTTTACCTTAACATAAAAGTTCATTTGGAATGGATAGTTTTTTTGCAAATGCAATGAACAACTAAATGTGACCAAGATAGAGTTCAGCTTGGGTCTCATGTGGGTTGAAGCTAGTGCATTAACAGAGGGTACCATAAAAAAAACCTCTAAATTTACCTTTCACATGGAAAATGTACTTCTAAATATTTCATCAAGGGAGCACTAAGTATGAAAGATCAAAGTTCAAGAAAGATATATGATAAAGAACCTGAATCAATATTTTATGAGCTAGGAAGCTACTGTATACTAAGTGTAGTTACATATGAATAGTTCAGTGATAAATAGATGAATTCAAAGTAACTAAGAAATGCAAGTGGTGTTCTACAATTTGCCTTTTTAATGTACTTCATGTGTTCATCTATTTTCTAGGGTAACAGCTGGAAAAATATTATTTAACCTTTTATTTCATGCAAAGTAATAAGATGGAAGTCATCAGAGCTGACTCTTAAGAAGTTGTGTAAAACTAGAAATTGTCATGTGCTACCTTCTGATTTTGTTATTACTTCTTGCCTACTGCATATTAAGTTTGTAGAAGGCTCCTTCCTTTCTTTTTATCATTTGTAGTGTTTTATTTTTCAGCAACAATATGGTGAAAAAACCCCAACTCAATAGAATTTTATTGAAGTTGAAGACATGGCACTTTATAATGAGATCCATAAACTCAATTTGTTTCCGAAGCTTTAACTTATTGACAATCTTAACTAAAACTAGAAAGTAAAATTGTGGGCCATTTTGAAGTCATGGAGAGTTACTTTTGGGAATCAGGGAGTTCCTGTATGGGATCATCAGCCTTGGAGATGAAAGCTTCCTTTCCAATATAAGAGCAGTACAAACAGGTTCCCCAGCATACCTCCCTCTTGCCTGGAGGAGTAATTTCAAGGCCTGAGAACACTTATGTCCTTTTGGCTCCTGACCTCTTTTTGAGAAAAGCTTGTCCAGAATTACAGTAGAATGCATTTGTGGTTTTCTGATGCACTGAAGAGTTATTGTGAACTGAACTGAGAGCACTGTCTTTCAGAAGTGCAACAACAAAAAACAAAAAACACCAAATAAAACAACAACAACAAAAAAATCAAATGCATCCACTTTCTTTTCTTGGNTTAAATACAACACTAGCCCCTGCTGGTTCAAATAATGATCAGGATCATATAGTATGCAATTTAATGCAAAATACTTCACATGTAATAAGAGAAGATTTTTGCTCTGCACAGCTTATAGTTCAAATAAACAAAGCTGTAACAGGTGAGAACCTAGATAAGGTGATTTCTTGAGGGTTGAAAAGAGTTTTCATTGAAAGTGCAGCTGTATTGTTACACAGGGATTTGTTTTTACTCCATGTAAAATGAGACTTGAGTGCAGATAAGTGATAATACCCTCCCACACACAAATCTTTTCTATTCTCTGTGATTTTTGGAAGTGAGAACTTTAGTTTGCAAGTCAGATTGAAACTGAATGGTCATGTGCAGAGCCCTGACTCAGATAGACAGGACCAGAGATTTGAAACTAGACCTTCTGAAACCAAATTCAGTCCTTTAATCACAAAACAGCACTCCTTAGCAAGATATCCAAATATTTTTGACAATTCAACATATATGACATTCCTTATGTAAGGAAGAGACAATCACAATTTTAAGCATATTAAATATTTATTAGCAAGAACAGAATTTTCTGTTCCTCAGGATGGAGGAATGATACCCAGATTTTGCTAGGTCATGATGTTATTTCTCTTAATTGGTTTAGTTGATATTAAATTATTCCATGCAAAGGAGAATCATTTCACCTTCAGAACAAAAGGTAGAATAAATCCTAACCAATCACCCATGCTTAGATTGGCAGAGTGGGTACTCGTGTGGATTCTGAAGGTGAAGGGGCAAAGGACTTATGATTTAACCTTAGCCTGAGTGAATTTAGTCTTACCATTAGTCTACTGAGATGAAAGAACAATGTTTTCTCTTCTTCCAATTTGTTGAGAAAAAATTGACACAGATACTTAACTTCTGTGTCTGAACAAAAGGAAATACACAAGTTTGCAACCCCACATCTATAGGTGCCTAAGAAGTGAAATTAGGAAGACCTTTTCTTTTATATACATCACCAGTGTATAGGTGCCAAGTTTTGTGAAATCTTGCTAGTGTTTCAGAACAAGTAAATTTACATATTTATGGCTACCCATTCTTCTGTGACCTATCCTCTCCAAATAGTTTTGGAAAAACAGCAAAGGCATGGAAACTTTAGATTGTTAACAATTTATTGTTATTAATACTGTTATTGTTTATCCAGGATCCTTGACATCCATTCACTGTGTGAATCCTTTCTTTACTTACTTTCTAAGTGGCATATTTTGATATGATATGTGAAACAGGTAGCATCACTTATCACTGTCTTATTCCACATTCTCCAGTTTAGGCATTGAAAGACACAGGTAGATAGTTACAACTGGCAAATATACAGGTATTTAGATGTACCTTGGGACTAAAGCTTGCCAAATACCCTCTATTGAGATTGACTCAAACTTACAGAATAACAAAAGGTAATATATATGTATGAAAAGTACTGTCCTGTTTAAGGCAGGTATCCCTTTAATAGCTAGTAAATAATTTTCCCTTATCATCCTATAGAGCAAGCTATTGTGCAGCCAACGTCTCAACAGTGGATTGCAAATTAAATCCCTACCTGTGTTTCTACGATGAAATCCCAGGCCTTTACCCTCTAAGCCACTCAGCTTTTTTTGTCTTAAGCAGCTTAAGAAAGATAATAATCATATCTCCATTTCCTTCCTATTTGTACAATGAAATAAATAGACTTCCTTTGTGGCAAAAGCTAACAACTTACAAACCATGAGTAATACAAAAATCTGTGTTTCTATCTTTTACCTCTAAATGCTGGAGGAATGATTGTATAAGGCATCAAATTTCTTTGTGTTTAAAGTAAAATTCTCAAACCATTAAAACTTTAGTCAATTAAGCTTCAGCACACTTCGCAGAAAGAGATTAATATCTTTTTACATAATTGCCTTAATTAATAGGGAGTGAGGGTGACTTTCAATGACTAATTTTCAGATCAAACCTGTAAACACAGGAGAGTCATCAACCTCCGATAGAATATGTGGAGTTGGAAGGGACCTGTCAGGATCATCAAGTCCAATTCCAGGCCCTGTGCAAGACATTCCAAGAATCACACCGTGTGCCTGAGTCCAGACACTCCAAGTGAAAAAGGCTTGATGCTGTGACCACTTCCCTAGGCAGCCTGTTCCAGTGCCAAACCACCCCCTGGGTGACAAACCTTTTCCTGATACACAATCCCCTCCCTTGCCCAGCTGACCATGATGCCCCCAGGACAGGGTTGGGCCCTCTGGCTGCCAGTGCACTGCTTCCTCATGTTCAACTTGCCATTTAACAGGACCCCCAGGTCCCTTTCTGTGGCACTGCTTTGCAGCATCTCATTCCCCAGTCTGCACATGCATATCCAGGGTAGTTGCATCCCAGGTGCAGAATCCAACACTTGTTAAACTTCATAGAATTGTTGATTGTCCATCTCTCTGCAGGGCCTCTCTGCTCTCAAGGGAGTCAACAGCTCTTCCCAGTTTAGGGTCATTGGCAAAGTTACACTTTCACTACGGGCTACTTGGAACTCTCAATCTGAATATCTTGCTGTAGGTGCAGAAAAGTGGGAGGAGGCACTGTTAGCAAGAGTTCAATGCAACTCATTAGAAAAAAACCCCTTTCTTGGCTAGCAACAGATGCCCTATACAGAGAATTACACAGGAGTAGACAGAACTGCTGGCAATGCAGTTGCCATTCAGCCCATGCTGGGTGATTTTTCTGAGGAAATAATAGTGGTTTCTATTATTGCAGCAGAAAAAGGGTAGAAGAGTCTAGAGAAACTACACTTTATTTCTCTTTTCCGAATATCTATGGATTGTTCAGCCTGAAAGATACCACCTTAATCTGCAGTCTTCTTCTGATCTAGGAGTCTGCCATTATCTGGATAATGTATCACAGAAAAGACCCGTTATTTCTAGATAAACACAATGTACCAAGAATAATTTTCCATTTCAGAATGTCTGGTAACTAGTATATTTTACGGCTGAAGACTGTTCCAGGTTTCTGTTAGAACTTTTTTTTTTTCTTTTTTTTTTTCACTAAAGCATTTCAGTTTCTGGTTGACTTCACTGTTTGCTGTTACAGCCTAAAACCATGTAATATGGAATTTGCTTTGGTTATCTGTTTCAACACGTGAAAGAGGCTTCGTGTATGATTACCATGAATAATTTTAACCCAAAGATTATTAGAAGAACAAAGCAAGTCTAATTTTCAGGTGGAAAAAAAAAAAAAAAAATTTGAATAAATTTTTTTTTTTTTTTTTTTTGCATTTGAAGTGCTTCTTTTGAAAATAAAAAATCAAATCTTATTACTCATCCTTACATTTCCAAAAGCTGTTTCAATGAAATAAAGATTGAAGGAGACTATGCAGACCAGGATCACAGAGGAAAATATCACTGCGGTTTTTAATTACTTTAAACTTACACTATGACTATCTATGGCTACTGGAAAGGGGTCCTAGAGTAGGCAGCACCTTGGTCTGACCCACTGCAGGCTCCCTCATATTCCTGCCAAGTCACTGCTGAAGGACCTCAGCTGAGGAGCGCTGAGGAAAAGTAATTGCACTGACTTTCCTGTTCTTTTTATATAGTCCATTTTTGAAACCTGCAGGAATTTATTTTTAATTATTGACTCTGTTTTGCATTGTTTACATTGAGCTGGATTTACTATGTGTCCCCTTCATCCTGTCTGATACTTGAATACAACGACTACACCATGCTGGTTCAGCTTAGTGCATTTCAAACCCAAAGCTTTTAATAATATCCCACTTTGAATTGCCATCTGGATCATTGAGGTAGACTTTTACAGGATTCTTCTTTTCATAGCAATGTATTTTCCTTCAACATCTGGTGTGACATCATGGTTCTAAATTCAGTAATGGTTCAGAATGCTGTCTCTTTACTAACAGTGTTATGGGCTTCTTTAAATAGTAAAAAAAAAATATATTTATAATTCACAATGCAGAACCATAAATGGCTTTGTTTAGGAACCACCACATCATTAATTGTAAACCAATTATGAGAAATTAGCCATATCTAGGAGAAAGAAATCAATTTGTTGCACACCTTTGTTCCTGATCCCGAAGAAGAATATTGGTATTTGGCAGTAAATGTCATGTCGCTTCATTTTGTAGGAATTCTGGTATTTGAAACATAATGAAGAATGAAATATGGATGCACATTTTAGTGAAGGTCTCTAACTAAATTCTCAGCTTGAGTGGGAAATCTCTTAGATGTTTTTAACTTCTTTACATCCATCTCAGCATTAAATTGTCTTTTGTAAAGAACCTCAGTAGAAAACAATAATTCTATTTCACAGAAAATGTCAAGATTGTGACATTTACATTTATTTTAGGCTGAAATAAAAATCACGCGTTCTAAAATTCTGTGCAAAAGTAAATATTTTTTAATGTCCAGGCTTTCAAAAATGTCTGTAAAGTACTGAAATGGTCTGCCTCAAATATAGTAAATTTTTTCTATCTGAAAATGTTAACAACTAAATGTGTTGACCTTTTTTGGACCTAGATAAGTTAAAGAGTAGCCATTTCAGTATTGGTCGGGATGGCATTTATGGGTATGATTGTCATATAAATAAGCCAAACTATTTCTAAACTCCTTGATTCAGGCATCCAAGAACCATGAAAACTCCAGCCCCTCAGTGATGGCCCAAAGTTATTGGCAGGACTCATACAGCTCATTATGAAACTCTGAAACTCTATAGACCTGGATGTGTGGATTATGTTCCAGTTCCAGTTCCAGCATTTTAATTTTGTGGGGTTAGATGGAGAAGCAAGAGAAGACAGTTTAAAAGAAACTGATAAAAAGACCTGATCATAAATGTGAGGGTACCTTGACCCTCGTACTCTCTCCACACTGCTACACTGTGCTGTGAGAGAGTAGTCAAATGCTTTTCAGAAGTGGAGACTGGAGGTAGGAGTAGCATTGAAAGCATTTAGGGACATCTGCCCTTTTCCTGGCACACTAGTGAATGGGAAAATAGAGAAGCATTCAAGTTCAGTGTTCTTTTGGCTTGAGTTTGCATTCTCTTTTAAAATTAAAGGCATGAAAATTAGTTTTATCCTTTGTGTGAAATTTTAAAAAAAATTAAATTAAGCCTGAAGTTTTACATTTCATTATTTCTCTTGGCTCTTTCCTTAGGGGCTGGTTGCAGAACAATCCTGATATACTAGTAGCCTTTAGTGACAGATTTTAGTTACCAATTATCTGTATTTGTGCACAGTTTGGATGTTTATCACACTGCATCTGTGATAGCCACGTGTTCTTGCTTTGAGGTTAATGACAGTGTCATTGACCATCACTCTATCCTTTCAAAATTAACTTAAAAACAAACCAGATAGATATCTAAATTCATTTTTTGCCTTGGAAGCTCATTTGGAAAGCAAAATATCAGTGCTGTCTGAGAAGTTTCCCAGAACAGCTGTGCCTTTTTGGTGGACAGGATTACAGTATAGGTGAACCAAAAATATTCCTTGGATTGCTCCTCAGGATCTGTTCAAACAATTTATCATTTATCTGCTCAATGCAGTCACTTGTGCTGAGACTTCTGCATTGCAGTCACTGCCAGCGCTGGTATGAGATATCCTGAAAAATATTTGTAGAAACATTCTGGGAGAAGTAAATCAAGCTGATGTGATGCTTCTGGATGTAGGAAATCCCTGTTTGTTTGTGGGTTTGTTTGTTTATTTTTACAATATTTGAGACTGTGTTTGAGGGGGAGGAAGGTTGAGACAGTGTCTCTACACATAGCTTCTTTCAACAGCAGCTAACCCCAGCAGTAAAGGCTGTTCTGTAACTCAGATAGGTAAAAGGAATTAAATGTCTGCCTTCCAGAAGAACTGCTGTATCCACACAAACTTGAAGAAAACTGTTTGAAAAAGGGAAGCTGTGTTTCTCAGCAAATTGCTGCCTCTTTTCCAGCACACTAGCAGGTTTTTAAACACACAAATACAAAAAGTAGACCCTTTGGTCTGCCAATCAAGACACCTAGCAGTAAATAAAACTATTAACAGAGTAAAATCAACTACCTATTTTCCATATTAGGCTTGAAAAGGTGCGGACTGCGGGGACAGGAGCGAATAAATGTTTCTTCTAAGGCAGGATATTGTCCCAAGCAGTGCTTCCCTTCCTTCTGCCCTGCGTGGTTTGTATGGACCTCAGAAAGGCCTGCAGTGATCAGGCCTAGAGAAGCTGGGATTAATGAAATCCCCAGTCTCTGAAATGCGTACACTGACTGGACTCCAGCTCACTTGCTGCACTGAAAATCTGAGCAAGTTCTTGCTCAGATATTACCAGGCAGGATATCTTCTTCATCCTTTACCACTGTTTGAGAAGGCTGTTTTCTCCACTTTGGAATGGTATTCTTAGTCCCATGTTGGGGAAAAAAAATAATTCAAACAATCCAGAATCCTCCAGACAGGGAAAAAAAGCACTTATGTTATCTCTCCCCCACCAGCTGTGAGAGTTTACCTGATCCAGGGACATCCCTAACATTAATTCTAGGAGAGAGGGAAAGTTTTGTAGTTTGTAATGACTGACACTGAAATAAATGTAAAATGAGATCACTGTCCTTCTACCAGCAGAAATCCATCAGAGAAGAAAGCAGAAGGAACCTTGTTCTAGGTGTGTACTTTCCAGAGCTGTGATTATAAAATCACAAATTTTATACAAAGAAACAAAATTATAACTGATGGCTCTTAAGGGCTGAACTAGACCTAAGAGTTCCTGCAGCTGCTTCTTCAACCTCCTTCTTACTACCAGCCTCACCCTCTGAAATTTGGCTGATTGGTATCACACTAACACAAAATTCTGCAGAGGAGCTCTTTCCTCAAGCAGTGTGAGTTTTATCACTTGATAATCTCTATGGCCTGTGTCTCCTCTCTTTGCTTTCCAGTGTTTACACAAAGCTTCCACAAATGCAGTTTTACAGAAAAAATAATTGGCCTGTTTCTATATTTACCTGCTCCATCAAAGTGTGGCTTCTGGAGAAACTTGAAACAGCATCTGATAGCTCCACTTAACACAGCTCAGAGAGAAAGGATGTTGGAAGTGACAGTAAAAATTCATTGCTGCCATCCTAGGAGCATCACTGTTGGGGGGAGAATCCTAGACAATTGCTGCTGTAAGGGCTTTGTGAGGTGAAATAAACCAATGAATAATTATTGCCTCTGATAGCAGTGGCAGGCAGCAGCACAGCTAAAAGGGTGAGACAGGCAGCACATGCTGATAGGCTGGGGGAATCCTGTCTTGACAGTTTTCAGCCTGCTCCATTTCTTTCAGCAAATAAGATGCAGCTGTGTGCCTCCAGCTCTCAGCAGACAAAGTAAACAGTCATGTTACAGAGGGTCACGGTGTGACTTCATATGAGTAAATTGAATTACTCTGAACCAATATGCATTTATCCAGCAAAAGGACCAAGACAGCCTGTGCTGAGGCTAGCTAGCAAGTGCCATGGAAAAAGAATGGCTCAGCAGTAAGTCAGAGCAAAACAGGAACCACCAAGTGTAATTTAAAAGGTACAAGAAAACACAGGGGTAAACATGCGAGCCCAAATAAAATGGCCTGTTCTTACTTAAATTTCCTCTCCCTTTCCTTCGTGAAAAAATAAGTGCAAATTTTCTGAAATCACCATATTTTTTCCCTCACTTCACAATGTCCAATTGTCACATTAAATATATAAAAAAATTAACCAGGGTCAGCCATTCAGTGGCTGGAATCACTGGATTCAGTGTATTCCTGACTTTCCCAAGAAAGAGTGAGAGCACAGATCAGAAATCCCTTCAGTCTGAAATGTCTTGACTTTCAGATGCTGGTAATAGGGTCCTCTCTTATTCTACTCAGTTTTCTCTTATTAACTTGTTTAACAAGCTGCTTGATTTGAAATTTACCTTTTGCTGGATTTCAGCTGTAGGTTTTAAGGAAATTGAGCTATTTTGCTTTACGTTCCATGGTCGCACAGGTATAAAAGCTTATCCTCCTGTACTACATGAATTTATCTGCCAGAATTTATGTGTTTTCCTGTTTTCATCATTGGTGATAGGTAATGTATAACTGTGGATCTTGGTACCTAAAACTGGGTATTGGTCATTAGTTACAGAAAGTCATGTTTTCCATGAATGAAGAAATAATATTTGGTTTTATAATGAGATTGTTTCAGCTTTAGGACTGAGACATACTGCCTAGCTTGTGACACAGAATTTACACAGCTGGAAACTCATCCTTAGTTCTCTGTTGAATTAAGGAGAAGAAAGGTGTGCCTTGAAAGAATGGCCATGTGAAATCATACTGAGAGGAACGCATAACTTCCATTTATCCTAAAGCACGAGGGAGAATCTACTCTCCCTCTACAGTCACGATGAAAACTTTAAATGGGGTTTCAGTAAAAGCTGTGCAACAGTTCAGTGTTTCACCTGCCCCATATAATTTTGAGGTCGTTTTTGTTCTATATTCTTCCTCTTTTTATTCCTAAGATAGATTAATATTGACCACTGATTTTTGACCACTGTATCTGTTTTACTAAATGGGCCAATGCCAGGAAATGTCCTTGGAATGGCAGCTCACTCCTGTGCACAGTCAAAGTGCAGAGCAATCCCCAGTGTTGTTTAGGACCTGGCAGGCTGGCTCCCTTCCAGACAGATCTGGGCATGGTTCAGGAGAAGATTAGCCCAGGGACTATTCCCAGGAGATGATTTGCATTCCTCTCTGCTGTGGAGGGCAAGGAAAGTGTAGCAGTACTGATATGGGTCTCTTACCATTTGCCTCAGGGCCAGAGAACCAGTTGTGATCACATTTGAATAACCAGGATAGACAAAGCAAGAGTATTTACCTGTACTGTGAGTCTCTCTGTGCTTTGGCAGTGATGCACAAAGCATCCAAGGTAAGCATGAATGAGATCCAAAACCTGTAAACAGGCACTAAATGTGAAAAGGAGAGGTATTTGAGAAAGAATGTATGGGGATATATGTATCCATATACATTGTGGCTCTACCTACATTTAAGGAAAGAAGAGCAAAACAAGGAATTTGAAAGCAACGTAAAGAACAATCCTCTCAGGTCAGTTACTGCTGGGCCTTTAACAGCATACACATTTTTCATACCTTGCTGTAAAATAGTATATGATGATTCCACCTAAATGGTGATATTATTCATCCATTTATATATTGTCTTAATAAAATAGGCTAAGTATATGATTTTCTTTGAAAACTAATAGTCTTGGAAAATGTTTCAATTTTGTACTTTAATCTGTCATATGAATAGAGCTAATACTGGCTCATTTTCTAATTTGGTGATAAAGCATTAGTTCCACTTAAATACTACTTATGAAATAACTATGCTGCTTAGGATCATACATTTTATGTTAGAGGAAAAAAAAAAGGGGATTTATAATAGGATGTTTGGAAGTCATAGCTCAATTAAAAGAGTTTAAGTCAATCTTTTGACAAAAAAGTTCTAGCATGTAGACTTTCAGTGTATTTTTGGGGGGTTTGTTTTTTGGGTTTTTTTTTGTTTTATTATTATTTTTAAAGTGAGATAGAGACTTAAAAATGGGGTGGGGGGGAATAAAGGAAATTAATTTAATTTTCATCATTGCCATACTTTGAGTTATTTTTTTAGAAAATAAGTGCAGTTCTGTCCATCCTGTGCATTATGACTTCATCTTGAGTTTTAAACTCAGTCTCTTCCAAGAACACTAATAATGAGCAACTGTGGGGTTTCATGAGCTGCCTCTTTTGTATACTGTTCCTCTTGCACTTTTCAAGTAATGCTGATGCAATTGATTGTGGATTTGTTGGAATATGGAGCTTGCTTGTAAGGAAATAACTGATAGACTTTGATTTGTCATCCTCTCATTAAAAGCACTGTGCATGTGATTGCTCCTAACTAGTAACTATGTTACAGCTGAGGGACAAAAGATGCCCTCAATCCAAACATGCATACATCCTTTTAGTCCATACATCCTCATTAACTGCAAAATTAGTCAGAGTAGGACTTCACTGAGTCAGAGATATTTTTCTTGCAAAGTCAGTTTACTGAAATAATAATCCAAATACTGTACACTTTTACAGACTCTAGATTTTCACTTAGAGCTTGTAATCCTCTTATAATCATGAATTTCCACCATGCTCCTACAGGTGATACCTCTCTGTAGCTAGTCACTTGCAATTAGACACGGATGACTCTTCAAATGATAGTTATTATCATCTAAAAATTTTTAAAGATGTATATTGAAACCTGGCAAATAATTCATCCATCTAGTAAGAATAGCAGAGCATAAGCCTGAGCAAAAAGCCAAGATTCATCATGTTGCTGAAGATGTTCAAATGTAGGAACCATAAGGGTTTTTTTTCCTGTCTCCTAAAATATTTCTGATTGTTTCACAAAGTTGATAAAGGATGAGAGAGCACTGCATACTTGTATCTGCTAGATTTGATGGCAGCAGGAGCACATCGACATTAATGTGGAGAAAAGTTCAAACTTCTGTGTTAGGTGACTAAGAAAATATAAGGGGAAAGTGCATTTCAGACCAATAATTGGCAGATAAAATAAGATTCAGCAGGAATTTAAAATAGAAATATTATGATAAAATGTCAGGAGACATCTTTATTATGTTCAGGGATATTTTGAGTAGTATGGAGGCATGACAGAGAGGGATACCCCTGCACAGAAGATAAAGTCAGAACCTTCTGGCATGTTTAATGAAAAAGCAAATACAAAGTGCTGCACAGGAAAAATATTACCTCATACATGATACAGGGATCAGGCTGTCTGGGGAGCAGCCCTGGGAAAAGGGTGCTGGGGGCCCTGGGAGGTGGACAGGAGCTGCAGTTAGCCTTGGCAGCAGAGACAGCCAGCAGCATCCGGGGCTGTCTTAGTCATTCCTCCTCCCTATTGTTAGACTACATATGGGTACCGTGGCAAAATTGTGCCTCCCAATGCAGAAAGATGCTGATAACCTGGAGCAAGTTTACTCCAGCAATCACAGAATCACAGAAATTTTAGGGTTGGAATTGACCTTTGGAGATCACCCAGTCCAATCCCCTGCCAAAGCAGGGTCACCTACAATGGGTTACCCAAGAATGTGTCCAGGTGACCCACCTTTGACTAGAGAGGGACATTATCAAGCTGCCTGGGCACCCTGTTCAATGCTCTGTCAGTCTCAATGTAAAGAATATTTTCCTCAGAAAGTAGAAGATGAAATTTCTTGTGGTTTAGATTATGACCACAGCTCCTTGTCCTGCCGCTAAGAACCACCAAAAGGAGCCTGGCACCATCCTCTTGGCACCCACCTTTGAGATATTTATAGGTATTGATGAGATCCCCTTTCAGTTTTCTCTTCTCTAGACTAAACAGGTCCAGCTCCCACAGTTTCTTCTCATAAGAAAGAGGCTCCAAACCCCTCATCATCCTTGTGACCCTCCACTGTACCCTCTCCAGTAGCTCATCTATCTTGGATTGAGGAGCCCAGAACAGGACACAGTACATGCTCAGGGCTGGAATGTGGTCCTGTGAGCAGAGGCTGGGGCAGGGGGAGCTTGTCCAGTGTGGGGCAGAGCTGGTTTCAGGAGCATTCTCCTGATGTCTCGTTGAAATTTGCTGATGTACGCAGTTAAACTTGTTCTATATACTCACATGAATCTGCTCCAATGAGGAGCTGAAGATGCCTGTATATAGAAAATTAGTTCAAGTACTTTTATATAGTCCAGATTATTTTGAAATAAAATATAGGGTTCTTTCCCACCCCGAATCAGCTAAATAAGGCACTTTGAAATATATTTTCTCTATATAGTTTTCTGTTCAAAAACTAAAGGGTGCATTTCTTAAAATGATTAAATACAGCAAATGGGATAACAAATTTCTCTCTAGTTATCTGTCCCAAAGATATGCTGTATATATTCCAAAATTTATTTCTGCCAATTTAGTATGATATTCCATCTTAATAGCAGCTATCCACAATTCCTTGTAGTATTTCATTCTACAGATACAAAGAAGAAAATGTTTTTTTTCTTCCAAGAGCCCTTTGTGAACACCCTGAAAATATATCAATGTACCTCTGAAACAAAAGGCTTCTGCAAACAGTAATGTGAGAAAAATTCTTTCTACTTGCTCATTCTCAAATGAATTACACATGTCAAGCAAATCAATAAAACTTTCGAATATCAAGAAAAATAAGGATCCCAGCCACTTCCCCAAGAAGCTTTATGTAAAAAGTGGCACGATAATTATGTAGGTGGATTATGATCTATAGGCAAGTGCACTGACTGTTAACATCTAAAAGTGACATTTCCTTTTCAGACAAATTTAAAATGAGCTGCAAAGATGCATTTTGCAGTCAACTTGCTTGTACAAAAGCTAAATCAGGCATGCTCTTATAATTGTACCGTATGCATTTTCCATCTCTGACTTTCTGTCTCAGCCTCTCCCAAGTCAGTTATTGTGGGTAGAGTTGGCCTAATTTTTTTCAATACAAAGCACATTTGCCTTAAGATGCATCTTATGAAACAGTGTCACTGAAACAATCCAATCAGATCTGGCAAAATATAATGATCAGGGAATGAGGGAAAAGGAGGAAGGGACAAAAATCTAACAAACATGGAAATGTTTTATCTGAGAGCCTGAAAATTAATCTTTTGACTTTCCAAGACAGATTGGGTTTTTTTTAGTCAATGAAATATTAAGGACAATTCAGTGTTAAATAACTAAGACCTAAAAAAAATATGAAACACCTTTTCAATAAAATGAAATATTTTGAGGTAACCAGGGTGGATTTATAGCTTTCATTTAATTAATTAAATAGTTAATGTTGGTGCTTTCCAAATCAGATGGATTTTTTTTTTTTTTTTAATTCAGGCATAAAAATTAAAAATTAACAGAACAACATTAGTATGGAAAATCTTCAGATTAAGCATCTATTACCTGGTGGGGAAAAAAAAATAGCTTTTCCTTTCTCTTGAAAAAATTTTCATGTGCTTGAGATTTATAAGAATATATTATATCTTTGAGAAAGCTGGAGATCTAATTAGAAGTATGGATGAATGCTGTAATGTTGGTTTTAATAGCTAGTCTTTTGACCTTCGTTGGTTCTTGCTGTCATTATGACAGCCAAAATCAAGGGATAACTCTTTCAGAGCTGTCATAGAATGAAAATTTTCATTTCAGAGTGTTACAGGAGGACCTCTACACTAGGGTCAGCCATAATACATCACCCCTACAACTAAGGCCAGGCCTCAGAGGGTGTGGAAAGAGTTAGGAAGACTGAAATGGAGAAAGCACCAAATTCAGCTTTGTCTTCTATGAATCAAGCCTGACTATGGCAAGGAAAGAATATGCATATATGTTCAACACACAAAAAAAACCCCCACAAAAATGCAAAACAAATTAAAAAAAAAAAAAA
>VWZN01000056.1:0-79376 GCA_013396955.1 Regulus satrapa
TGCGGAGGACGGGGGAGCCGGAGCGGGCCGCGCGGGGGGAATCGGGCCTGGCCCGGCGGGGAGCCGGCCGTGTGACCTTGGGCAGCCCGCGGTCCCCCAGCCTTAGCTCGGCGAAGGTGAGGAGCGAGCGGGGCCGGCGGAGCCGCCGCCGAGCCCGGGAGCGGCCGGAGGAAGATGGCAGGGAAGCGGCGCTTCCCAGAGTGCCGCACTCCTGCCGGCGAGCTGCGGTGTCATGGAGATTGCCACAGCCCGGCCGGGCCGCCGCAGCGCTATTGACCGCCCGCTCTGAAACTTGAAGGAGTTTTCTGCCTCTGTGTCACCTCCCCGGCTTCTTATCACCTCTGTTGTTTGCCCACGCCTTGCGAATGTTCATTTTATCAAAATAAGAAGCGGAACTATTCCTGGTTTTACTTAGAACAACTTTCAAACTTCCTGCACAAAATCCAGTGTATTCTTTTTAAGAAACTTTACAGCGTCTTTTTTTCCCCTCGGTATCAGTGAAACTGCTGGATGGTTGTCTGTCAAAGGGTTTTCTCAGTGTGTGGAGAGAGGCATTGCGAGGCTTGGCCGTGCAGCTTGGTGCAGGGTTCAGCAGGGTACGTGGCCGGACAGGGAGAGAGCCGTGCTGTGCTACTGCCCTGCTGACAGCCAGAAGAATGGTGAAAGTTTGGGTACTCCCTCAGAGCATGGGCTTGCCATAAGAAGCCCCAGTGGTTATAATCATCCTGTGCACGTTAGGTTACAGGGCCAAGGCCTGTAGTATTAACAGTACCAGAGCCTGGAAGAGAGCTAGAGGACTCACAGAACTAAATATGCTGATTGATTGTGTAGGTCAATCATCGTAAAACTGTCAGTCTCTAGATTCACACTGATAATCTTAACAAAACTCTTGTGTACTAAGTGCAGACATTAAAGCTTAATTCTGAAAAAAGGAGTAACTTAATGCTCATGAGAAACCCACGTCTCAAGTGCAAAAGACAAAAATAAGTACGTGAATAATACTTTATTACATACTTGAGTTGATGATGCACAGTACTTGTGTCAGGATTTCACAATGTTAGTGTGTGCACTGCTTGCAGTGTAACTGCTTCTGTGCATTGTTCTTTCTGTAGTCATTCCACTTAAAGCTTACTCATATCCTTAGTAAAACTGGCATGATAATTAGATGTTGAAGAACCTGTTACCAACAGGTATGTTTCCCTGTCAGGGTAAAACTATCCATTCTAAGTATGTCAAATGCCCATAAACATACAAGCATGACTTCCCTTCTATTTTTGGGATATTGGTCTGGTTTTCAGCACTCATAGGTATGAAAAAGGAGCTTGATATAATACTCCAGCTGGGGGTAGAAAAGATCCCACGTTTTGAGTTAGATCTTAATATTTAATAAAAAAAAGGTTGACAAACCTGAAATAGGTTGTTCCTTCTTCCTCGTGGGGTTGATTAATAGTAGATTTAGCAATTACAACTTCTTCAGTCCCTTGCATTCATTGTTTTGTGACCCAGTTTTCTTTTATGTTGACTAGTTCCAAACTATCTTGGTGCAATTGGATTTTGCTGGATTCCTCCACTGAGATTAGACCAGTTAGGAATATCTGCAAAAACTTTTGGTCAAAATCAGATGGCAATATTTGTCAATGAAGGAGCTGATTTGAACTCTGAAATCATAGTCCTCCCAAAGCTTGTTTAAAAATGAAGGAAATAAACCATGTCCATTTCACTATGAGGAAAAATTAGGGTATAGCATGTGTTAAAATTTAGTAGAAGCTTAAGAAATTTTAAAGGTCCGTATGAGCTAAGATTGTAAGTCAACAATGATCAGTCTGTAGTAACTAACATCCAGTTAGGTGATTTGTGATGCAGAAACCTGAAAATGTTAGTTACAGATCCCAAATGAAGATTTTGTATAGAAGAATGGCTTAGAAACTGCAGCTGAAATCTCATATCAACTTATGACATGTTCTGTGTGTATTTCAATTAAGTGTGTGGCTGAGAATTTGATTTTTTTTTTAAAGTTTAGAAAATATTATTCCTTTATTATCCCATTCTTACTCATTTCACGGCAGCATGTTGTATGAATTATGGTGCTGTCCGAGGTCAAAGAGTAATACCTCATTCATAGATACCAATACTGTGGGTAGAAACTCATGTTTTAAAAAAAGGTATAAAAATTTCTTCTAATCAGAAAATAAAAGTTCAGCAGTGAAGTTGCATAGCAGTTTAAAGACCTGCAGTTATAACTTAGTGACCATAGGAAAATGGGGGGAGACAATTTCTGTTTCAGGCCAAAACTCAGAGCTGGCTTTTACTAGTTCTGCATTTGTATAGATGCTGCCCTTTTCAAGGTGTGTCAGCAACGCTTGAGAATTTACTGACACCATTAAATGGTTCATCTTCCACATAATCTTGAGCTTTTTTTGCTCATATGCACACAGCACTCCAATGCTGTGTGCATGTCTTATTCAGGCTGCGTATTTAGTTACAATTTTCTGTCAGAACACAACCAAATGCTGCCACTTAAGATTAAGAAAATACTGGTTACATAACAGAGCCAACATTGAAGATATATTTGGAAAGGACTTAAAGCTTCAAAGGAAAAGTCTATTTACAGTTCCATGAAGAAAAAAAAAAAGCCAGGTAAAGACATGCTCTGAAGGTAGAATGAGACAAGCAATACTAAAATCTTAATGAGAATGAAGCCTCTCTTTATGAGGTTGCAAAAACTGTCTTGGTTTTAGGCTAAAAGGCTTTTATACTGGAAAGGTCTTCTTTGGGGCAGGGGGTGTCTGTGTTTTGTTTCTACTGCATGCAGTTCTAATGAATTATTCTAGTGCTTTGTTTTCAGCTCCTAAGTATCTCCCTGAAAGTTATAATTGAATGTATGACACATCATTTAGAAAATACAATGTTTTAAGATGAGTGAGGTATGGGTTATATTTTTAATTTTATGTATTAAATATAGTATTTGAGTACTTTATTACTTTATAGAATTATCTGGAAATTAGTCTCCTAAGAGGGGATTTAAAACATATTTTTCCATTTTAAAAAGCTGATACCTAGTTGGAAATTAGCATGTCCAATATCTGTTTTTAAGCACTATGTTCTTTAGCCAGATATTGTTTAGTCTGACTTGGCATAGCAGACCTTAAACAGAAGGTCTGTGTTAACTTAGTGTCTTTGTTTGGTACCCAGTTCCTAGACCAGCAGTAGTCTCCCTAGCAATGCTCTGTGCAGTAATACTTCAAGGAGTACAGCAGCCATGAGCCAGGGCAAGGGATCCCCTTCCCACCTTAGCTTCTCATTCGTGACTGCACGTGCCAGCAGCTGCTGCCCTTGCACAAGCTGTGTGGCCTTTCTGCTCCTGCAGCACGCTGAATTGGCTCAGTGAGGGCTTGGAGACCGGCATGAGAAACAGGGAGGGAAACTGGGACTCCCTTATTCAGTGGCAGTCAGCTGCTGATCAGTTTGGTCAGGTGAAGCTTCCCTCCGAGGTCACTGGCTGGTTTTCTTGGTCACATTCATCATGCTGATCATCACGCTGAAAGTGAAAGGGAAATGCTCTACCTTCATCTTGTCAAAAGCCATGTGGCTTTTCTCTACTAGGAAATAACTTACTTGCTGATGTCATTTGAGTGTCTTTCTTCTAACGAGTCCCCCTTAATTCCTTCAGTATTGCTCACGTCTTAGTGGCTCACCATTTGCTTGTGAGGGAGCTCAGTTCCTCCCCTGCCACCCCCAAGGCTAAAATAGCTCACTGTGGACTAGATGCAAAGAGTTTTAGTTAGAAGGTCTGCAGGAGACTTTATGGACTTCTCTGTCTCAGAGAAGGTGATGTAACAGTCCCTTGTGACCAAGATCTGCTTAACTATTTCATGGCTACCTGGAGAGCGCTTTCAAATGAAAGCACGAAGTCAGTGGCACCAAGGAGTTGAAGGCCTACGGAATGTCCAAGATGTTTCAGTTGACTTTAATGCCTTCCTGTTCTCAGCTTATCTCTCAGCAGGACATCAGAAGTCATTTTTCAAAGGGGGTTGTGTGTGTTTGCAGAGTACAGAGCAGTCAGCAAATTTTTGATAGTGTACTTGCTGGCATTTCAGTAGAATAAATTCGCTGGATATGATGACTTTGAACATTCATGAGTCAGCATTTCTTATTATTTTTAATTTTTTTTTTTAGCACCATATTGCTGGACATTCTTGATAAGTTACCTGAAGTGATTTCAAATAATTCTGTTTGGGAGGATTGATTTATACTGTTAATTGTTCAGATACTCTGCTAGCTCACATGAGAAAAATAGCTAGTAAATCTACACAGATAACTGTAGCTACTGTATTAAAGTAATTGGAATATAATTTTTCTCTTTCTACCCTTCTTTCCTCCTCCAGAAAAATATTGATAGAGACTTCTAAGAAGCTGTAACATCCTAGAAGGGACATAAGTAACAATATTAACATGCCTGCTGTGGCATCTGTACCTAAGGAGCTATACCTCTCTACTTCATTGAAAGATCTCAACAAGAAGACAGAAGTAAAACCTGAAAAGACCAGTACAAAAAGGTATATATGTTATAATTGATTTTGAATAAGTACTTAAAATATTTGTGGTTCCGGAACAAATTTGTTGTGGATCTAAATTTCCTTCATTATTTCTGCTAGATATAAAATCTTCAATAGTCTTATATATGGCTCTCATCTGTCACATTGGATATGCTTACTGCTTTCAGAAGGTCACTTGGCATACTGCCAAGACACAACTTGGACAGAGCACCATGCCCATAAAAATCTGCACACTTAGAGGCAAGGCTACATAAATGCTAATCTGTAAAAATGATAAAACCTTTAGCAGGTGTCTGAATGCTTTGCCTCTGGCCTCTTTAGACAATCACTGAATAAATTTTGTCTTGATATGACTTAGTTTTTCCTAGAAAATAAGTTATTCTTAGAAGGGAAGAGTACCTTTTTTCATACCTCACTATGGTATTTAATTATGGAAGACTTTAAATAAGGCTGGTAAACAAACTAGCAAAGATAAACATTATTTGGAGGAACATGATTGCAATTCATATTTAATGAAAGCTTTATATTAAAGTGGTAAAATCAAATGTTTAATATATGGCTGAAGTCTGTAAACACTTAAAATAGCATCTTGTAATAAAAAGGTGCTTGGGGACAAGTCAACAGTTACGTGCTTTACTCCTCTTCTTTGGTTTCAGTTATGTGCAGAGTGCCCTTAAGATTTTCAAGGCAGCAGAGGAAAGCAGACTGGACGGAGATGAAGAAAAAGCTTACATCCTATATATGAAATATGTGGCTGTTTATAACCTTATTAGAAAGAGGCCAGATTTTAAGCAGCAACAGGTATAAAAGTTTTCTGTCTGATTTCTTCTGCACTGATCAAAGTATGAGAAGTACAGAGAATTACACTAACGCACACTCAACTGATCACACTGATATTAAGTGAACTTATGAGGCTGTTTTTTATTTCCTGTTTCTGACAAGTTTGGTGTTATATTTTTTTTACAGTTTTCTTTTAATGTATGAACTATATAAAATGTCATATCTGTGAATATTTTTTCATGGAAAGTTATTCCTGTAAATTTTACCAGTCAGAATTTTTGGTGAAGTTGCCTTCCTAGCCTTTATTTATCAGTGCTATAAAACAATTTTACTTACAAACTTATGTTTGAATGGAAATATTTTGATTCAAAACAGTTCCTTTTGTTGGCATTAATACTGCCATTATAATATCAATTCTCCATACGTTTGATGACATTTAGTAACTCTTGACATGCATAGAAGTAGGCATTGTTAAGTACTGTATATTTATCTGATGTGATGCTTGTCACTTTAGGATTATTTTCATTCAATTCTGGGACCCACAAATCTAAAAAAAGCTCTCGATGAAGCTGAAATACTCTCAGACAGCCTTAAACTCAGGTATGTAATATAGTTGATGGCTAAGACATTGTTCCTTATGTCTCGAGACTGTACCTGTCCCAGCTTCTGGTTTTCATGCTATTTAGTAGTAAGCAATTGCACTTGAGTAAACCATAGGTACTCGAAACTCTGGAGAGCTTAAATTTATTCCCAGAAGTCTTTTACTAGAGATAATTTTCACTGCCACACACTGCAATAACTTGTCATTTTATACACTGTCTGCTAATTCCTGGTAACTTTGTTGACAGTATCTCCTAGTTCTGTTTATTGACTAATAAAAAGGAACCACAAGGTCTGAAGTACATATACAGTAGAGATGATCAAGAGCAATTTCCTCCTCAACCTTTCAGTCATAAGGTCATCTGAGCCCAAATACGTTAATGAGTGTTCCTAATAATCAGATATGTTAGAAAGTCCCCCTAGTCAGGATGTAGTTTACACTAAGCAATGCCAGGTTTTGATTCTTCAGCCACACCTCTCCTCTGCCCCTTGCAGCTATATATATGGAATGCACAGTTCTGCCAGTATGGAAATGAGCAAATGCTAATGGGCTTTTGGGTACCTGATTGACAGCTGTCAAGTTACCTCTTTGTGCCATAAGCCACAAGATTGTGTTAGTAAGAAGTTGTAAGGTAGGGCCTATCTTTAGGTGATATTTAGCACAGTAGTTCTTACTTTCAGCCTTCTCTGCTTCTTGCATCCTTAGCGATTCTTTCTCACTCTTTCAACTTTCTCTCTGCAACTGGGCACATTTCCCTTCACAAGTCTCATGTCCCACCCCCTCCTCCCAAGTATTCTTGTGAAAATGTATTTTATGCCCTCTAAGTGCTAAATCTGTCAAGTTAGTTTAGGTGAACCGTGAGTGTAGTTCCGTGTATGTGAAGAGGGACTTGACAAAGATGTCTCATCACACTGTATGAAACAATCTTTAGATTGTCTTTGTATAGGTGAGTCTTACAATTCAACGGAGCTACAAATTCACTCTAAGAGTAAACATTAATAGAATCAGAGAAACGCACGATGTAGGGATTTGTTGTTTAAATAACTTACATCTTTTTATTTTTGAAGTCAACACAGTAACTTTTAACTACTCTGGCAAAATGTGTAAATATTTTAAGATAACAGAAATGAAACATGACTCCTGTGTAACTACAGAGGTAGTTTCAAGGAAATTATTTGTATAATTTCTTCTCCAGGCAGTAGGCCAGCAAATAGTTTGAATGTTAATTGTTAACTAAAAGTGGAGCTGCTGAAACTTACATCAGGATAGGAATGCTTACATGAATGACCTACTGTGTGCCTCAGAAGTATAAATGGCAAATTGATGGGTAAATATTTCATGCTGACCAAATTAAACTAAAATCTGAAATATGCCTCAGTGTCATTAAGTCCAAGTGGGAACAAAATGCTCAGTTCTAACTTAAAATGCCTGTGCCAAATCAAGAAGTCTGTTTAAAAAAAAAAATTACAGATTACTTCTTTCCTCTTAGTGGGCAATTAGTACAGTAGACTTGGAGGTAGAATTTGATTGAATGATCTAGGTTATTAGCACAGTACTTTTGAACTGAAATACAGCTGTATTGTCATTGTTATTTTAACCATTATTCAACATCTGGTTAAAATGAGCACTTGCTAACACAGTTTTGTGTTCATGTTGTACTTCTTGGTTCAGTCATCCATATTGTTAGGTCAAACATTCTTTTTTTTGTTTTATGATACTAGTAACCCTGAAACTTCTCAGCTGTATTAAATGTAGGTGAATACTGTTGAACAATGATGTGACTGTCCAAACCTCCAGTGGGTGATCTGAAAACTAGTTTAGAGATCACTGGCGAACAATACCATGATTGTGCTTCCAGTGGTGGAAGGCTGGCAGGGTAATTTTCAAGTCTGAGGCTTTATGAAAAGGACAGCTGTATGTGAGACCTCATCCCCCAGAATTCCTGAGTAAACACAGTTCTTGCATTGGCTTCCCTGTAGGCCCAGTGTTTGAAACAAGCAGCGGGCACGCAGGTGAGCACATCATGGAGTCAGCTTACATTCTGAAGGTTGAGTACTGTATAAGTAGTTCTGATCCAACTTCTCAGGAAAAAGCAAATTTAGACAGTTGAGCTAAGTTACTCCTCACTGGCTCCATTGCTAAATGGAATAAAATACCTGGGATAACTGTTGTAATACATTGGAGTAATGTAATACATTTATGTTTAAGTCAGCAGTACCTACCCTTTTCTGAGGAAAGTGAAAAACATTCAGAGATACCATAGCTAAGCATGAGCCCAGGTTTAAAGAAAAAAGTAGCTTTACAATCAGTGGCTATGTCATAGGACTCAAACCAAGATTTAACAATAAGAAAACCAACTGAAAAGTGGGAGAAATAAGACTACATAGTTAGGAAGCAAAATGGAGTTTGTTGGAATACAAAAACTGACAATACTTGAACTTTTAAAAACTCTAAATCTTTAAAATTTTTTGCCTGAAGACTTTATGACTTTTTGTATTAGTAATTCAATGTTAGCTAGAACCACAATATTGAAAAAAAGCCACTTTTTTCCCCCCAATAGATATGAGGAAGCTGAAGTTCGGAAAAGACTTGAAGAGAGGGATAGACAAGAGTTGCAGAAAAAGCAAGAACCAAAAGATGATGGAAAGACCTCAGCCAAAAACTCCTCAGAAAGTACTGTGGATTCCAAAGGAAAAAGCCAAAGGGTAAGTGAAGATATTTTACAAACTCTGATTCAATCTGAATGTATAGTTTCTGTCTAGAATTTGGTCTTTACTAGTAGCTGTTTCCAGTTGAGAATCAAGGCGGGAGTTTTTTTTTAATTAACTTAGACTCCGTAACCCTTCTTTGACATTTCTTTGGAATATATGAAGTTCTAGCAGCCTCCAAGTCTTGTATAAGATAGTCTGAGCTTTGTGGTAAAGTCAGATTATGTTTTATGCTAGAATTAGTGCAAGAATCACATGCAAGAAACCAAAGTAATGGTGACAAACTGATAGTAAGGACAGCATGTCTCCATTTTAGGGGATGGTTGACTTTTTAGCAGTAGTGTGGAAACACTTAATTCTTGACAAATACCTAAAGAATTTCTTCTGGTAGATGATGCTGTCCTAGGTTGTATTACCTTTTAAACTGTTTTCTGTCTAGGCAAGGCAAGAACCTTAGTATCTTTTGAGTACATATGTCAGCACATCTTCAGAAGCAGCACTCTTGTGCTGTGTTTCTTCCTGTGGCTTAACTGTCTGACCAATTTCCTTCAGGCTCTGTGAGAGTCATTGCCTGTTGGTCACGTTATTTCTGAGTATTACATACTAAACTTTTTTTTTTTCCCCTTATAATACAGATTAATGGTGAGACGAAGCATTCACTGGAAAGAAAGGATCAGTCTGATAGCCTGAGTGGTAAGAGATGCAATACCCACACAAATGTGAAAAAGGTTCCTGTATGACTGTGCACTAATCACCTCACAGCTGTACTTCTTCTCAGGAGTTACTTCACAGCTAAAATATTTTGATTAAATTCTAGTATCCTGCGTTTCAGTTATAACAAATCAGTAATTAATTAAGCTCTGTATTAAAGTCTTCATTACTTCTCATAAACTTAGAAAGCTGTAGTTAGTTTTTCTACTGTTCAGTAATTAAAGTTGAACTAGTCCTGAAGTGGTCAGGTTAGAAAGAAAAACAGTTCTACAGATGACAGGCAAGGCTGAAATATGACAGCTTACTCAGTCAAATACAAAATTTTTTCTTTCCTCTCACAACCTTCTGCTTTTTGTTCTTGTAATGAGCATATGAAAATGTTCTCTAGAGTTCGTAAGAGGAACATCTGCAGCATCTAGTTCACAAATGCTTGCCTGTATAGCTTGATTTAAATAAAACCACAATAAGTTAAACTTATTTATCACTGAAATATTCAATATTGTCTAATCTAACAGATCAGGTGCTGCTGATCACTACAGCAGTGGGAGCAAAAGGTCCATGCTGTAATGTCTGACCTCCATGACTTTGTGGAACTTGCTAGCTCTGCTTCATCTGTTTGCAGTCTTGATTGCTGCACCAGTTAGATACCATAGCCATTCATAGCTATCATCATTTATAATGCAGCTTCTTACACATAATTGCTTCTGTCTTTCAAGGAGCAGTCACACCTGAGAAACTGTTTGCAATGATGTCAGACAAAAACACTGAATTGCTTATAATGGATGCCCGAAAATTGAAGGATTATCAGGAATCCTGTATTCCCAAATCCATCAGTGTCCCAGAAGAAGCTATCCGTCCTGGGTAAGATGTCATGTTAAATGAGAGGGAAATATTTAATTGTCTAAAAATTACCTGCTTTTAAAGCTTGTACACCTAGTGTCACTAGAAACCCTGCTTTGTGCCAGTGGGTGAGATGTATCTGCACAGCTCTGTTCTTGCAAGTACTGACTTCAACACAATGCCTATTTATTTGATCCAAGCACATAAGCATCTGTGGATTGTAGATTGTTGGACAAAATGTTACTTGTACATGAATCCTTAAATGCATGTTAATACATTGCAGAGATACTGCTAATCTGATTGAAGCTAGACTCCCAGAGGATTCTAGAGATCCGTGGAAGAGGAGAGGACAGTTCCACTATGTTATACTGCTAGACTGGTTTAGTACTGCTGAAGACTTAAAACTGGGAACAACCCTTCAGAGCCTGAAAGATGCACTTTTTAAGGTTGGCAAATTCCATCTTTTAATTAATTAATTAATCTTAGTAAAGAAAGTCTTGAAGCACTTGTATTTACAAAGTATATAGAGACCTTAATGACACTTGTGTTGGTTAAGTTTTCAAAGCCTGCTTCTTTTGATAGCAGAACTGTAGTTTGACGTTTCACACTGTACTCTAGTAGTGGATAGTACAATTTATTAAACAGGTAAACAGCAGAATGACTCATCTCACCTCCTCAACAAGCAGCTCATCAACTTAGAGTTCTTTGCTGACAGAGTTATTTGGGAAAGTACTTTTAGTCCTGTATCCCGCGAACAGTCACTCTCTCTCCTGTACTAGTACCAGTAATTCCTCATCCCTGGGAACTGGACAGCCACCTACTTTGCAGTCCTATCAGCCAGGGAACTTCCTACAATGCAGGGGCTGCAATCAAGGTGGTTACAGAAACATTTTCAGCACGTTTTACTTTACTGCTTTATTGAATATAGCTTCTAGGTAAACATTAATTTAAATGTGAGTTTTATCAGTGCGGGAAGCTCACAGACTACACAGTAAGCAGATGACCAACATTTTCAAGTCAAACTCCTGCTATAGCTGTGTTGTCCCTTTTTTGTATAGTGGTGGCTCTTGTGAAAGACTGCAAATCTTTCTGCTACCTTGACATTTGGGACTGGGGTTCAGGCAGTTCTCCCTGTTTATTGCTTTACAGATTATTCTCTAAACTGTGTCTTGTTCATGTATTAATACTGAGGACATCAGGAGGAGGACAGTCTGAAGCCTAAACTCTCAAGGGGTTTCAGAAAGTCAAGTGTTATGCTTTCAAAATCACTAATCCCTCAGCAAACATACCAGATAAGAAACTGAAGCAAATACTGTAATAAAAATATTTCTCTGCGTGGAGGATTGTTATGTGAAGTAGCAGTAAGTGGTTCTTTCTGTACTGAAAATATTCACACCCTGTTGTAGGCAGAGCCAGGAACCCATCTATGCTGAGCATTCTCCAAACACAGAGAGGATCCCTGTTTTTGCAACCTCTTTAATTCTTGTTTTAAAATATCAAAACCAGTCTCTCAATTTAATGACTAGGCACAGAAATTTCAGCAACACTATTAAGCTGTGAAAGTTTCTACTTTTAAATCAATTAACTTCAAACTTTCTTTCCATACAGTGGGAAAGCAAAACCATCCTGCAGAATGAACCTCTAATTCTAGAGGGAGGTTATGAAAACTGGCTCCTTTGTTTTCCCCAGTATACAACAAATGCTAGAGTAACTCCACCCCAGCATGGCAGGACTGAAGCAGTGACTGTTTCTTGTGAGTATAAAGAATGACACCCCACCAAGCATTTGTAGTTACTGGATGAGTCTTTCATTCATTCACATGTTTTAGGAAAGTCTTGTTCTGGCTAAAAACTGAATTTTGGGTGGGAATGAAGTGGGTTATTTTCCTTTTGTGGTTTTATTTTGAGAGTTCTCTTATGGTTCCCTCCTGTCCCCCCCTGCAGTGGATTTTACATATCCATCTCTGGAAGAGCCAACTCCTGCACCACCTGTTGCTGAAAATGAAGAAGTGGGAGATAATTTGGAAGAGAGACTAAAATCACTTAACAGACCAAACATACAGGATGCTGCTGTTCCAAAATCTGACAGTTCCTTTGTAGTTAATCCAGTGTCAGTTACAAGAAGTATCCCTGAGGTACGCTTTTTGACATCTTCCTTTTTTTTTCAGTTGGTATATGGTTAATGTGTTAGAGACCCACCACACCCAGAATTCTAAATCCACAAGCAAACATACTTAATGCATTTGTTTTAGCCTTGTACACGAGTAGATTGGTACAGAGACTCTTGATGGTCTCTGAAGCTGTGGAAACTTAGCTACAGAACTCTGTGAAATTAAACAGGCATAATAAAATAGCAGAAATTACCATAACGGTTGTTGTGTGAGCACATGAGAAATTCAAGGTCAGCAATTGATCACTAACTCAGAAAGTTGATAAGCAAACTTTCTACTAAAAGCATGTGGTATGAAATATAGAGAGGACAGTTAAGCCATGGCTTACCCTGGCTATTCTACAGGTCTGATTTCCAGCTGCCATATCTGCCTTCAAATAAAAAAACATTTAGGTGTTTTGTCACCCTGGGTCTAGTAGTGAAAGTATAGGAATTTGTTTCTTCCTTTCATGTGAATTAAACTTCATGAAAACACCTTTGTGGAGTTCTTAGACTAAAAACATACTTTCCTTAGGAGACAAGGCTAAGAGCTCTTTGCTTTCAGCCTTCTAGATACAGACTTCCTTCAATAGACCCTATACTGTAAAATTTAAAGACCTTCTTTCTGTTTGTCCCTGAACCAGATGAGCTTTTATTTCTTCAGAACATTCACTCCAGCATCAAAAACAACCTGCTAGCAACAGCTTAGCATAAGCCATTCTTAAATACTCCTTCCCATCAAGCAGATCTGCCTTAAGCATGTGATCTGTCACATGATTGAAAGAGCCACGCCCAAATTAGGCTGTCTGATTGCTTTAAAATGTTCACCTTTGAAAGCTCAGAAACAGAGGGTTGTGGTAACCACATAATGCTGTCCTTATGGTTTATTAGTTCCCACATGGAGTGAATACCTAGTTTTACTAACAAGCAGTTTGAATGAGCAGATTTAATGGAATTGAAAGATCACTCTCTCTGGCAGAAGTCAACTTGATTATCATCTTTACTCTCTTACAAAGCTCACTTTAGGAAGAGCTTAGCCAAGAGAGTAGTAATAGCTGTAGTGGATTGTTCTACACTCTCTGTTCTGCACCTGTGTTACAGGTGGATCGTTCCAAAAAGCCTTCACTAAAGATCCTTGGTGATAACAGAGCAAAACCTCCAAGTACAGTCAGTGACAGCCAGTCTGGTGAGAATGGAAAAATAGTTCCTGACCGCTCCACAAAGCCCGTGCTTGATGCAAGGAGCACTCTGACAGAGGAAGAAAAAAGTCGGGTCCATGCAGAAACCGCTGCTTTGTTAGAGAAAAGCAGGAGGGAAAAGGAACTGCGGGAGAGGCAACAACAGGAACAGAAAGAGAGGCTTAGGAGAGAAAAAGAAGAACAAGAATGGAAAGAAAAAGATCAAGAACAAAAGGCAAAAGAAGAACAGAAGGAAAAGGAACACAAAGAAAAGCTACAGCAGTCAAAAGAGGATAGAGAGCAGAAGGAGATGGATGAACAAATAAAAAGAGAACAGGAGGAAAAGGAACAGGAAAGAGTACACAGAGAAGCAATAGAAGCAAAAAAGCAAAATAAAAATGAACCAGAAAACATTGGTGCCAAAAGGATTGAGATTGACAAAATATCCATGGAAGAAAGAGAAAAGGGAACTCGAACACCAGAAACACAGAAACGGGCACAGGGTGATGCATCTCAGAGCTTTGTGACTGTTCCAGGCAAGGTTAGTGGAAAAGGAAATCATCACCAAATGTGAAGTGGTTCTACACTGAAGTAATTCTAAATAGTTTAGTTTTAGTCTAGATTGTCTACATCATTGGGTGTTCATTTAGACCACTTTTTACATAAAAGTAGAGGAGAGAGAAAGCCAAGACACAAACAGATTTTGATTTTTTTTTTTTCCCCAAGTGGGTGGGCAGCATGAAATCCCCACAGGGTAATAAAACTTCCTGCTCACATGGAGATAGAAGGGATGATGGTTCATAGACTGCAACCCTCTGCTTCAAAAATAGGAGCCTGGTGGTATTTAATCTCTTGTACCACCTTGGTACTGTATGTGAGGGACACAGTGGTCTCGTAAGGAAACCCTTAGTGCCCCCAGTTGTAGAAACACTGACAGAACAGGATTTGGTTGCCTGGCACAGGAAGCAAAGCAACACCCTCATCTAGGATTTTTGCTGAAAATGGTCCAGTTCCAAATCTTGGGGGGAGGGAAGGAGTGTCACAGTTCTTTCTTTCCTCATTCTTGAAAAAAATAGCGACATTTCTCAATGTACAAATCATCTGATCATAAAACAGGAGCCACTTGTGAAGCTAACAATGGGACAGATGTATTTAAAACCCCTTCTCAAGAACATGCATTAGGGTGTTTTTCTCTGCTTTTGCAATTGCAGTTGTGATTTGATGCTTGTTTAATATAAATGCACAAGAAAGCCAAAATAAATCTTCCTGTGCAAATTTAGCACAATCATTAATGAGCTTTTGACTGACAGAGCAACTTCACAGAATCCCAAAATGATGGCCCATGATCAACCAAATTCATGTTGGCTTCAGTTTGCCTTTTCCATGGAGAGATTTGACCAGTGAAGAGTGAAAGGGAAAACAATCCTGAAATTTAACAACAAATCATAAACCCTACAACTTTTAGGGTGGAAAGTAGCGTAGGTGGAACTCTGCACTTCATTTCTGAGCTGTTGAAATTACAGAATAAACTGTAATACAACATTCAGTTTCAAAAACTATTCCAGTGAATTGTCTATAGTATATAGAAAGAATAAAAATTACCTGCTTTAACCACTTTGTTGTGGTACATGCATTTAGCAGCTAAAAAAGGAAGTATAACTCTGCTTTATTAGCATTCTCTACTGACATGCCAGATGAAAATTGAAGCCTTCTCTCAAAATCTTTTGCAGCAAACGGGGGTTAAAGGACAACCAGACAGTGGAGCTCAAAAGCCAGGACCCCTTAGAGAGGATTCTGAACAAGATACTGAAAAACTTAAAGTAAATACAAATGTATTGTATGTAGCCAAAAGAGCACAGATGCTTTATGATTATTATATTATGTTAAATTCAGCCTCATTTCAATTTCTAAAGTTATCATCTTAAGAAAAGACTATGCCGTGTTCATTTGCTTTACTTCATTTATCATATTCATATGAAAAAATACTTGAAACTTTCATTAGAAATCTTGATGTATTTCTGGTGGCATTGACAAGCATTCTCCACTCATTTGTCATCTCATGCACACACTTTCAAGTGCTGCTTTAAGAGGGGAAAAAAGCTCAGCCTTATGTGTTTAACAGGAGTACATACTCTTACTTTTTCCTGATTTTTCAGGGAAAAAGCTGAGTTTTGAGACTTTCCTGAGACTGAATTGTTGGTTTGTTTTTTGTTTTTTTGAAATGTGTCAGTGAATGGGTTTTGTTTAGATTGAGCAATAGAAAATACTAAATTACCATTACAATACATTGTATTTCTATCTGTAATCAAGGATTTATTGTATTGTTTGCACTGAATCATGTAACTCCATCGACAAGTCACAGGCAGCTTGTTGCTCTGCATAGGTAACTGTACTTACCTTACTTTTTCTCTTTGTTTATTAGTCCCAGCGGGAGCCATTAATGAGAGCACGAAGTGAGGAAATGGGAAGGATAGTCCCAGGGCTGCCTGCAGGTTGGGTAAAGGTAACTCCTCCTCTGATATGAAAATCAAACTTGTATACTGTTGTATGGTTTTGTCCTGTGTTTCAGTTGTGTCTTATCTCTAAGTTAGATCTTGTTTCATTGTTTTTTACTCCCCTTTAACTTCCACACAGTTACCTTCTGAATTTTAATATTATTTGTACTGAAGCTAGGACAGTTCATCTGCTGTTCCTGGTATTTGCTGTTTAACAGGCATTTGGGTAAAAGTGCTCCCCTCTACTAAATTTAACCCACTGAATGTTGAAGCCAGTCACGACTTAATATCCCAATGTTTGAAAAACTCGTGCTGTTCTAGTAATTTATTAATAGGTAAGTTAATGCTGGGTTTTCATTTGGATTTGAAACTATTTGGGTTTTTTTTCCCCAAGTTCCTGGATGACATCACTGGGACCTATCGTTACTATCACTCGCCAACAAACACTGTTCAGATGTACCCCCCCGAAATGGCCCCTCCGGCCACTCCTCCATCCACGCCTCCAAGTCGGAAAGCCAAGCCCAAGGTGACTGTCGAGAGGGAGAGAGAACACTCCAAGCTGAAGCGCTCCTACTCCTCCCCAGACATAACCCAAGCCATTCAGGAGGAAGACAAGAAAAGAATTCCTGTAACTCCTGCAGTCAATCGTGACAATAAGTATGTTGGATAAGTTAGATCACAGCTCAGGCTGTATGGTAGCACAAAGGACTTTCTTTGTGTTAACCAGCTGAAGTTCATTACTATTTTCTAAGTGGGTTTGAAAGGATGCAAGAGTAATAGACTGAAATTGCATTGCTGAAAGTTCACTGTATAGAACAGTTACCTTTGAGAAATCAATATAATAGTTATGTATTAGCAGGAATTTCAGAAGTCACAGTCTAGTAATTGGATGACAGTTGCTTTTAAAGTTCTGTTATTTGTATTAACATACTAAAAGACTATCTTCTGACAGTTTGTGAAATGCAAGTTTTCAGATTTCAAACTGTACTAAACAGCTAATTCTTCATTTGTGAATTAAATAAAGGAAAAAACCCCATAAATCTCACAACAGTGCCTAAAAACTCAGCCTCATCATAGGCCAGTGTATATGGATTTCTCACTGTTGCATTGGCTGGTTTTGAATACCCTAAATGATAGTATTTGGTGCCAGGATGGTCCAGTCTCTGTGGGTGGTGGGGTGAGGTGTGGTGTCTGTTGGTTTATGTGCACAACCTTGTCAAGTCTGAGACTCCTAAAAAATAATTTCTTGCTTATAGACCTGCCTGTTACACTAAAGCAGAAATTTCCAGGCTCTCTGCATCACAGATTCGGAATCTTAATCCTGTGTTCGGGGGATCAGGACCAGCTCTGACAGGACTTCGTAACCTAGGGAACACTTGCTACATGAATTCCATATTACAGTGTCTGTGCAATGCACCTCACCTGGCTGAGTATTTCAACAGAAACTTGTATCAAGCTGATATTAACAGGTAACAGTCTCTCATCTGCCTTTATACTTGCCAATTCTAGAACATCACTTAGTGGGGCTGTTTATTTTTTTAAGTAGGAGACAAATGGTAATTTTTAGGCACCTTGACATTTTTAAAATTCATGTGTGTCACTAAATCGGTGTTTCTGGACGGTGATAATTAAATTTTGGTCACCATATTCGTAAAATACATGTGTACTAGAGTCTACTAAAACCAAACTTAATATTTAAATAGTTCACAAAACATGCTGAAAACACCTGTACCTTCCATCTGGATTATGGAACCAAATTACAGTGCTGACATAGATGAAAATTTAATTCTATCTAAAAGCCAGTTTTCTTTGGTCTAAAGAAATTATTTTAAAATTAGAATAATATCTTGAATAAAAAACATTAATATTAAAACCCAGTTATTTGAATGGCTCTGATTTTTTTTTTTCTTTGCCTCTTATTTTATAGGTCAAATTTCCTGGGGCATAAAGGTGAAGTGGCTGAAGAGTTCGGTGTAATAATGAAAGCTTTATGGGCAGGACAGTATAAATATATCAGTCCAAAAGACTTCAAAATTACAATTGGGAAGATTAATGACCAATTTGCAGGATATAGCCAACAGGACTCCCAAGAATTGCTTCTCTTTCTAATGGATGGCTTGCATGAAGACCTAAATAAAGTAAGCAATACACTTAAATTATATATCTGTCAGATGACCAAGAGAAATAAATTTTTTAAATACCCTCTTATACCATAAGAAGATTATGTTACTGCAACCTTGTATACAAAGAAACAGGAGTATTCAGAATTAAAGTAGGAATTCAGTATGAAATGTTTAAAGGTAGTGGAGGGAGTCACAGAAGAAGCCTCTCTAGAGAAGAACTGGGTGGCTACAGTGCCATGTTTAAGTATTCTTGTGATTATTCAATTATATGCTTGTCTAGAGATGAGATTTCTTACTTATGTATATGTTCATATATTACTGTGGTATTTCAACTTCTGCTATCCAGGCTGACAACAGGAAAAGATACAAGGAAGAAAATAACGATCACCTTGATGACTCGAGTGCAGCAGAAATAGCCTGGCACAAACACAAACAGCTCAACGAGTCCATTATTGTGGCACTCTTCCAAGGCCAGTTCAAATCCACCGTGCAGTGTCTGACGTGTCACAAGAGGTCCCGAACCTTCGAGGCTTTCATGTATCTGTCGTTACCTCTCGCATCCTCCAGCAAATGCACTCTGCAGGTGTGTGGCTCCTGCAGCCAGCGTTCCTCTGGCTCTTCCTTATGGTGCTGCTTCTGCTCACCCTCTGGTTGAAGGGGTTGGTCAGTTTTCTGCTTAATTTGCACTGACCTAAAACATGAACAGATCTGAATCTGCATTATTTTTAAATTCTTCTAAAGTTTAAAGAGATAGGTGATCCCTTAAAGGTTTTAAATTAGAAGCAGGATGGAAATACTGAAGTTGCAATAGCAGCATGTGTATTACTTGCTTTGGTAGGTCACGATGTAAGTAGTCTGTGGTTTTAAACAAAATATTGTCTGTATATATTGAAGGATGCTAATTAATACCTGCAATAAAATTTGCTTCCACACATAGATTTAAGTCACTTTTTCTCAGCGAAATATAGGGTGCAGATAATTCACACAGGTTAACAGCCAAATGGAAAGCAAACACTTTAGTTATACTTCCATAAATGCCTGCCATTCGTAATCTCTGTTTGTATTTTGTTTTAGGAATGCCTTAGATTGTTCTCCAAAGAAGAAAAGCTCACTGATAACAATAGATTTTACTGTAGCCATTGCAAAACTCGAAGGGATTCTTCAAAGAAAATAGAAATTTGGAAATTGCCACCTGTTCTTCTTGTGCACTTGAAACGGTAAGGAAATGTTGATTTTGGTGAGTATTATTATTAATTTTATTTTTTTATTTATAAAAGACTTTATTAGAGCCTTTTATAAGGCTGTATTCCCAGGACACTTTCACAAGCGACCTCTTGTTATTTGCTTGGTAAGAAACAAATGGGCAAGCATTAACAGAACTGGGGGATTTAGTTGAGATCATATCCTGGTTAAAAACAGGGACAACAAACATGCTTAATACACTTGGATAGCTTGTAAACAACCTGTAACTTTTTGTGATGCTTTTTAATTCTCTAGATTTTCCTATGATGGAAGATGGAAGCAAAAGCTTCAAACTTCAGTAGATTTTCCACTGGAAACTCTTGATCTTTCACAGTATGTTATTGGTCCAAAGACTTCCCTGAAGAGATACAATCTGTTCTCAGTATCGGTGAGTAACCATGTCACATTTCAAAATCCAGCTGCACTTTATGCCAGGACTCAGGGTAGCCTGTGGGATTCAGCCAGGTTCCCAGGCTGCATTGTAATGGAGTTCTAAAAAGAGTGATGGGGATTTAGTACAAATTTCATGTTGTAGATTCCCCTGACTGGGGGAGAAATGGCAGCTTTGAAGGGCACTAATCCTTGCCTTACGTTCACAGAATCATTACGGTGGGCTGGACGGGGGGCACTACACAGCCTACTGCAAAAATGCTTCAAAACAGCGCTGGTTTAAGTTTGATGACCACGAAGTGTCTGAGATCTCGGCGTCCTCGGTGAAGTCCTCAGCTGCTTACATTCTCTTTTATACTTCCTATGAACAACGAGCAGTAGATATGGCCACGTAAAGCAATGTGGGTTAAAGGAAACTGGTTTTCTTTCTTCAAGAGCGAAGTAGGCCTGGGAATGCATTTAAATATGCAAAAGTCCAGCAGACAGTCACTGGAGGAGTGGGAGGGCTGCAGCAGGGTGTCAGCCAGCAGGGCTCGCTGGGGCCGTAGCAGTGCTTAACAATCAGAGACTGGTGGGCAACACTTGTGGTCATACTGCCATCTGTGAAACCATTTACAAGCATACTTGCATTACTGTTTATTTAAAAAACAACTATATTTTTAGTCTGCTCCAGAATTAAATTTTAGCTTAGTCATCTGAAATCTATTAACAAGTAGTTTAAAATGTCTTAAAATCCCAAGGCATATCTTGGTTTATTTTTTTCTTTCACTGTTAATGGCCTTTTCACATTTCTAACCTTAAGCTTGATTCTACTGTGAATACTCTAGAACGATGTAAACAGTTAGGAATGTAAGTGTACATATTGATTGCATACTTGCACATCAGAATTATGTATATAATAAAATGTTGTCCTTTTTGTGAGAATCTCTAAAACTCAGAGGATTGCATTTATTTGCCAGCTCTAAGTAATTGCTACACTACTTAATAAAAAGCAGAGCTGTATTATTTTTTGTTAGCTTCTGTCAATATTTGTGCACTTCAGAGTTATTCTGAACAAACAAGATTTTCCTTTTTAATTTTTTAATATAAATTTTCATGTACACATGCATTAAAAACCTTAATGAAGAAATTATTTAAAAATATATCCTGTTAAATGTATGTTTGGGTTTGGTTTTTCATTCTCAGCTTGTTATGTAAGATTGTACATAATAACAGTCTGAATCATATTCACACAGTTTAAAGTTCTCCAGATTAAAAAAAAATATTGTTTTGCGTAGAGCTGATTAGTTTAAGAACTTATTTTAGTTGCAGCTTACTTACTTCCCTGCTCTGGATTTGGGTTAGTTTTCCTTTTCTGATTAGGTTGACATTCAAAAAAGTCTTACATTTTGAGCTTTTACCTGTCTGTGTCTGTCTTGCTGATGGAATTAAGACCAATACTGATTGCTTTCCAGAAGCTTACAAGCCGCAAGCAAGTTCAAAGTGCTGGAAGAACAAAAATGACATCAGTAGAACAATGTCTTTTTCTTTCTTACATATTAATGGTCACTCCATCCTCTCTTCTGTAGCACACAGTCTGGTCTGGTTCTGTGCTTTCACTTTGGTATCCTTCTGTTAGTTCCTGAAAGGCAGCTTAGAACAACCTACTATACTTAACCAGCAGAAAACCAAGAATTTCCAGGTAAGTGCATCTGTGTGCTCAACATCTGTGTTCTTTAGAGGGGTGTGAGAAGCTTGTCACGGAAAACAACCCTCGGCCCTTGTGCACATGGAGCAGATGCACATTCCTTCATGGCTTAGAGGCTGTAACTGTCCTTTCTAGGAGTCACTTCCTGAAAGAGCACAACAGCTGAGCAGTAGTGCACATGCTCTAGTTTATTGATGAAATAGGAGTTGGCGAATGCTGCTGGTGAATTCTAGGTGCTGCCCTACTCAGTGTTGGTTTTCAAGGATTAACAGGTTCTCAGTAGCCTTGGGAGATGTAGAAGAGGAGGTAAGCTGTGTCAGCCTGCACTGCAGAGTCTGGGATCTCAGTGACCTGGGCATCATCAAAGCTGTACCAGTTTTTGGTGACTGAGTGCTTGCAGAAGGCCGTGTAGTGGCCATAATCCAGATCTCCAGCATGGTTCTGTAACAAATAAACACAGTCTGTTAAAACCAGTCCTGTTCTGTCTCCTTACAGGCAAAGCTGGGAACTGGCAATTGTTTTATGTATGCACTTGGAAAAGATGGGGCAGAGGGTTCTAGCCCCTTTTGGCTTAGGGCAGGGAATGTTAATTCAAATAAATTCTTTCAAACAGAGTAAATGGATGATGAGCATGCTTATTTATTTTGCAATTCCATTTGCAACCCAACTACTAGCCCTGGTACAGGTTACTATACTGTTGTGTGCCCTGTCCTTATTTAAAAACAGGATTCATGCAGGATCAGCCTGCAGGTTTATGCTGAGGAGGCATTATGTGCCAGGAGTACATTATTTTAAAATTGGGATGTTGAGGAAGAAGGAGAAATGACATCTCTGTCCTTTAGTTACATACTGTTACTGGATTATTTCCATGGCAGGTACAAAAAAACATACAACAAAACACACATTAAATTACAAATCATTCTACGTGAAGTCCAAACCAACCCAGGTTCCGTTTGCTCCCTGAGGCAGGGAATTCCCAATAAAAGCAGGAAGGGCAAAGCTTACCACTACAGCACACAAGCTGTACTCTGTATTGTTGCGACACGATGTGGAGATGTAGGGAGAGAGATCCAGGTCACTGAACGGGTAGCAGACGGTGGTTGAGAGTTTCCTTCTGTGCTTATCCTGCCAGGCAAACCTGAAATTAAATTTTGAATGATTTACATGACCCTCAACTTCTGTTTGTGTTGTGGTTGTTGCTTAGCTGACTTTCCTAGGAGGAGGGAAAACCAACCCAGCATTTCAAAGGAAGACCTTTATTAATGTTGTGCATTGCTGTAAACTGAGAGAAAATGCACTAAACCCACATGAGGTGTCCAGCAAGAAAAGCAAAAAAGATCTTGCTTCCTGGTTATTCACTCAAAGCCTGAAGTCATATCTTTGCATCACTCTCTCTGCATCCTAAACATTTTGGACTGGACTGCAGTGCCAGTGTCAGTTCTCTGATGCCAGGCTCCATCCCTCTTCCCTCTGTAACTTGGAGTGCATCACTGCACTTGTAAACATTTATAGTGTGGCCAAGAGCTGCAGCTGGGGACCACATGTCCTTGGAGAATGTTGAGAAAAGCAGATGCTGAATGGAAAATGAAGTAAGAACTTCAGATAACATAGTTCTGGGAAGCCAAATAATTCCAGAGTGGTTTTCTTTATAGGTGGAAAGTTTTTAACAAAAGAATTGTTCAGAATAAATTCAGGATCTGGCTATGTGTGGCTAGTGAAGTCTAACCCAGGTGCTCCTTTGCTGATGCAGCACTCTGTTTAGGCCTGATTTAGTAAAGGGATAAACAAAGTCAGAGTGTCTCAATTGCAGTGGCAGCAAGCAAAACACTTGTCATTCCTGCTCTTGGAGCCCAAGCCACAAGCTCTCTGAGTTACCACTGCAGCTGGTTCACAGGGATCATACAGGGACTGAATGCGCCACTGCACTGGGCCGCAGTCAGTCTCTGCTCAGTGGAGTTTTTCTTCCCTCTGGAGAGCAGATCCCAAGTGCTGGGAGAAATTGGATGGGCTGCCGTACACAGGCAGAACACTGCGCATGAGATGCAGGAGTGCAGCTTGCATGTTTGACAGCTGTATTTCTGTAAATGCCCTTTTAGCTTTCAGGTATCTAAAGTACTAAACAGAGTTGCAGTGATTTGTTTCCTTTCAGGCAAACACAAGTGACTGTCCTTTGTGTCTCACATTACCCAGGAACTGGCTGTGTCTTACCCCACTTAGACTATACCTCTTTAGATGAAAAATAATGATCTGTGGTGCCTTGGTTATGGAGGCCTTTACTGTTGCATCTTGGTTGCCTCCGCACCAGTAGCAATGGATTTGGTTGTTCTGAGTCAGCGTGTCTGGCTGAAAAAAGCATTCCAGGCAGTCCTGTCAAAGGAAAAAGACCAAACATCACTTGATGGAGCTGATCTCCCTTCACCCCTGAAGGTCCTAAGCAACGTCAGAGATGAATTTGCTACTCCTAAGTGTGCTGCAGCAAGGCTGACATTACAAATTTGCAAGACAGCAGCCAACAGTGGCTTCCATTCTCCCCACCAAGGCAGGAAATGCTTGGATGACTGGAAGAAACCTTCACTGCTGCTACTGAATGATGAGTATCCCTCATCTCCTGGCAGCTTGTGAGCATCGCTGCTGTAACCTTAAGAGCCTCCATGGTAAAGAGACCCCACTTCTCTAGGGACCAGATCCAGGCCTATCCATTAGTGTCCAGGAGACCAAAGTAACTAAACCCCTGCATCTTCCCAGTAACACCTACTAGTCTAAGCCTCTGCTCCCACATGAAGCAGAAACCAGCAGGAATGAGTTGGCTGTTGTACCTGCAGAGAGCACACTCTGGTAGAAGGGATGGGCAGGGAGAGGACGGTGAAGCTCTCGGGTTTGTCACTGAGGGCTCTGCATCTCAGACACCTGATACCGTAACTGAGCTGTCCCTCAAATAACTGTGTTATAATAGATGTGCCGGTGCTACTCCTTGTGCTTGCTCCTGAAGCAGGACTCTGTCTTTCTTGGCTTGGCTATGCAAAAGGAAAAAAAAATAGCAAGATGTGGATAAGCAATTGTTTGAGAAGTGCCTTCACTGGGTTTTAATAGGTGCTGCCCACTGCCTGAGTTGATCAGTTGCTTGTCTTGCCACAGAACTTGGCTCTAAAATGCTGTTACTTTACTTGATGGTTCATACATGCAGAGTAAGATTGATTCCTTTTCTGAGAGGAAAGTAACAAAAATACAACAGCATTACAACAATTCAGACATTTGATAGCACTGATTGCTTGAAAAGTATCTCTGGAAGAGAGAAGGATGTGGGGCATGGCAGACATGAAATTTTCAGGCATATGAGAAAGTGGAAGAACATTATGTGTGGAAGGAGCAAGGAGAGGGAGAGGGTAGGACAGTGAAGCTACACCGTTTAGCACTGTCATTTAGATTTGGGCTGCAATTTGAAGGAGCATGAGACAAGCAAATTAATAATTGTGTGTAGATGGGTATGAAATAAAGGTAGAAAAGGAAAGTTATTAGTGACCCCATCATGGAGTTCAGAAGAGGACAACAGGCAATTATGACATGGAATGCTAAGTCATGAAATGCAGAGGAAACAGCTGTAGCTCCCAAAACACCACAGCTGGGCTCTCACCTCCTTGAAGGCCTCGTGGAGGTCATCCAGCACACAGATGAGGAACTCCTGTGCATCATGCTGAGTCCTCTTGCTAAAAGCCGGGTACCGCTTCCCAAAGACTGAATGAAAAGCCTCAGGGGAAACATAGTCAAACTCTCCAAGCCACATGTCGGACACCAGACAGCCAAAGGCAGTCGCAGACTCACCGATCTCCCTTGGAAAAAAGGGGAGAGTTTCAGGTGATGTATGAAGAAATAGCATCTGCCTTCAAATGGGAGCACAGTACAGAAACTCAGAAATACACAATACAGAAAACAGATGCAGGTACAGTACAGCTCTGGCAGCTGTCACTTGGCTGGAGGGATTCTGCAGATCCCAGAAAGTGGAAGGAGTCATCATTGAGACAGCAGTGATGGGTGTTACCATCAATATGGCAGGAAAAGCATCAATACTGAAGGACGCAGCAAGGAAACAAGCTGGGCTTTCAAAGGAGAAGGAAACCACCTGGTGGCCACTCTGACTGGAAGTGCCTGGGAGGAGCTGGCAGATGCCTTGACCATTCCCATGGCAACACATATCCTTTGGATGGAAAAGAGTGCCAAGCAGAAAGCTCTCAGCACTGTGACCCAGCCAACTCACTCGTGCAGGGCTGTGTTCCACTTTCCCGAGAGGAAATACTGCACGAGCGGGGTCAGGCTGCAGAGGCACTGCAGCACTGCGTTCATGTAGCACGTGTTCTCCAGGTTCTGCAGCCCCGTGAGCCCTGGGTGCACGCTGCTCGTAGCCTCCAGCTGTTCCTTGGGGGAATACTTCCATTTCCATGCCATCCTTCCACCTACTACAAGAAAAATCCACAACAGTGGAAATCTAACATGCTACAGTTTGTTCTTTAAAAACTACAGTCACATTAATTTTCACCAGGTTTCTAGTGGTGAAGGCGCTCGTCTTCCCCACTAAGCTCTTTCCAATATGGTAAGATACATCCTTATGAGATACTGTTCAAATACCTGAGGTTTTAGAGTTATTCCTAAAATTCAGTTGAGTCTTTTACTCTATACACAGTCACTCAAAAACTACAACCACTTGTGAAAAGCCATCTTTAGGGGGAAATACTTAACAGTGCATATTACATTATATTTCATGTCCCCAGGGGTACAGTACTCACCTATTTCCTAAAAACATAGGTTGTAGTCCAGATGCTAATATAAACGTTCTGTTCTTTAGATTTTTGCTATAAAATGTTACTTAATTCATTTAGGAAAATTTTAGTAGGTTTGTTTTCTGGCTGCATAAGTCTGTCCTGGACCAAACTGTCCCCGTCCCCAGTCAGGCAGTGAAGAGGCTGAACACAGACCCTACCCCACACACACCTGCTCACCGATGTTGCTGCTGTTTTTTAGAGGCTGATGTTCTGCTCGGAGGCAAGACACAGAGCTCTGTACCAGCAGCACTCTCCGTAGAGCAAAGCTGAGCAGTGCACTGCGTGTTCCATCCTGCCTCCCCAGCCACTCCTGCCCCAGCCCCTGTGATGTCACTTGGTTACGCTGGGCAGGGCCCACACCTGGCCAGACCTGCCTCCATCTCCTCCTGCCATGTGCCAGCCAGAACAGAAAACCTTGGGAAGAGAGGGGCACCCACCCATTCCACTGGGCAGGGAGCTTTGGCCCAGCACACCTTTGCCCACGTTTGCTCATACTTGTGTTAGGATTCATTATTGCCATGCTCTGCTGGAAGGGCAGTGATGACCGAGGGCGTTGGCCATAAAAGGATGGAGCTACCTCAAAACATCACAGCGAATTAGTTTCTTGGTGTTCTGAAGACTTTCCTGAGGGGGGGGGGAAAAAAGGTATGGTAGATGGCTTTTAATTAGCTCCATTAATGCAGTTCATCTCTAAATTCCATGTGTCACTGAGGAGCAGTAGTTTTTCCCTGTTTAACAGACAACTTGGGATGTAGCAAGTATCTACAGAAGAGGTCCGTGAAGTGATTTCGAAAACCTCCTAATCATCTCACTTGATAAACTTCCAGCAAAGGATGTCTCTGGCACTCCTGGGACAGCTGGCACTGCTACTGACACCTCAAAATCTGATTTAGCTTTGTAAATGGAACTGGATATATGTTTATTCCCACTTCTTGTGGGACCTGAATCAAGACTGACTTACTATTTTAATGTAACACAATACACAAATCCACATGGGTGGTACTTACTGCAAGCTCTAGAGCTGAGAGTTAACTTCCCATTACTCTCACCACAAAATGGATTATTCCAAGGAAAAGCATTAATTGTGAAAAGATTAAACCATCAGAACTTTTTCAAAGGCTTTGTTACATGATAAAAGATGCTATTTTCTTCCTAACTGGCCTTTTAGGAACATTTAATATGAACTGCTACTACCAAGACTCCAGTCTCCAAATTCCTGCAGTGTTAAGAGTTATGGCATTAAGTGAGATGCAACCAGAAAGAATTGAAGTGTAGGAACTCCCTGTCACTGGCTTAAAAACCAAACCCCTCCTTTTCCAAATCACAAGGCTGCTGAGCAGCAGCTAGAAAAACAGCTCCCCAGGAGCTGTGTATTTTGCCACAATGTATTTGGGGTTGGTTTTCTTTGAAATGTTTCCTCACCTAAATACTGCAGTCTACAATTACTTTGGTGGATTAATCTAAAGTTTAAACTATGCAGCTTATTAATTGCCCTATATGAGAAATATTCTTTTAAATACCCTCCTAGTAGGAAGTACACTCAAGCATTTCAGATTTTCACTAAAAATAATTAAAGAGTGTTTGAATTATATTCCTGTACTTAAAAGCTAGGTTCTAAGTCAATATGCCAATACTTGAGTTCTTGGATAGTTATCAGAAGTTCCAGTTCCATCACTTTCCTGCCTTTTGGTAATCTAAAGGAAATTTAAAAGCTAAAGGATCACAACTCCTCTCTTTTTATAGAGCATTTCAAGACTGATGAGGTTTCAGCCCAAGAATGACACTTGATGTTCTCAAACAAATTGAATTTCATGGAGTAATTTTCATGTTCCTACTGCCCAACATCAGCAGGATGTGGCACTGCCCAGACAGAGTCAGGCTGCTTTTCAAACCAACTTGTTTTTTTTTCCCTCTGCCACCAGACTTTTCCAATTCCTTCCCTAAAGGGTACTTGACATTTGAGATTTCTTTTTCTGCAAGTATGAGGCAGATTGCTTCTGGAAATTGCACATTTCACCCCCCTCAGTTTAGACACACACTTCTCATGTAGTTCAAACTGTAAGTCACACAGAGTGAGCTACTGCTCATGCCAGGCAGATGTACAGAAGTATGAACAGTTGTAACCACCCCAAGTCTGACAGGCATTTCCCAACCACATTTTTCCCTTTTGGTCTTGGAAAGAGCTTCAGGCCTGAGTCACTGCAAGACTGAGCAGAAGGAGAAGTCCCCATGATCACTCACACCCATCACAAGGTGGTCACATCTGTTTATTTTGCTAAGAAATGAGTCATAAGCAGAACTACTGAAGACAAGTAACATGGCTGAAAAATAACTGTGCGTGGTTAAGTATTTGTCAAGAAACAGAAAGTTTCCCAGCTTTTACTTACAATTTTCTCAAAATGTTTTTCTTCTTTCATACACTGAAAGTTGGTCACATTTTCAAAACACCCGAGACTGCTCTAGAAACCGCTCTCAATTTGCAGAGCCAGCCACACTTACAGACCAGTGCTGCTGTTACTTGGCACGAGAAAGGTGCAAGTGCATCTCAAATATCTGCCCATGCCCTCCCAGCAGCAGGAGGTGATGCAGTCAGGCATCTCTAAGAAGCAGCTCCTAATTAAACATTGTGAAGAGCTATTTTTGACTCATTTACTCATTAATCCTACCACACATGTTCAACAAATATGAAATTTTCCCTTTTTTACCTCCCTAGTTTGTGATGTTGGCCAAAGCTGTGATCCCTCAAAGGCAAACAACTGCTTTGATCCAGCATGGCAAATTCTACTTTTCCACATAATGATTTACTTAAATTCACCAAAATAACCTTTCAGACTGAGACAGAGAAGTCTGTAAACAAGAATAAATTTATTTTAGATTCTTTAAAGATTTAATGATATACAAAATGTATACAGTATTATATCCTTATAACATTTTACCTTTCCCCATCAAACATAAAACACCATTTAAACAACTATTGTGTTCGTGCCTTAGGTCTGTATCTATAAGATACACTACTGAATAAAAAATTTATAGAGCTATATACTGCCCTTTTAATTAAAAATTACAAATTAGTACCTATGTAACAAAAAAAATCGCAGCATGAAACTTCAGTTGGACAACAGGTTCTTTTCTTGCTGAATGCTCAACAATATTTGGGACAGTTAAATTACATTTTATTGGCATGAAGGTGCATTGCAATTTCCCGTACTTTACACAATGCTAATCCAACCCTAGTCTCTCTTAAGTAAGTACCACAAATAACAAAACATTAAAGATGTTTTCTACACAATTTTAAATACATTTACAAGTTATGTGTACATTCGGTTTCGATATACTGGTTTTAGGAAATCTTTGGAAGGCAGAACTTCTGAAGCAGTCACTACGTACGAACAAGGGAAAGCACTTCCAACTTGTGTTCTTACAAGGCAACTTATTTGGACCAGCACAAACTAATTCTTCTATTAAATATGATTATACCAGTCTATCATGGCTTTGTTACTATTTGACAGTGACTTGATAAAATTGAAATGTGTCAAACAAGAAATTTCATTATGCACAATTCAGGCTCTATTTCACAAAACAAAAACAACCAAGCCCAGTTTTACAGTCATGAAGCTGAAAGAATCCTGATTCAGGAGACTCGCTCTCTCTTTTGGAACAGATCAAGTTCCTACCTTCAACTTCAGTCTATTGGGATCCTATATACACCTCATTTGGCTCTGTCCTCTTCAAAAGGTCAGATTAAAAGACACCTGGTGAGAAAATATTAGTGGAACACTTCCGAAAACACTCTAAGAATACTCTGGCATTACAGAGGTAGGTGCTTTCTCCTGGTTTTGCTCACTGACAGTAAAGACAAATGCCAAAAAGGCAAATGCTTTACCTTTTCATCAGCATCGACTACCAAAATCCTTTTGGTGGAAGGCATATTTCCCACCACAGGACTAAAGGAAGAAAACCCTCCACTAAACCAAAATAAAATAAAAAATAAAACTTTCTGCTTAAAAAGCCCCTTTAAAAACACATTTTAAATACTCGTCATTATTCCACCTTTAGAATGATCAGCTGCCACGCTGCTCTGTAGATGGTGATTGCAAGTCGTAAAATCTTAGATTATGGACCAGCCAAAATTCCACTTATAAGACAGCAATCCTTCCTTTGACAAGTCTTTCATTTCATTACAGTGAGGGAAAGGTAAGTGACAACTTTGTGAGGTTCCACGACGTTTGAACGAAGCCACTGAGTTGGGTCACATCATCAGAGCATCAGACGAATAGAATTGGCCGGATCAGAATCTTTGGTGCAGCTTCCAGGCTGAATGGTCAATTCAGGGGCATCATCCTGAGGGAATATGATCTTGTCAGGCGTGTAATCGTTCCTCTTCAGATCTGTACAAGCAGAACAGAGTCACAATGATTACTAGTTCTTGAGCTAGTAGAATCAACTGTCATGGGGCATAAACGTTTAGCAGATAATTGGATATGCTAATGCACTTAGAAAGCAGAATTCCAGGATATGCACTGTCAAAAAACGGATGTTTCTATCATAGGTGCAATCAGAAGCCTAAAGTCAGATTACAAAACTGCTGTTCATTACTTGTTCCACTTTCACACCATGCCTTGACTATTTCATTACATATCAATACAACATCTCCCGACTCTCAGAAGGAGGGCACTGCAGCTCTTACCAGGAAGTTTCAGTTTCCTGCAGCAGGAATTACAGTGGTGCTTTGCTCTGAAGTTTTTTATTGCATCCTCTCCCAAATTGGCCGGACCGAACACCATGTCATATGACCTCAGAAACAAAGTGCACATGAATATCACTTCCATGTGTTCTCTTTCCAGTGAAAATTTTATAATACTTTAAGTCTTTCTTTACCCTTACCTTTTTTCCCCAGCCTTTATCACAGAGGGATCTGTCAAGTTTTCACCAACACCTTTAGACAGCACATGAAGAAAAAGTTAAATCCATACACTTCTGATTACATAAATATTAAAAAGCCTTGGAATCCTTAGCTATGACTTCTCAGCTTCTCCAAGCATAAAACCAGAAAAAAACTCCACAATAAACCCAACCCAAACTATGTATGATTCTCTAGCCTTAGAAAACTGCTCCTAAACAAGCACTTTGTACTTGTCCAATTTCTAAAATCTATTTTTTGCATTTCCTACCTTGAGTTTTCACCCATGAGAAAAATTTCCTATGCAGTTCTCACTGCCAGAATGTATGGCAGAGCTCAGGATAAAATCAGCTCACCACATTGGCACTACACAAAAGTGCCAAAAAAACACCAAAATTATGGCACATTTCATTAGTAAAAGGTGTATATATTTATATTTATATTCTCTGTGTTGTTGTATGATTTAATACCATATTAGAACAATAGAGGTGGTGAAGGGCCTGGAGCACAGGCCCTGTGAGGGGCAGCTGAGGGAGCTGGAGTTTTATCCTGGAGAAGAGGAGAGGTCAGGGGAGACCCCAAACACTGTCCAGAACTACCTGAAAGGACACTGTAGCCAGAGGGGGTCAGCCCCCAGCAACAGGACAGGAAAATGGCCTGGTTTAGGTTGGATATGAGATACAATATATTCACTGAAAAGACTGCCAAGCACTGAGCAGCTGCCCAGGAGAGTGATGCAGGGATTTAAAAGCTGTTTAGGGTGGCCCTGGGCACATGGTCTATGCTGGACTTGGCAGTGCTGGGTGAAGTTGGACTCAACCATCTCAGAGGTCCTTTCCAATCTTTGTCATGATATGATTAAATAAGAACATCACAGATCCAAACTAACTAGAAGAAGCACTAAATAATGCTTGTTGTTTATTACAAACATACACATTCCTAACAAAATGCTATCAAAACTCACATCCAATCCAAGTTTCAAAGTCAGGGCATTACCTTGCAGGTCTAATACCAACAGTTCTCCTCTTGTATACTCATATGTCCAGTGGCTGAAAGCCAGCATAACCTCCTCCAGCATGTTAGTTGGGATTATTTCATCACCATTATTGTTATTATATTTTCTAAACTCTCCAGTCATGCACTCTTCAACTGCAAACCACTGGCCAGCAGAGTGGCAATATAACAGGAAAACTTCCAAGAACCTAGCAAAAAGTACACTTAATGAATATAGTTCCAAAACAGAGATCTATCATTACTATTCAATTTTTATTCGATTTATTAACACTTTAAATACTTTTTAAACTATTACAGAAAGCCATTTAGATGATCACACTAGATTAGAATCAGTGCAGAAAGTATCAGTGGAAAATGCTGGCAAGGACAATTCTGCTTGCCGCACTCACAGCAATATTCCAAGACATATCCACATATGAGTATCTTCAGATATTTGATGCACCTGTTAACAACCCTGTAGGCATTCCCCGAGCCAAAAACAAGCAATATAATGACAGTTTAAATACACTCACCTCGGAGAGTACGGGATGGATTTGGGCTTCATCTGGTTGAATGCAAAGGTGAGCTTCTGTGCTGCTCTCTGCTGCTGAATTTCCTGTGAGTCAAACCCACACCTCATTAGCTGCATTACAGAACAGGGAACAGCAGAGACCACGCAGGCAGTGGGAACAGTGTCTATTCCCCCAAGAGAGGGTAACAGATTGCTTGCTTTTTAAATTATATCTGTATTTTAAGAATCTGAGCTCTTTGATTAAATAAGCCATCCTGGAGCAGAGCTTTTTTTACCCTTTTGCTCATACAGAACCCCAGACTAACTTTTTTTCTTATACTAGTAAGTATATACTAGTTTACAGGTGGGAAAATGATTCCTGTTTAACACGTAACGCCCGCCCATATTTAATAATTGGCAAAGACAGAACTTACTCTCAAGCACAAGTGCAACACAGTGTCCTCCTTATAAATGCTTGACCAAGTATTCACAACTTCGGGAAGGAAAGACTTGATGATATAAAGATGTCCTGATTTCAGGATATCATATTCTGACCACGTGCATACAACTTTGAGAGCTCGCCGTAAACCTCCTCCCATCTCCTCTTTACTTAAAAACTCAATTTTAGCACAGAGCCCCAGCTGTGACCAGGAGGACATGCTGTTGTTCAGGATGCTGGGAGAGCTTTCTTCAAGGCGATACACAGTGACTGGTTCACCTGCAGCACAGCACAAAAAGCCATCGCTGAACTCAATTATCCAAGTTCAAAATTAAAAGCACTGAAACACCACCGTTTTTTTTTTTAAAACAAGCTGCAGTTAAAGATTACAAACATCTTGAATTAACAAAAAGTTTAAACTTCCCAATGGGATAACCTCTCCGCAGAGAGAGGTTATCTTTTTTTGCAGAGCTGAAAAATTTGTCCTCCTATTTAGACCTAATAATGACACTGTTCAAACAGCACTAAGAACACTGAATAAATATTTGTTTAACAAGTTTAAACAAGTGAAGACAACTTAAAGGAATCCTTCCAGAATAGTTTGTTATAAAACTGTTAGTGCCATACTACCATCACTGTAACATCATTTCTGAGGACAACTATAATTAAACCTACATTTCGTAATCAAGTGAATTGCCCTAGAAAAGGTGTCATACTCGGATATTTCTGAGCATTCTACAACAGAGACTAGACTTCTTTTCGTTCACTAAGGCTTCAGTTTCACACTTGCTGTGAGAAACTGTGAACTGTGCCTTGATCCTTCTATATTAGAAGGATCAAACCAAATTAGAATCCATATAGGGTTTGCTTTCTTCCCCAAAAGACCATAGAGAACCAGCAACAGGAAATGCAATTCTTACCTCTTGGAGGCACAGGAGTGAATGGAATGCTCTGTGATAATCTCATCAGGTTATTTCTTTCTACAGCTAGAGGAAAATAACAGCATTTGTTGAAGTTTAAGGATTTTATAAATGTCAATAAAAATACAAACATTAGTTCTTAAGAGGGACTGACCTGAGTAATAGTAATTTATATCCATGATAGGCTTGAAAGGAGAAGCAATGCCTGAAAAGAGATTAAGGGAAAAAAGAAGGAAAAGAGATACTCTTGCTACTAATTTATGTAACCACATAAAATACCACAAAGATCAACTGCCAAGTAACTACAGTGTGAAAAGGATCTGCTGTGAAGAAAACTAAATATTGCACTTAAGTCTTCAGTACCTTGGGGAAAAAAATTGTAGTGCTTAATGTTAGGCTGTTTATTAAAAAAAAAAAATCTCAGTATTGTGTGTCCGTTAAATTCCAAATTACCAAGAATTAAATACATTCCCATACAAGATCCAAGCAGTTGTTTATATATAAAAATCTCTCACCTTTACAGCAGAAAGAAAACTTACCATTCAATGCATCTTCTTCCGATGGCCTGTGAAATGCCACAAAAACAACAGTCATCTTCCCAACTTACTCTGTATTCCCTGATTTTGACACATCATCCTAGGTCACCTTGTTAACCTCACAGTACCACTTTTATCCTGTTATCCTATTTCTCAAGGGCAGTACAGGTTTCTTAATTACAAAATAGTAATGGAAAGCCGTTAAGTAATCTCATGTTTTTAGAGCTACACTTTAAATACCTCCAAGTCATGAACAACATTATGTAAAGTTTCATCACAAGAGCTCTTTCCCACAGAGGTGCTTTAATTAAAACTTGTTCACAACAGCTTACCCTTCTGTTATCAGATAAATAAGGTAATGGCTTTAACAGCTAACTCAGGGGGTAATTGTTAACGAGAGCAATGTCTGCATAATTTCAGAGGTGGTTACAGTTTGCAAGGCTGGCTAAAGACCTTTAGCAGGAAGCCAAGCTGCTCACTATGTGTCAACAGAGTCATTTTCATGTTTTGCCCTCCAACATGTGACACCATCAATCTAAAGAGAATCTGTTAAAGCATGATGAGAGGTCAACCTGACCCACCCATGAGCACCTGCAGCCAGCCCAAACCTGGGCTCCATCCCAGGAACAGGGACCAGCAGGCTGGGGGGGAGCCTCTGCCCCTCTGCTCTGCTGTGAGAGAGCCCAGCTGGAGCACTGGGTCCATCTCTGGGGCCCCCAAAGTAAGGAGGACATGTTGGAGAGAGCCCAGGAGGCCACAAAGATACCTGAGGGTTGGAGTCCCTCTGCTCCAGAGAGAGCCTTTCAATCCAAACCCTTCTATGGATGATCCTAGGGTTCCACTGAATACATTGGGTTATTTATTAGAAAAAAAAACAAACATTGTGGATTATTTTCTCATTAAATACAACTAAATACCACTATAGCCAAGGACAACCAAAAAGAAAAACAGATCAAAATATGGAGTGATACAATTGCTCCATTAGTAGAAATCCTACTTACATTTGACTGCTATTTGAAGGTCTGCCTTGTAGCCAATCCTTTAAAATAAAGGAGAGGAAAAACAAGAGGGCTTCAGTTTTGTATGAAAAGCACAGTATATTCAGTTGGAGGTGGGGTGGTAATGTGTTCTAAGCTCTTGGAGTACAGCCTGTTTATTGGAAATAAACCAGGCTGTACTGAACTGCAATTCAATGGAGAGACCCAAATACAACTGAGAAATGGTAACTACAATTAAAAGAATAAGTAAGGCTCTATATTCACTACTGTTTATGGATTATATAAATAATTCTTTTCCTTAAAAGAAAAGAATTTTGATTTTTTTTTTCTACAAACAGAAAACAGCACAGATTTTCACAGTGAGAACATACACAACTTCTTCCCTTAGTGAAAACAGGTCTCCCGTTGCCTCCTAGAACAAGCAAGTTCACAAATCAGTATTATTCTGTCTGTTTCTTCTCCTTCATTGGTTCAGCTTCTAGTTCTGCTCAAGAATGGCACAAAAGGTTGATACCAACCGTCAGTAAGGCTGCTTTAGAGTCGACTTGCTGAGTGTCTTCACTCGATGCTCTCCTGCTCTTGCTGTACACTACAAACGAAGGAGATTTGTAACTGGACAAAGAATGGCAGCTGTCACTGTCACCTGCTTCCTAATAGTGCACAAACAGACAGCTTAATGCAGCTCTCATTAAACAAGCCTGACCCACATACTTGAAGTTTGCAGTCCTAACTAGATCACTTTGCTTTTTACAACTCTGGCTGTCTGTGGCAAACACAAGGTAACAGAACTGAGCTGGCATGGCTAGAAGAACCACAAAAAGCAGAAGATTCAAGTACTACCAAACATGAAAATATTTGAAGATGATTCAACTATCTATGTTTCCTCTGCATCTTCTTAGGATTCCCATTAGCAAGGCAAGTTAGAGACAGCATCAGGGGATGTGAACAGAGACCAGACTTACACTGCTCTGAGTGGGCTGTCAGAGGGTCAGTGAACCCACCACAAGAACTGGACTGCCGTAGACCACTGTCAGTTTGAAGACCCTACCAAAAAAAACCCCAAAACCATCAGTTATTATTACCATTATTGCTTTCAACTACTACTCTTGGAACACAATCTGCCCAGTTTCTCTTTTTTAAGACTTGCCATGCTTCCTCAAAATTTCTGGATGTACTTCAAATACCTCACTGCACAGAAATGCACAAGTTGAATGCATTAATTCAGTTAAAATGCTCTCCTCACAGTAGCCACCAGCTGTAACATTTTCAGGCACCCATTATGACTCTTGACACACACCAAGAGTTCCTTGCAAGGGAATGTTACAATAGGATACAACTACAGAAATGTGGATTACAGTGGATTGCTACAGGCACAGTGTTCAGCTCATCTGTTTCATGACTTTGCTGGTTATCAGTTCTTATGTAAGAACGTGGCTCTGGCAGGAACTAAATTTCAATTTGCACCCACTTAAAACAGCTACAAAATGTAGTAAACTCCTGCCACATAAAAACCCATGGGTTATGAATGCAATTCCCCCATGGACATACTTCTTCATAGCAATTACACATTCCTGGAATACTGAGGTGGTCAACTTTTGAGAACAAAATACTTCTTTTGCAAAAAAAAGCAGAAAGGTGGCTCCATCACAAAGTAGGACTGTGTGCAGACTGGCACAGAGCCTCTTATTAACTCCAGTGGTTACCTGAATAAAATGTATAAAAATCATTGTGCCCTGCTTTTGATTCCTAAAAGTATATCAGGAAGTTGTTACCACCCTTTTTCATCCTTCCCTCTTAAAGAATACACCCCACACACATAAACACATTCACAGGCCTCTGTGTGTGCATAAAAACTCTCTTTACACCCCTAAACACTAGAACTATTTAGATCTATGTCAAGGAGACATCTCATTCATAATGAGATAAGAACAGAGACCCAAGTCTTTACTGGAAAGAATACTTTTAGTACCTGTTGAAAACAATGCCCCTAATAAATGGAAACTTCCTTTACTTACTTGAAGTCTGCTTGTCTCTATACCCTCCAATATAGCTTTTTTGAAGTCCTCCTGTTGCTCCTATCAAAGAAACAAAGGAAATGGTTCAGAGTAACACCAAAAAATCTGGGCCAAAAATACACACAAAAAGCTTCTTGGTCACACAGACTCATCAAAAGATTCAGAAGAAGCAACTCAGAACAGAAGGTTTTATGACAAATGGTCATAATGCAATTCTCAGACATGTTCTCCCCTGAATTAATAACTGCACATAGTAATCTGTATCTACTAATTCAACAGCTACATGGCAAAAACTACTTTATATATATATACACACACACACACTATAGTACTTGGAAGGCAGGTTTATGGTTAATCACTTCTCCAGTTTAATTATTCTTATTATTCTTTAAGGAAACTTAGGAAAATTGAAATTACTCAATTTATGATGAGTTTATTAAAAAGCTTTTTCTTCTTGGAAGCATAATGAACAATTCTTGTCACTTCTGAAAACTGTCATCTTGCTCTGTATTTATAAAGTAAATCATTCTAGTCTTCCTAAAGGCTGATCTTGAAATTTATGAGTGAAAAACATTTAGTTTAACTAACTAATGATGCAATACTTAATTTTATCTCAATTCACAGTTGTAGTCACCATAGCTTTCATAACCTCAGAGCTCGTTATTATTTCCACCAGTATCCTATAATGAAGCAACAATATTTAAGTGGCAGTTAAGGTTACACGAGTTTCCACTGTATTTTTTTTTTAAAATCATGAAACAGATGCAAAGTGCAGCCTGCAAGGAATGTGCAAGTTCTTAAGACTTTTCCCAAACATACTGTGACACCAGAGTTTAAAAGAAAATGATCCCCATTAACATATTTGACAGCGCCTGTCATGCTCACCTCAATATCAGCACTTCTTTCCTTCATTTTGCTGGCTGCCTCTTTGAACCGCTGTAGGTCCATGCTGTCTCTGTGACCTTTGACACAGTGAATTCAAAAAGAGGATTCAAAATCAAAGGCAACCTTCAAGGTTCTGACCATGCCAATAGTCTGCATCACCATAGCAAAGGGTTACAAACCACCTAAGGCCTGTGTGCCTGTTTGCACTGGGAAAGACATTACAAACACACTAGAGTAAAGATCGGTGTAATAATATCAAACTATTGCCTTTCCTGCACTGAGGTGTGGAGCACCACAATTCAAAAAGTAAAGCTGCTATTTTAATTTTTAACTCAATCATATGCTCCTCACAGGAATGGAACAAGGCCTGCATTACAGTACTTTTATGTATGCTTGACAAATGAAGGGAAAGTAGACAGTTTCCTGGAGGTAGCTTTTACAATATACCCTTCATCCTCCCAGGTGCAAGAAGTATTTTTCAGAATTTCCCCAAGCATGTGGTTTTATCATGAATGAAAATCTACTAGGCTCCACAATTGAAACCTGCGTGGTATCCCAAGTGTTGTGAATTGTGGACAATAAGAATGAAGGGTATGTTCTAAATGCTAGAGGTGTCAGAGGACCATATACAAAAAATCTGGCTCCAGCAAATAAGTATAGTTAGTATTCAAAGTTATTAGTGGTGAAGTACATTTAAAGATTAGATAAGAGTTGTACAATCACTGTCCATAATTTCTGTTTAGCCTTGCTTTCTTTCTTCAACCATGAGGCACTCGTACACAAATAGGTAATGTCGGTAACTTCTAAGAAATCCAAGTTTCACAGCAGTAGAATAAACTCTTGTCTAGAGATTTAAACTTACACAACCTCAGCAAATCTCTGGAAAACACTGAGACATCCCTAAACAACTATAGCAAGACAACACCTCTGCAGGCAACCTGACTGTTCCAGATTACAATCTTCTACTAAACATTAAGCATACTTAAAGCATTATCTACTTTACAGGGATCAGTTAGTAAACCCACACCTGTGTTTTGCAATGAATCTGCCACTGTTTTACCATTCAAATATGTATGTCACTAACCAAAACCAGCCACCTTTTTACTGTTAAGCAGAACTTGAGGGGAGGTGAAATGTTGTATTGAATTAAAGGACTTTGGAAGCTTCCAAAACAACAGCCCCAATATAGGTTAGCCTAGGCAACAGTGGAAGATCCCAGCTGTAACAGTGTTTAGAAATATAGTATAGGAGGAACCCTCAGCTTGACACAAGATACCACAAAGATATTTGTCCAGGACTCCATCAGCCTGAGTAGTGTTCTGTAATTACGTCAAGAAATAGACAATATTTTTGATTTATGCAATCAGAAGGTAGGAGCTTTATAATGAGCCACAAAAGGTTTGTCCACAGTGCCCGTACCAAGTTGTACAGCTGCTAATTACCCAAAACTGCTCTACTCAAAAACCGGATAATGTTTTTCAGAAAAATATTGTCTATGTGACAGAATTATGGAGGAATTATAATTTCAGTTAAAAAAAAACCATTCAAGCAACATAAGGAAATTAGATATGTTAAATGCAAAAAAAGCAGAGCAAAACAGTAGAATAAAGTCACCTGCAACCGGAATACACCCAAAATACCATACAATTCTTGATAAGTCAAACCTTGTGGCTTAGATTTGGTCCACAGTTTATGAAGTAGTCCCATAAGGATGTTAGAACATAAATCTCGGGTTTGCAGTTCCATTGCATGGACATGCTGACTTTTGGAAAGTTCATCTTTAATATTCAATTTTCCATGTGAGCCGCCACAGTTGACTGCTGCCGTCAAGTCGCCCGTTGACAAAGAGAACGTCGTGTGGGGCTTGTCCTTCGCTAACTTGACAGGGGACTGGTGAGCACATTTGTCAACTCTGCAGCTGTAGTTATCATTAGTGTCACTCTCATCATGAATGAAACCACAATTAACGTATCCTCCATTTTCAACACAAGGTTGGGTGAAAGCAAGGCAAGCAGAGCCAGAAGCAAGAGGATAAGAGCAGCTAATAATGACTTCAGGACATTCAGAATCTACTTTGTTATACTTACCCACAAATGCACCAAATTCTACATTATTATCTCCTTCTGTAGCCTTAGAGAAAACAGTCTCTTCGTGCTTTGCTGAAGAATCCAGCTGACTTTTGCAACTGGGTCGAGATGGAGTGCTAACAAAAAACTTGGTCGTTGGGGATGTTACATGTGGCATGCTGTTGGATGAGTTGCCTAATTTTTTACTTTTACTAGTGGATTTTGAGATCTCTGCAGCCTGTATGCGTTGGCGAAGTTCTGGAGGGGAAACAGCGTTTGAAAATAAGGCACTGCCTGAGGAACCTGCCTCTTGGAAGTTTTTTTCTTCTCTTCGGGGAACCAGAGCCAACTCCTGGCCAATTGTCTTATGCTGGACCTCTTTGTCATCACGGATAGAAATGTTACAGAGTAAAGCGTTATTACTCTCAAGGCCTCCTTGGGGGAAAGAACCAAAGACATTTCCAATGCTGTGCTTTTTCCACACAGATGATCTGAGAGAGCCATCCTCAATGAGATTTTGTGCCAGATGTTTTGAAATGCTCAATTCCCGGGTGATTTCATTATGAACCTTGCTGGCTTCTGAGGCTTTCTGTGCAGTCAGTGTTTTCAGAGTATCCACAGTTAGAGCAGACAGATCCTGGAGGTGGCCAATCTGTGAATCTAAAGACTGTAATGACCTTTTAATGTAGTTGACACGATCACCAACTTCCTTTATCTGAATGCACATTTGTTCCACCCTAAGAAAAATCAAATTATGAAGTAGATATAAAAGGTATTTTTCTCAATATGCAAAAGAAACATGATTATAACCCTTTCTGTCCATTTAATCAGGGAAAAACAACTTTGAAATGCCACAGTAACACAGTAGCATTGGAATGTTTTGTAATACAACATTTTTACTTCCTTCTGGACCTCAGAATTAACATAGCTATCAATAGAGGGCCTACAGCACTTTGTGAAGTCTATCAGTTTCTCAAAACATCATGGGAAACTAAGTAATATGATTGCCTCCATTTACTGAGTGCTTCTATAGATCAAGAAGCATCAATCACATTATCAGTTTCTGCATAGCAATGGAAAGATACCATTCAAAATTTGCATAAACACTTTATGTTCTTGAGCTGCATTTCTCCCCCTTTTAAAGTACATTTTAGATAAAGCTGTTAAAGTTCTAATTCTCTATTCAGAAATTTTACTTGTAAATATTCTACCGTTCAAATGTGACTCGAATCCTCTCCTCACTTCCAGAATGAAATTTATCATCCTTTTCATTGAAATACATCTCAACACACAGCTCTTCAAAATCATGAAGTTTCTTCTGATCTTCTTCTGTCAGAAAAAGTTCTAAAGAGAGATCAACAGTTAAGATGACACACATGTAGTAAAGTTATACAGGTGCTGAAAACTAATAGTCACAACTCTACAAAGAATGTTAACAATAAAATGCTCCGACCCATTAATCCCTTTGAGGCAGAAGCTAGATTCCTCAGCTGGATTTTTTTTTTTTTTAAGTTTCAAAGAAGGTTTACAGAAAGAAAAAAAAATCTTCTCCATTAGCAATAACAAGAAATCTAATCTGTTTGTGTGATATGTCAGTTTTACTGAAGATTTCTAGGGGCTGGCATTAAACTCTTGAGAAAAGCATGGTGATTCTCAAAAGAATTATCAATACTGAAAACACATAATTTTAATTGAGTTTCTTCACAGTACACATTATAAACCAAGAACATGGTGCTTTTCTGACAGTTTGCTTTAACCATATCAAAAACATTAGTGCAATTTTTTGGATAACTGTTCATACTTGGCCCATCTGAAGTCTTGTCTGTCTTTCTCCTTTTGCATATACAGCAGAACAGGGAAGCCATGTGGCTAAGAATGATCAGTGGTGGAGGCAGAACGGGTTTTTCATGGTAGGCCATAATGAAATGATAGCGCTGATACTTCCACACAATGTTGGAAATTGCCTTGACTTGCAAATACACGTTGCTGAAAGGGAACACGACAATATTAACACATCAAGGCGGCTTTTGGGGTGGAGGGGAGCTGTTGGTGTTTGTTTAGTGGTTGTTGGATTGTTTGCTTTTTTAACAATTTGATAACAATCTTGAATTCTGAAGCTGGTTAAGTATGAGACAAAAGCATAAACTTGTTTTTTGCTGCAAAATTATTTTTCTGGAAGTTGGAAACACATTCAAGAGAACACCATGGTCCAGGCCAAAGAGAGGGCTAGAGAAATTCTTTTATCAGGTAACATTCTCAGGATCTTTACTCAGAAATTCTACTGAGATGAAATTTCAAGTTTACCAACCAAAATTTTTTTTATTTCTTACAGAAATTTTATATCACACCATATTAGTTGTACAGTCTGCCTTCTTCAATGTTCATGAGCTGCTTATGTCCATAAATCAAATACTTGCAGAGAACTATGAAAGATACCTTACTACAACTGAACCAAACCAATTGGAGAAACTGAAACGAATTTAGGAGCAACAGTCAATAAAGAAAAAGAAACAATTTTGTTCTCTGACAAAGAAGTTGTAAAACACAAATTTCCTTAAACTTCTGATTCCTCTGACCTCACAGATGTGATCTGAACCAGTCACACCACACACTTCAGTAACTTAGCCATGGGCTTGCAGCGAGGAAGAGACAAAGAGCAGCCTCAGAACCTGAAAAAACTTCCAGGAAATGGAATCTGGCATCACTTCTTATCTTGTCATCTTATTGCAATGAGATAGACATCTGTCCAATTATTAGCAAAAATTAACTATTATCTATATACTTACTTGAAAAATGCAATCAGGAGATTAACCATGATTATGTACTGTACAAAGAGGTAGACAGCTTGAAGAAAGGGGGTCAGCCATGTTCCCGGGCCACAGAGATGAGCAACTTTTTCATCAGAATTATTTGCACATACTGCGTTGGGAAAAAAGATACAGAGAAGACATGTACATCTTTCAGAACTCCCAGCAGGTATAGACACACACACAAAAAAAACAACTTATAAAAAAAAAAGGTCACCTACAGTTTGCAACAACCAACTATCATGCACTCGTTCTTCAAAATGTTTCCATGCATTTAAGAACATGGTAGAAAAATACCAGAGACAATGCTTCTGGCTGATACTGTGCTGTATTATTGGCTTTTTTAAAAAAAAAACATCACCACAGCCATATTTTTGTCACGATAGCTGTGGGGCAGAATTCCAAAATCTTCCTAGGAATAGCTTTGAGAGAAATTGTGATTATGTAGTTCTTATTCTAAGCCAATCAAGTTTTAGAAAAGAAAATTAAAAATCAGGTCACATAGTTATACAGCTGCAACCCCCAAAAGGGAGATATCCCAATGAATGGAATCAATGCCAACAGCACTGGGATTTTCCTAGAACCGGAATTTCATAAGATTTTGAGATGACCTGATCAGAATAAGTTTTCTCTTTACTTGCTTCAGAATTACAGTATCTTACCATCAATTTCATAGGCATAGACTTCACCAAAAATCATCCAGTATGGATGAAACACAATATCTCTAGCAAGAGTCCACGAGGGTGCTTCATCAGGATACAGTATTGCCTTCCTGGGAACACCAAAACTAAGTAGTACAAGCGCCATAATCACCACAATGTAAAACATGTTGGCCACCTATTGACATTAAAAAGTCAGTTAATCCACAAGGTCATAAATACCATCTCACAACTCTAAAAATTGTTACACAGTGTAAACTTCAAGAATTCTATGTATTACATACGGAAAATAATCCAGGATACAAATATTTCACTCAGAAAATTTTGTTCAATAACAAGCCCTGTTAAAAACCCCCAAAACAATTGACTTTTTTCCTGTCCTTTCTTGTAATGTACCCTTGGCCAAAGGCAACTGACTGTATTTCCCTTTCAACTTGAATGCTATTAGGTACACAAGGAACAGCTGACAAAGAGAAACATTGCTTCCTAAAAGTACTCAATAGCTGCACAAAAACTTGAGGTGGTTTTCCAAGGGCAGGAACACAGAATCTATGCCTCTTGCAAGAAATCAAAGTGAGAAAGGAGCAACCTGATGCCTTTATTTTTAAGGAATGACAGAGTTGAATTTTGTAAGCACCACTTTCTAGAGTGAAGAAACACAAAAGCCTCTTTCATATTTACATATACTGCTCTCAAGACTTAAAATTGTTTTTAACATTTAGAATAGCTACTACAGTAGAGCTAAGGTTGCTTAATTTTAAATTTAAACAATTATACTATTTTTGTGTGAGATGACAAGAAGCATAATTTATTCCCAGTTTTCCATAGCATAGAACCATGAAGGTGTTTTAGGACACTAAACAAGTTACAAGCTTTGACCTAAAAGGCTATAAATTTCAGACCTAAATGGGAAGCTGAATTAAGACAAAGGCTTCATCCATTCACTTAAGTCTCTGACATTTGAGACCAAAACAGACCAAAGAAGGAAGATCTGCCATTTTTTTCACATTTATGGAACAGGGATCACTTCATAAAGGAAGCCTTCTAATCAGTGCTTCTTTTGAAGCCCTTTAAATTTTATTCCAGCTAGCTAATTTTACACACCAAGTCGATACCTATTACAGCAGCATAAAAAATTTCTAACTAAACAAAACTATTGAGAGAACTTGTAAATGGATGCAGTTGGGAAAAAAAAAATCAGTAACAAACATAGTACTTACCATTTTCCCAATCATCATAACATAAGGGCCAGCCTGTTGATTTACAGCTAGAAAATCCAGTAATCGCACATACCAAAAAATTATATTGAGACAGTATGTTATTCTTCCAGCAACAAAGACGTAATTTTCTCTGTAAGTGTTTTCTCCAAAATTCCCCTTGGCTCCAAATCTTAACGCAAACCCGATGAAGAAAGTGACAATGGCAACTGTGTCACTGATATTGAAGTAATCACTGAACCACACCTTGACCTTCTGATTAATCTTCCCAGCCTCTGACATAAAAATCTGCAAAAGAAATGAAGGTCAGGACAGCTCATATTTGTTGCCCAGGGACCAACAGTAAAACATGTAAATCACTAGCATTTTTATAATTGCAAAAATAAAACAACTATTCAAATGGATAACTCTTGAATGCTGAGCAATCAAAACCAGGGTTTAACTGTGTCAGCTTCATAACAAGGAAAGAAGGGTATTGCTCTGTTTAAACAATTTATTAAGGAGTTTTGGATTTATTGAGTTTTGGAGATGTTTTTACTCCTTTTGGGGCAGTTACTGTGACAAAAATGAACCATATCTGCCTTCAGATGAGTCTGAGGTACCAGGTTAAGGGACTAACTTCATCTCTCCCATTTAAAAATTATTACAGAACTTTTGTAAATTCTTTTGCTGGCCAGGAATATTGTAGTTATGATGGCTCTCCTGTGTCACTAAAGCTTTTTTTTTTGTTTTGATATCTTAGTCCTAGCACAGTGGTATAGCCTGCCTGACAAATAAATACACATTTTATCCACCTTGTTTTCCACGGCCTCCATCTAGCAGCCTACACAAAGCTTTAAGATAAAGGTATTATATCAGGTACTCTGGTGGTTGAAGCGTCTTCAGTTTTCTTGTTTACAGAACAACAGTTTCAAGCATACTGTTTTAACTGACAAAAAAGGCTAAAATACCAGATTTTTACAGGCCTACCTCACGGATTTTCTCAATTGCTGATGTGAAAATGTAAGCAATAACAATCCACTCCTGAACAGATGGTAATTCTTCCATTTTTACAAGAACCACAAACGTGTAGAGCATGAGGAATCCTAAGTATGCCAACTGAAAAACCAAATACAACATATACATATAATTACTGAAGGATACTTTCTAGATGTGCAAGGAATCTTTTCATGTGGTCTACAATAAAAGCTTTAAGTAGGATTACAGGACTGTATTTACCCCTTTAAACAGACAAGTTATTATTTATAGGGAGATACAAACATTTTTTGTCTTAGAAAAGGAAAAATAGCTGTAATAAGCTATTTATTGTTAGCAAAGCTTTGCTCTTATTACAGCTATTTTCCTTTAGTACAAATTCTAGCATTTCTATTACAGTGATTGAAATGAAGCTGTGCATGCACTTGAGACTAATAAATGGTTATAGAACTGCCAGCAACTGATGAAAATAATTACTCAGAACAGAATAAAGAAAACCTAAACCACAGGGTACAACATGTGCTTATGCAGTTTTATAAAATCAAACATTTCTCATTTCCAGCTCAGCAAGGTAAGGGGTTTTCTGTCGGCTTTTTGGAAAGTGCTTAGCATTGATTCAGGGCTACATGTTGAGAAAATAACCCAAAAATTTGTGCTATATTTCCAAATAAAATACACACTACACAGAAAAAGACTCACCGTATTAAACCAAAACTTCACAATCGGAGCATGATAAAATGCATAAAACTTCTGTGTAATTGGGAGTCTTTTAGGTTTTGCTGGAGTCTCCATGTCATGCTTTTCAAAAGTACTGTCCAAGATCCTCACTTCCTTAAAAACCTCCTAAAATAAAAAGACTGTTAACTTCCCACACAAAAATACATGTTTTCTGGCACCAAATTTCCCTTCTTTGACTTAAAAATGTAATTATTTAAGTGAGCAGTATTGTTTTTATTATCTCCCTCTGCCCCACATTACCATAGGTATTTCATCTGCTGCAGTCTGGAAATTGTTCTCACTGTCATCCATTGCCATTTGATGGGCATCTTGAGACTGAGGAATATGGGACATTTCAGCCTTGGTCTTATATTCCAACAGCAGTATAGCAGGAGGGAGTAGAATACTCAGTATCACCTGGAAAAGATGAAGACTAAGTGTAAATAGTTCACAGCTACATGAAAGCATCAGAATACACCAACACACAGAATAGCCTCTGAAAATATATTAACTAAATTTCACTTGCTTGCTACTGAGGGGAAAAATGTAGAAGATAATTAGTTGTTATTACTTGTATATACACTTAAGAGCTTAGGATCACATGTACAGAGTGTTTCTTAACTTGAAGACAAGAAATGGGAAATAACAACAGATTCCAGAACTCAAAGCAACTAGAAAGAATGTACCCCAAGCCTGAAGACAGAGATATTATGTTCACTCTGTTATTTAATCCACTCCCAGATACTTTGGAATGGTGTATCACTAAAGTGTATTTTAAAAGCATTTACAAGGTCGTGGTTTGTAGGGGGAGAGGGGAGTGGTGTATGGGGTTTTTTGAGGTTGTTTTTATTCAATTTATGGCAAAGAAATGAGCTAAGGTATAGATGAAGAGAGTAAGTGAAAGCTATTTACTGTCATTAGCCTGTTACAAAGCAAGCAAGAAAACAGTTAATCAGTTATCAAAGAGGATTTTAGTAGGTCACAAGTTAAATGATGCTTGTAGGTATTTTGTAGGAAAGTTTTATTTCATTATAGTTCTAGCAACAATTAGGTTTTGGTACTTAATTTCTCAAAGAAATATGCTACTCCCATTTTGGTTCAATTGATCTATATCAATTAGCTCTCTCTAGATCATAATTGATCTACATTACACAAAGGGCACCACTGGAAAATCTGGCCCCGATTTGCCTACCCTTGTTTCATTCTTGCCCTGCTTTTGTTCAGTTCCTCCAAAATAGGATATTCACAAAGCTTTTTTACATCAAGTCTTATGTGCTCCCTGTAAAAAGCCAAAATGCACAAAACTACAGTCTTACAACAGTTTTTCCATCTGTTAAGGGTTGTTACTACTATGTTTTTAGTAGTGGATTAGTATTCACATGATCTCTTTAAGCCTCTGATTAAAGGCTACTTGCCTGGTTTTTGCCTTCTCTATTTCTGTACCTTATTTGAAAAGATAATAGAGTGTCAAAAGAAGCGTTTACAACAAATATTCCAGTTTTGATTATGTTACAGGAGACTGGTTTACAGGATTTATTAATAAAAGCTATAGTTGTGAAAGCTTTACACTAACAGCATTTAAACACACACTTTCCTTCCCTTTAAACAAACTCCATTGACCCTTTTCACATGAATAAACAGCAACAGTACTTACTTTGTACCATGAATTTTTCCTCATGTTCAGCCTTCCCATCCACATATCTGATAACAACATCTGTGTGCAAGTGTGTGCTACAAATGGACGGAGCCTCGAGGACACTGCCAGCTTCAGACAAGTGGAGTTGCTCCAGTTTTTAAGTTCATAAGTCAGTAATTTCATTGCCATAGTTTCATCTTGTCGGAAGGACTGCTCTAACAGCTCAACTGCCAGCTGACCAAACTCGCTAAAGAAGAAAAAAATACAACAAAATATAGCATCTAGAGGAATGACCATGAGTTCAGTGTGAATTTTCTTGCACAACTTGAAGGGACTATTATTTGTCCCTTCTGGACAGATACACTAACTTGTAACCACAGTACATCAATCTGTGACTTCTGTTAAAAACATATGCATGCTAAAACAGCTATTAAAACACACACAGAAATTACACAGAAGAAAATGGCACACAGAGCCATTAAATGTGACATTTAAATGTGACTATAAATCAAGACTTTTAACAGCCCTCAAGAAAGAGCAATGTCTAATATAAAGCTTCTACTAGAGTTCCACTTAAACCTTTTTGCAAAACATAATTGTCTTCTAGTGTGCTAACAGAATAATGTGTGTTTTGTTCATAAGTAGCCCACTACTTTTATTGCAGACGTCAAGAAAATATTTTGAACAACAGGAAGGCAATTTACTTGGAATACTGTTTCAGTTCTTCTGAAGTATCATCAACAAGGTCACTTTGTTTCGCCTCGTAGGCCATGGAGCGATAGACTTTGCAAGCCACCAAAGCTTTGGCCATGGACTCCTCGCCGTGCTGCCAGAAGAAAAGGGCCATCTTCTGCCTCTTCATCAGCACTGCCCACAGCAACAGCTCGTTCAGAGGATAAGCAAAACGCCTCGTTTCGGGATCATCTATGTCAACTATTTCATCTTTGGTTCTCTTCTTTTTTCCCTCTTCTGCACCAGTGTCAATCTTTAAAATCAAACCACAAAGGGACATTTTTAAGTCACTATACTAAGTCATTATGCAATTTGACATAACATGCTGAGTGATCCAATATCAAATTACAATAAAAAGAAAATTTTTGAAGACTTGAAAAGCAGCTGGAACTTTTGTTCAAAAACTTCAGTTGAGTACAATCCGTTTTAATAACTGTGAGACTGAATTAATTTGAATTATAGATCAAAGAAAAGCTTTAACTAATATACTACATACAAATAAAAAAATTCATGGAAACTGCTTGTAGTAGTAACACGTGGCCAAATCTTGCTCCATCTATCAAGCCATGTGAATCCCACCCTCATTACCAGAATTCTGTCAAAGATTAAGCTTTTTGGTCCCTAACATATCAAAGCTTATCCACGAGACTCCTATACAGAAAGATAAACACCCTTTACAGAATCCTGTTAAAAAGCTGCAGAAACAAGTACAAAACCAAGGTCGAAATTCCAGCTTTACCAAAGTCAATGCAATTGCTGCTACTCACACTCCAGTGGCACTTAGACTTCCAGCAGGCTCCCCACTCTTAGCTCCTTGCAATAAACCCCACCATGCTCCCCTCACAACCCTCACCTTTGGTTTGTACGGCTGCGCTGTTTTAATGAAATGATTATGGCGCATTTTTTCTTTCTTGTCTGCCCTGTTACCAAAAGACTCATGGCTTTTACACATCTGAGGAGTAGTACTTGAAGGATTTCGCCCAGACCTCTGTAACAAGTAGAGGGGTTTGGTTACTGAAACACTGACAAACTTAGACAACACCACAAACAGAATTTTCACTGGATAATTAACATGGCTTCTTGTTCGTTTTCATTATTTTTAAGAAGTCACTAAATGGGCAATTACACTCAGTGGTTAGTGTAGCTTGCACAAACTAAAATATCTGCATGTGTAGTGTCCCTTTCCTCCCCTATGAGCAGGAAAGGATGGAATTACAGAGAAGGAATTAGGGTATGCTAGAATAAGGTTGAGGAGAACAAAACCTCTAGTTTGCCCTCAATCTCAAGACAGTTCTCAGCTGCCCTCATAGCCTTTACTACTGCATTTACAAGAAGAACAAACTGACACGGATTCAACCGCCCTACAGAACACAAAGGTTTGGGTTTTCCAGCCGAGAACAAACGGGCTGTCACCCAAGTGCACGTACCCGACTGTTCCCGCTGAGACTGTTGTAGATCGCCCGAAAGCGTTTCCTTGTATAGGTGCACCTGTAGGTTCCTCCCATCAGATATTCAATAACCAGCCCCACATCAATCAGGTTGATTTTATATCCTGGAGGAAGATTCCCCTAGGAATACAAAAGGTAAAATATTAAACTTGTTTAGAGTGCTTCTACATGTTTTATCACATCTCTAAATAATTATGTTTTTAAAAAAGAAGCCTTTCGTGATGAAAAACCCCTCCAACATAAAACACAAAAAGCATCTACATGGCTTAACAGTTTTTACTTTTAAAGAAAGAGCACGTTATACCTTCTTTTCTACATGAAATCCCCAAACAGAATAGATATTTATTCCACTGGTGGGGAATGCACCAGGGGTTTTTTGTCTATTGTTTTAACAGCCAAAATTTCTCTATGCTGGAAGCATCAGCTTTCAATCCCACCAAGAAGGAAAACAACCAAAAGAAAGAAGTCAACACTCTCTGGGTTTAATATCTTTTAGGCAACAGGGCACCAAGCATACAACAGAAGTACTGCGAACTACCAAAATGTCTGCAGAGGTAGCTTAATACTTTAAATAAAATTCAATCAATAAACTCCAGATCAAGTTGACAGTCAAATCCAAGAAGTGAACAAAAAATAACTGCTAGTTTGACAGATTTTTACATAGACAGCATACCTGTTTGACATCCCGAACAAGATGAAAGAGTGTTGGGTTGGTTGGGCCTTGTTTCTTTATAACGAAGGAGAGAGAAAATTTAGAATGAGAAATCAGCATGCAACAGCAACACCATAATAGGTTAATTTAAAAAACTAATTTAAAATATAAAAATATAATAAAATACAAATAAATACAATAAACATCTCAAGGAGCTTCTCTACAGAGCTTTATTAGCTAAAATATTAATAGTTTTTTCTTTTCTTGTCAAAAGCAGATAGTGAGACTGTTAACACAAACCTAACCCATATTTGTGTACTACTCACATCAGCTAATTTTTGGTGGAAGGTTCTTTGTTCTGTCTTTGGATACTGCTATCAAAATTACCTTGGAATTCTTAGATCAACACCTACAGCAACAAAATTTTTTCTAAGTAATAATTATAACTAAGTAGGTTGACAAATTAAACTCTTTCTAGAACTATTATGCTCTTAACTGCTACAGCAGAACCCACCCTATGAAGCCCTATAAATCTCAGATTCCAGGCACAGACTTCACCCACACGACTTTCTCTTGTTCTCTTCCCACTGTGGTTTGCACACTTGGTGTGTCCACAACAGGGCTAAAGTTTTCCCTCTAATGTCCATCCCCACCACCAAACACAGATGAACACCCTGCTGATAAAGAATTCTGGTGCTGCTGGGGCCGTGCACAGCAGCCAACAGCATCCATTCCCCAACTGCAACCTCGTGCACAGGAGCCCCCCCTACCAACACCCCACAACCTTCAGACTGCTGCACACTAGCCAGGACACAACAGGCTGAGCAACTAAAAAAGTGCTCTAAAAGCAGCTTAAAAAGAATCATATACTTACTGTGTTATAAAGTTCTTCCAGCCTGGGAATTGTAAGAAATTTGTGCATGCTTACTCCGTTTTCAATCAGAAGTTTGACAAATGCAACTCTGTCCATCACAAGGGCATCCAGCATAGCCTGTTCCAGGGAGCCAACCTGTAACAAATAAGCAAAAACAGACAGCCTAAAGAGAGGCAGTAAAAAAGTGAACTTAGGTACTGTATCAGCCTCCTTCAGGTTGGACAGGGCTAAAAAAACCTTACAAGTCGATAAAGACGTCACCCTTCTGTTCAGAACATCCCCTGAACTTCACCAATTACAGGATGGGAGAAGACCTTGAAGACCTGAACTGTTCCATAGGTACTGCCTACTGGGACAGTGGGACTAAGGAGACATCCAGTTTAACACAACTGAAGTGTTCTCATAGGCTGACATTGGATAAAACAAAAAAACCCCATAAAATATCTAAAGCACAATTTGCTTCAAAGATGTCAGAACCATCATGGCAATCAATAAGCCTTACACAGTATGTACTTCAGACTGCACACTCAAAAAGCTTGTGTTTTATTTTTACAGTAATAGGGAGAAAAGGCAAGAGCCACCAGGTGTTTCTTAAACTCCTTTTCAAACTACAAAAAACAGACATTTTGTCCCTCCCTCAAAAGACACTGCAGTGCTGCCATTTTACTAGATGCTTAAGAACTTTCTAGGGCCATGCAACTGTAATGAAGAAACAGCATCTGACTAACATAAATTCAGCTTCCACCTTTTGAAATGTATTTTCTCTGCTAATTATTTAGAACTGTTAGCAGATCTCTAAAATTCTGGACCATTTCCGAATAGCAAGACAACTTAAAGGCTATATGCAGTACACCCAAATTATTGTCTCAAAATCAATGTGTCAATATTCCAAAGTCTCTCTCTACACAAAAGACATGATTCATCTTTTACAGTACATTGTGCTTCTCTCTATTAGGAATTATCATTCTGCTTAATTCAGACCATTACCTACCAGCCACTGTTGCCCATAAACAAAAACGTGATTTTTGGCTATATCAACTCTGTCCCATGCAAGTGTAAGAACAAGCTGGTCAAATGCAGATGCATTCGTGCCTTAAGAAGAAAACACAATTAAGAAAATTTAAAATTAATTAATTATAACACAAGATACTTAACATTCTTGCTTCTAAAAAAGTCCAAATCAAGCAATCCACCACAAAATTATGCTGTATATGTCATCATTTATGTCACATTACAGCATTATCCAATGAGAACACAGATACCTATTTGTTTAAAAATATACGATTCCTATTGGTATTTTATAAATAATCTATCATATAAAAACAAATCAATAATAGATGGAGGTTCCAAATGATCTTAAAAAGTAAGTCTCACCTTTTAACAACGCTGTAAGTATTGCAACATCAATGTCCTGATGTTCATCTGACCCAATATGAAAAACTGTAATCTGTCCAAAATGGCAAAATGGGGAAAACAAATTTGAAAGTTGTTTTCAGACAAAGTTGACTGGCTTGGGTCCTTTCAATCTTTTTCACTTCTTGACATGCAAGACACCCCGTCTTTAATACAACTTGAAGTCTGTCTATGCTCAATTTAAACTTTAGGAAAGCAAAACAGAATGCACTAAAGTGGGAATCTTCAATTAATTTGAACTTCTTTCCCTCCTATGATTACAATTCACTGCTATCTATAACACAGTATCCTGTCTACCTCTCCAGTCCATTACAGATTATGAGATTAATCTGCCAGCGAACATGGTTAGCTGATTAAGATAATTTTATATCTCAGAACAGCACAATGTGATGTCCAAATGAGATAACAACCTCTGAACTCAAAGCTACACAATCTCTATAAAGTTGCTTTGCTTTAAGCATGCAGTGATAGTATACCTTTATCATGACCAAAAGATCCAAAAAAAGACAAAAAATCTTATATATTTACAAATGCATGCACCTTGCATAGAAAATTCTATAGCAAGACCTACTTACAAGTTCTTTTTTTTTCATGCATTCCAGCAGTGTCTGAAACAAATGAACTGCTTCACTTTGTCCAAAGTTAAATGTCTTTTTGATGGTTGAAATTATTTCGGGCTCAGCACCCTCAGGAACATTCCTGAGATTGACACAAACAAACAGGAAAACAATTGTTTTAGATGAACAGTAAGAACAATGATGCATTTAATTTGTTTCAACATGTCCATTCAAAGTCCTGCTATCGATAAGCTATTTACTGTTGCTGTGGCAAAACCTTGGGTAACCTTTAGAAAGGACTACAGGTTACTTAATCTACTTAATTCTATACTACTGCCACCTAAAAGTAGCTCAACTCTCTCTCCCTTCCCTTTCCATATGGAGTTCTGAGATATTCTCAATCAAAAGATTTTGCCACAAAATAAGCAGTCGCTCTGAGTAAAACCCATTTGTGATCTTGCCCTGGATAAAGCTGTTTGGTTTACAGCTACATTACATCCCTGCCTCCTGAGGTTCTGAGGCAGCCCCTGCAACAAGGGCCCAGGGTGTTTAAGGATTTATGCAAGCCTAACAACTAACTAGGAATCGCAAAGTACTGTGGAGGCCAAGGACATCCCTTCTATTATTTGAAGCTACACTCCAAACAGGCAAGTGTTTTCTGCACTGAACAAAAAAAGCTTTTGTACAGATTCACGAAGAAATGGTCTCAAAACTCACCTGTGGATGACACACACACATGGATGCCAAGCATCTGTACATCTTGTCATTTATCTGTGCATGACAAGAACTGTCTGGATGCAGTCCTGTGCCATGTGCTCCCTTCCCACCTGACCCACTGTGTGACAGTGTGGCACTGCTGGCACTTACCCCCCCTCCTCTGTTTGCTTGTGGACATAGGCCAGGATGTCTGCAGCTCTGCCAGTTCCTTCACACACCACCACGGGCACCGGAGGGCTCTCCTGAAGGAAGTCTAGGACCGTGAGGATGACGTTAGGGCCACCTTCAAACACAAGGGCCACCACAGGCACACCTTGGCCAATTCCTGGAAAATGGAAAACAAAAAATGAACCCGAGACAACACCGTAAGCGTACATTGAACGCTCAGGCCAGTTTTACACTTTGAATAAATCAGGTTTGTCCTTTCTATTGAATCAACACTAAAATGCTGCCTGCCAGACATTAACTGTTGCTAATGCAGTTTTAAGCTCTTTATGTTCTAGGCTGGGACACAGGCACTGCCAAGCTGGTCAATACAACAGGATACAGCCTACAAAACAGAAGAGATTGCTCATAGAAATATTCACGAACTAATGCAGGAAACTGAAGAATTCTTCTTTCTGGAATTCCTCTTTTAATTTCCCCCAATAATTTTCAAAGGTGACAACACATACACAGTTTGAACACAGATACATGGGACACACCCCCCCCACACCCCCCCCACTGATGGGAAATATTGCAAAAGCATTCCTATAAGGGTCAAAATACACATGCTACTCCACAACTGAGTAAACATGAAACTATAAGCTGTGAAACTGCAAGTGATCATGTCAAACCCATTAATCAATGAGACCAGTAAGGTATGACAACACACCAAGAACTGAAATGACTTTTTTTTTTTTTTTACAAAGTAAATAGACAACCTTTTTCGAAAAGGATCCCTCTGTGGTCCCCAAGAAATCATAGATCTACCAGCAATAACTAAGGTACAGAGCAGCCACTGAAATCTGCAATTTTAGACTTGAAGTCTAAACAAAAGTTTTCATTTTTTTATTTTGTCAGTCAGATGCTTAGTGCAAACATTTTTCATTAAGCCATAGTACCAGCCCTCAGGCACCAGAATTACTTACTTGCATGGATCCGTTGCAAATTAATAGTTTTTTCCAGTTCTCTTCGCAGTTTAACTTCTGCTCCATACTTTCCAACTGTTCCATCATCCACCAGAATGAAATGGGAATGGAGGTTATTTAGGACGTTCAGTTTACTTAATGGATTTAACAAGGTCTGATATGGAGCAACCACCTAAGTGTAAGCACACAACAATGTCTCTTATTGCAAAGACTCACACTTGTTTCTGTGAAACTTAACTAACCACAAGAACTGGTGCCTCAATCAGAAGCACTGACACACAAAGGGAAGCACTGACACATATCGGCATGCCCTGGATCAGGATACACCAACAACTGCAGCTCTGAACTTTGTCCAGGGAAGCAGGTAATTGTATCACTAAAGGATGCTGTTCTGAAGGGTAACAGAGAAAATATTCTTTGAAAAGGTGTCTTTGTGTGACTTCTCTGGTAAACAGTAGCACTGAAAACTCCGCCTCAAGATTTTTCAACTTATTATCATCTCTAAATGTGATTTCTCTGCAATACTTGAGCATATTTGATCCAATAATATCAGTGGGAGGGCGGAAAGGATTGTACTTAAGAACAAGCTCCTCCTTTAGCACATTTGCATTTTGCAACTTGTTTACAGTAATGATCTTGCACAAGTCACAGATGCCAATGTATCTTCATAGTAAAGCAAGCATACCAATGATGCAAAGCAAGGGAAAAACATGCTTGAGCAGATGCGTCAAAAGCAAATGAGGTAAATCATTCTTTCAGTTAGGTAAGTCATTCTTACATCTCTTCCAACAAGGTCGTTTCTGTTTTCAATCACACCCCACGGAGCAATACCAATAGTGCAAATCTTTCGAGATGATCTGGAAGCGTGTTCTCTTAGAGCATCACCAACATGTTTTGCAACACCTGTTCATGCATAAAAAGATTCCAGTGCATTGAATGCCACGACTTATAAGAAAACAAATATTTATTTAGGTGCTTAACTGTTTTATTTAGATAACCAGGCCTTTAAGGATCTGGAAAGTTACTGGCACACTACCAAAGAAAAGGCACCATGCTACATCTACCAGGAGGAAACAAAGTCATTCAACAAAACAAATATTAGCCTAGCAAGAACTAAAGAGTTTCCAGCACTTTATTGTACTTCTTTTTAATCACATTAAGCTCTTCCTTGTTTGAAAAGCAAAACCCAAAAACCAAACCAAACAAACAAAACAAAGCCTAAAACCCAGTCCCTCTATGTTTTTTCTCTTTTCAAGACAAAACAACAGCCTACTTTCAAATACCTAAGTTCAAAATACATTATTTTAATTTCATTGGACCAAACGCATTCAAATTTGCTTTGTTCTAGGATGAAGCAATGCATCCATACATTAAATCTTCTGGCTCTTATAAAACTGCAATCCAGTTAACTGTGCACATTCTTTGCTAGTTCTTTACCTGTGTTCACTCCTCCAGTTATAATCCAGGCTCCTGTGGTTACTGCAGCTTTGATAAGACCTTTGCCAAGCAACTGTTTGATGCGTGGGTGAAGTTCAAATTTCTGCATGCCCCCATGGACAGATATAACAAGCTTTGGCAACTCCATCTGCCATTCTTTCAGCATAAGTTGCAGAATAGCTTCAGGCTTAGTGTCATATGACAACCGCACATACTGCAGGCACAAGAACAGTTAAAAGGTTCAAATGTGTAAAAAGAAGAACCAGGATGTATCTCAGGATATATTATCCTACTCCTGGCTACGGAAACTGTAATTCACTTTGTCAAAATACAGCAGATGTAATAAATAAATGAGTTTTCTTTATACCCTCTATAGTCCAGAGGAGACAGTTTTGAAAGCAATTTTTGGAAAGGAAACAACTACAGAAAGACCATGGTATTCCATCCTACTGGCACAGTGACCTAGAAAATGACTCTATGAAAGCACTGGATGATCTCAAAATTAGATGAAATTCAGAAGTATCTGTAAAAGCTTGGCCATCTGCTGGCAGAGGTTTTTGTGTCCCCTGCAAAGAGTTTTACAATTGCTTGGTTTTCCTTCCCTGTTCCTGGTGGGGAAGAAACCTACATTTTTCAACAGAAAACTTCAAAACTGGCAGCTTTTTTAACACTCTGTGTTTAACAGCATACAATTAAGTAGAAGGTTGATCAGCTACAGTGCTGCCACATCTTCAGTGTGAGCTACTGAATAGAGATGGAGACATCAGGCAGAAATAGAATTCTTTCTGAATAAAGTCCTAAATCCTACTCCATTAAACTGGCTTGAGCAACCCACCCCACTTGCACTCTGCGGAAGTGTGGGTTCTCATTTCTGAGAGTGGGCAGCCTGATGTTTCTGTGCTTCTAGAAAACGGCAATTTTAAGCTACACTAAGTACAAAGGAACCCATACACTGCTATTAAGAAGATGAAAGAACTGTGCCAAGGCCCTTCTCTGACAGAGATGATCTGACCTGGAGCACTGGACTGTCCTTGGGGCTTCTGCCAGCTGCACAAAGAACACAGCTCCCTCACTCAAGCACTTCGGTTTGACCACAGGAATCACACTGTACAAGAACTCCCTGTAGCCTGTAACTGCATAAGCTTTAAATAATTTCTACAACTAAAAATCCCTTACAAATAGAAATTAGAAAGCATTCAACTCACAACAAAAACACTAGAATAGAAGAGGGCACTGGTTCATCACAATAGAGGCGTTAATATTTTCGGCCTTCAATCTCAGAAGTTAAATAAAGCTTTTAGGACCAACATGGTTAGAGTAAGAAAAAAAAAGGAACAACAAAGCATCATACATGCCTTAGCCCTGTAAGAATGAGAGCCACCTTGAAAGTTGATGACACCATAAGCATCAGTAGAGGTCTGTTCTGTGTGTTTTTCCACTGACCACTCTTCTATTTCCTGGTTGTAGTTTTCACCCAGCTTCACATCGGAGTATTTCATAGCCAGACTGGCAGTGAAACAAGCATGTTGTCTGACCAGGCGGCCGCAGCAGCACCTGCACCCAGCCAGATCATGGAGAACGCCTTGGTAAATACACCACCAAAAGAACACACCAAAGAACTTCCTTTATCCATAACAGGAACACAACAGATTTAGGAAGCGAAGATTCTAGACATTAGATAAAACTTTTTTTTTCCAGAGCGAGCCTTGTTGTCATAAATATTTACAGCAATAGTCAATTACAATACACATTACTATGCAAAATACTGAAGCTCACTAAGGTAGCAAGCTGGAGGCCAGGAGAAATTACTTCTTTGAAGCCAAGTAATTTATATAACATTTATAAATCCGTGACCTACTTATTGCAGACAGCTCTTTAAACATTAGTTATATTAATTTTATATCTAACCTTTCACCAACTCGTCACTCATAATACTGATCAAATCTTTTGAAAACCCTATTATGAAAGCACTTATTTAATGAGAAACATTCATAAATATTGTAATTACAAAGACCTTTTACCTGACAAGTTGCTGACAAATCTGACATCCTGGAAGGCATCTGCAAGAAATATTTAAAGGTATGACTAAACTTCTCCCATAATTCACACACAACATTCACCAACGACCCTAATCCATTCTTAGAAACTGAAGGACAAAATCTGGTGGGAAAGTTGTTAAGTCCATTGTAAGCTACAAATAGGTTAAACTGAAAGGGCAAGTGTTGAAGACCATTCTGTTCCTTGTTAAATGCTCTGGAAATTTTAACAGCTTTCTAACTACTTCGTTTGCATTTGCAAATTTTCCATGTGCTGCAATTGTGGCTGTAAATTCTAAAAGCTTTTCATGTCACATGATTTCAAGGAATGCGCTGCATTATTTACAATAATTTAAAAATTCTACAGCACTTAGTTCTTTTTCTGTTTAAAAATAAAGTACTTAAATGAAAAATAGTAACCTGCCCCAGTATAACAAGAGATTTATATGGTTTTTTTAAGGAAAAGAATGAAACAGAAATCTTTTCAACCTCAGAAGAAAAGGTTTCACAGCTGTTCTTACATATATGAAGCTTAAGAAAAAAAAGGTGATCTGAAATCCATAATTACAATAGTAAACATGGGGAGACAAAACCATCTTAAAAATACCAATTTTAAATCTATTTTCAATTTGACTTTATTTTATCTGTGACACAAATATCATGACTAAACACAAACTCAATCATTCTAGGAATTCTTCAATTATACCTGTAACACTTGGTGAAAGTCAGCTAGATATAAACTAGAGTTATCATGAACTTGCTTGATTTCACACCTCTAATTTAGGATAAGGTAAAAAGAGCATGTGAGAGATGCAAAATATTCTTAGCCTCAGCCTCCTGTCTAGAGATCTATTTCCCCATTTTTCAGCCTAGTTTTTTTTCTTTAAGAACTTACAGATGAAAAGTTATTGCACATCACACAAAACCTGAACAGTTTTCATTTATCTGCTTTCCCTAGAAGCAAGTGTTTCTTTAGGCTTTTTTTTAGTAATTCTTTCCTTACCCCAACTCTTTATTCTTCTATTAATTCTTCACCCCTTTTTCCTACACTGTCAGGTTGATTTTCACACTTCATCCTACACTTACAATGATGGTTTTTAAGTTCCAGTAGAGGATATCTCTGAGACTGAGTTCAGAAATTTCTTTTTCACGCCCCCTCACTATAAACAGATCATGGACATCAGTAGGAGGAGAGTAAAGAAGCAGCAAAGGGAACAGGGGAACATTTTTTTCTGCAATACCAAAGTAGTTTCAGAAAAAGAAAATCCAATTCACAGAGTGACAATGTCCAGTCAAAAAAGCACAAATCCAAGACAATATTTCATACAAAAAACCAGTCCAAGTCTCATGAGAGTGCTGCCATTTTTTTAATATTAAAGAGCAGCAATGAGTTCTTGCATCATTTCTCATTTACCTGTGGGGGTCTTTTGAACTTGGTATAATATACACACACTCCCTCTTCGTGAAAGTATTTTCTATCCAGGATTTCTGGGACTGAAAAACAAAAAAATTAATAGTATTGTAAAATAAAAATCACATACCTTTGCAATGAAAAATTCTTTTTAAGGGAACAAGAGTTAGAGTATGAGAGGCTTGTTCTCTCAAAAACCAACAAAATCATGCATGACCTTATAAAAGCATCTCACACATCTCTCCAAAAGTTGAGATAACCAGAATCATTATGCAATTCGTATATAAATCACTTAAAATCAGAACTAATATTTTTCAAAGTTAACATTCAAACAGCAAAACTTTTAATATGTAAATAAATATACACCCCAAAAAAAACTACAAGAAGGGGATGTCTTTTGACTGTGCATATTATTCACAGGTATCTAATCAGAGGTGGAAGCCATGAAGAAATTAAGATTTTTAGGGTTGTTTTTTAGATTAGAAGTTTAAGCAAAGATGGATGCATTTTTCACTCACTGCAACTTCAACATCAGTTTAAGATAATACAGAGATAATATTACAAGTAAGAATGTGCCAGCTAACTTTAATATAGACCCCCCTGAAAACTGCTCCTGAATTGCCCACCCTCTTTCCCAGACTCCGCAGATCTTTCCTATGATCATTCATAAAATTTTTATGATTATTTTGATTTATATAAATATTATTTACATATGATTATAAGCAGATCTTTCCTGTGACTATTTATCATGATCACCTTGCAATATTTTGCTTTAGTGAACTTTAATGATGAATTTATCAAGACAGCAACAAACTGCTGCTCCAGATTCTGTCTTCACACCAAGAAGGCCAACAGCCTCTCCCAAGGAGTAGGAAAAGTTGCAGAGTAGAGGCACTTCTTGAGACAGAAGGGAGAAAAGATGTACAATCCACAGTGAAGAGTCACAGAAGGAAAGGCAAGGCAACAGAACAAGCACTCACACAGCACATGTTGCATTTCAACTAATCCTTTAAACACCTGGAATAAATTGAATAGCCAAGGTCATAATTTGCTCCTTTCCCTCCAGATAGGAATGAATGCTGTAGCAAAGGAGAAAGAAGGCCTAGCCAGGGAAAAGCAGGATATTAAACATTATATGCAAACACAGTGTTACAGAGGATTCCATTACACCATTCCATTCATGGTTCTTTTCCCCCTTTTTTGTTTGTTGGGGGTTTTGCGGTGTCTTTTCATTCTCCTTTGAAGCAGAACCAGGTGACTGACCCTTCAGAGGCTTGTGAAAGAGATCTCTCTCTTCCTCTGCTGTGCTCAGAATTCATCTCTCATCTTTAAGTAGCCTCTCCTCCGTTCTCCATAAGGAAAGTGCACCACCCACCACAAAGGAGCTGAGCACCTCCTAGGACACCTCTGCCTCACAAGGGCTGGGCACAGAACAGCTCTCTCCCTTTCTTTATTAGATTATGAGCACTGCCACAAAAATAAATATGATGTAAGTGTAAATGTACATTTACACATATAGCATACTAAGCATGTATTTTTACATATAATAAGTAACCAAAATGTCTAGCCCCTTGCAAAGGCTTTTTAAAGCACTGTTAAGCTTTAGCCTTTGTGTGACAAATCCCAGTTCTGGAAGCTACTTTCTCTTACCTGAGTCTACTGTTGACATGGGAATTTTTGTATTTAATTTCTTAAAACTGGGCATTACTTTAACACTGCAGTAGTTTAAGCTTAGCTCTGCAGATCCTCCAGAATATAAAAAGATACAGAAGAGTAATTTAATACTTAGACGTTTCAGCCAGCTGGCTAAAACCACACCTTGAAGCAAGAGATCACAGGCATAACTTGCTAGGTGTTACAATCCAAAGACTATAAACCACAAGCAATTGCATCAATTGCTCCACACAATATTGTTTTATTATTAAGTGGTGATCAAAGCTGGGGACAAGGAACACTGGCTGACAATGTACAACACCACTTCTCATAATAAACACTTCCCCCAAAAAAATAAGAAAAAATTAAACAACTAACCATTCATCAAATTTTCTCTTAAAGAATGTTGTTTTAACCACTTATCAAGGATTTACCTCAATTTTTCAGCAGTGCAAATATTTTCAGCCTAGCATCACTACATTTGTCTGTCACCCCAAAGATACCCTGAGTCAGTTACTTATGTAGAAGAAGCTCTGTAATGTTATTAAAACATACTTTAAATTTTTTTGTAAAATTAGACTCTCTCTAGAAGCATGGCTGTATGCTAATTATTTTTTATTGCAGAAGATGTTACATGGAATTTGCTAATTCCAGAGTCATGATTTCTTTTGAGAGGGGAAAAGGGAAAAACAAAACAAAGAAACAAAAAACCAAACTAAAACCAACCAAACAAAAAACCCAAGAAGAGAAGAACTGAGTGAAAGACCCTTCTCAGAAATGGGTAAAAATCACCTTAAAAATGTGGGAAGTATAGCCTTCCATATAAATAAGAACTATTATTACATAATGTTCCTGTGATGACCAGAAAAAGGAAGATGATATGCAGACACTGTCAAGTATAAATAACTTGCAGCAGTTACCTCTAAGAAATAGTTCCTCATCAGCTAAAGATTAAAATAGGAGATCAAGTCAGAAGTCAAAAAATCAATATACAAATTATCAGACTGTTTAAGAAAAATTGCCTAATCTTACACACAATTCCAGCCCCCAAACTCTATTTCCAGTAACAGGCAGCTCCTGCTGCTCCAAGTGCTCTGTTTTCCCCAAGTATTTTTAGAAGATGCACTTTACACCATGGTTATGGGTAACAAGGGTTAGGAGCCTTTTAGCAAAAAACACAAGTAGCTTTAAAGCGCATATAGAGATCTACTTTTCAACTATTTACTTTCTCTCCTTTCAAAATTGCATCTTGTGGGGAAAAAAAACCTTAGCTTCCCATATTGTTTCCTGTGCATTCTCAATTTCTCAATCTAAATAAAATGTAAGACACAAGAAAAATTTTAATACTCTCTATATTATTCCAGAACTACCTTCACTTTCCTCTTCAGGTGAGTCTATGAAAATGTCACCACATTAAAACCTCTCAGCAGACAATGCTGGCAGGATCTTGTCCTATATACATAAAAATTCTCAACTTCTACCTTTTTGAAGAGATAACACAGTAACTACTAACTCCCCATCCCAAAGGGGCCACCAAGGCTTTAGCACAGACTTTAAGCTGTAGGTTTCACCAGATACCTCATCCTGGCTGTACTGATTTCTGAGCAGACAAAGTTCACCGTGGCTTACTTCTGAAAGAATGTCAGGAAGCAGAAAGCACAGAGATTGGATTTAATCACCTAGAAGAGATATACTCACTCTGGGATCGTGACTAAAATAAATACTTCACATTGTTTTAAATAAACATTATGTGTCCTGTCCCAACAGTTTCACTAATGCTGAAGTAATTCTAATTGCTATTTGAAACAAAACTTACACAGGTACTTGCTGAACTACAAACTCAAGAGAGTGTGCCAAATTACTTCCGACTTCTGGAAGTAGCTAAATGCCAAGATAATCCCGTGGCCTTTTATAACAGGTGGAATTTTTACCATAGCCATGTTAATATTAACTATATTTGACTCAACAATTACATTAGCACTCCAAAGCTCCATTAACAGATTATGTATCTGTACCTGCTCAAGATTTATATGTCTTTAATGAAATTCACACTGGATAACTTTAGCAAGTCTTTTTGTAGAACGACATTTTTACCACAAACTATAATTTCAGATTTTGCATGTAGCAGGTGAAAACAGAAAATTATAAAAAGAAGAAACGATCACTGAATACTGTACGAGATCAGGTCACAGAAATAAAAACAAACCCAACCACTCTTCCCCCTTTGGCTCACATGTTTTTAAGAGACTTTCTTCAACATACTAAAATAAGAAGGCAATTAAGCTCTAGCAATTGATGCACGGCAATATGGCAAAGCCTTGTCAAGCCACTGTGTAATTCTCAAAGGTTTTTCAACAAGCTTGGTCTGAATGATTTTCTCTATAGCATGTAAGCCTGCCTGCTTGGCAAAATCTCAAAATCATGACTTTGAAAATCATGACTTGCACAATTTTCAAGTAACACAAATATGGCAGGTATAAACAATATTTGTAGCTGGCAGTCTTGAACTTCTTCATGCACAAAGGGATACCAGTTTATTTTTTCTACTCTTCTGTGACACCATATACTGTTGTAAAACCATAAGTTGCAATATTGTAACAATATTCGTTACAAAACTAAAGTTTAACTTTTCCCAACTACATTGCCCTGGAGCCCACAAAATACCAACCCAGCAGTTCTGACAAATTTTCAATAAAGCTCCCTACTGAATCAGGAAACTGGCCTCAATTAATAAATAATTTGCCAAACTGTGACCTTTGTGGAGGGCTGGTAACGGGGATTTCAGTTACTGATTGCATAGACTGAGCTTCAAATTTAGAAATCAGATCACTTTGTACACCGTCTCACATTTCATCTCTCAAATCCCTGCGTACACCACATGGCAGTTCAGCACAGGCAATACTTTCTCAAGGAAAAGATGCGCCAGTTCCATTTGCCCTTTGTTTAAAAAGTAATACCTACTCTATATTCTTTCTTCACTGCCTCAAATATTCCAAAATGTTTATTTTCCATCTGGACGGAAGAAAATACAGGAAGGTTTCAGCAAGCCTGAAAACAAGAAGAGCCAGTGGAAAGTGCAGCAGGAATAGTCGCGCTAGCGCTGCCGCAGAAGAGTCCCGTCTGTCTAGGTCACTTACAGCCAACAAGATAAATTTCAAAACATTTCCAAGAGACATACTGTACTGAGAATGTCCTTTAGCTTGTCTATTCAACGAATTGTCCACTGACAATGCTCCAACTTGAAGTTACTGCTTGTTACATAACTATACCCACCACACACAGGCTTGGTGACTTACCAGAGGAGCTCTGATCTGAGACACCCCCTCCATGATCCAAACACGTGCTACACCATGGGACTGACCTGTGATCCCTGCCCAGACAACCAGCCAGGCACTGGGCTCCTGCAGCTATAGCTGAAAGGCAGAAATTCCAGACAAACCTCTATCTTATCGCTTTTATGCTGAATACATTGAATAAAGCCCAACAACCGTGATAAATACAATCTCCAATTAGGTTAATGCATATGCAGTAGTTTAGAATTCACAAAGCTTCTCGTGGGAAGAGGTGCCACAAATAAAATGCACCAAACGAAAAGTTTCACGTATGTTTTAATAACATTATAGAGCCTCCTCTACCATCAATAGCTCACTGCAAAGATTTCTAGCAAGTACTTCACACCCCAGGTAAAGAACCTGGACTTGTTTTTAGGACAAATCAACTGAATGATACTGAAAATGTGCACTCCAGGATGAGCTGAATAACTAAGCCATTGTGTATGGGCTGGAGAGCTAGCTGAAAGACAGTTATGCCTACTTAACAAAGAAAATAGTTTAAATTTTGTATTAAAAATACCAGCAGGGCACATCTCAGTTCCTCAAGGAGACATTTATCATTTGAGGAAACTCTTCAAAACTTCAGCTAACTAAGCAAATAAGCAGATGGAAGGAAAAAATGTTAGGTAGTTTAATGCCATATATTTGCTACCATTTGTTTTAAATTCTTGGCTCTGTCAAACCCCAGGCATTCAATTTACTAGCTTTCCCTTCAATTTAAAGTTACATACTCCTATAATTTTACTTTGGGAGTTTTTGTTTTCTTCTTTAAAAGAGGGGGGAGAAAACAAAGCATTTAGCCATCTAGTATTATGAACTATATTTAAAAGACTCTTTGACACAGAATAACAGTGCTGTTTGTCCAGAGAACGCACAACACACAGCACCTACCAAACTTGATCCTGAATCAGAGCCTACACTATCCAGAGAAGCATGGATATGTGCAATACTCGAAAGACAGAGGCTCAGACATGCCTGAAGATATTTATGCAGTGCTTTAATGTATCCCTGTGAAGAATGTCACTCAAAAGGACATGGACTGTGCTTTAATCTTAATTGTTGTTTAATTCACTAAAAAATGAAAATTTTTGCAAGGATGTTTTACCTGCTGCATCAGGATTACTTTAAGCCTGCTACAATTACCAGCTTCATCTACAAGAAGCTGTTTCTTTATTTTTTTTCCCAAATGCACTGGGGCATCTCTTGCCACAGGATGTGACCAGCTCAGACACAGACCCATCATGCACCAAAGGTGTCTCTGCCACTCTGAAGATCCTGTTCTGAACACAACGGCTCACCAGGTTTCACAGCACTCCAAGAAAGCAAACAGCTCCAGTTTTCTGGATTGGAAAGCTTCTCCAGTAAAAGCATGGCTGCAGTCTTGAGAATAGATGGTTTGACAGCAAAAAAATCACCGGGTTTATGTTAAGTAAAAACTGTTGAAGCAAGCAAGGAAAGAGGGCAGTCAGAGAAAGCCTTCCTTCAATTCTGCACATGGGAAGCAGATCTCAAGTGAGCCAGAGAGCAAAGATAAGGATCTTCATCTCAATGGCTCCCTTAGTGCTGAAAACAAACCTTCAACAATCCTATTTTTTATTAAACAGTTCAGGAGATTTGCTCTGAACAGATTTCACAGCAATCCAGGTCTCTAACAGAGTAACTATTGTTTCATCAAGTTCTTCTCTGACGTAATGAAGCCACCACAGAACTCCCTGAATCCACGTGCAGGTTTGGATGCAAAGGGTAATCGGGATTTGTCAAAAGGGATTTTTACAGCTCTCTCAAACTTAAAAAAAATTATTCCAAATCTGCTATTTAGAAAACAGGCTGGTTTTGAGAGACTTATTTCACTGTAAAATTACAAAGGACATGACTCAGTTGTTTAGGGATTTCTTTTTCTGCAGATTCATTTAATAAAGAACACTCTAAATTCATTAACAGAATTTAGCATTATGAAGTGGTAACTTTTCTGATGCAGCAGAATAAAATCGACACACCTAATATTTTTGGTCTATTTTCAGTACATTCAAACTCAATCCACTTCATCCATACTATTGGGAAAGGTATCTTCTAACTGCAGTACAGGTCTTTCAGTGGAAAATTCAGAGCAAATGCAGCCTATTTTAAAACAAATAAATTTATTTACTTAACAGGTTAAGGTCTGTGCTGTTCTGCAGTTAGACCAGCCATAAAATTGTTGCAATTTTTCAAAAAGTATTAAATATTAAAACTTATACACCATCCACACAAGGCATAAAATAAATATTAATATACACCTAGAAAAAATTTCACAACTGATTCTACAGTATGAGATAATGCAGGACACTATGGAATGGACTGTCAATTGATTTCAGAAGACAATCACCCACTGGTGTAATTTCAAACGGTCTTTTTCTCAGCTGATATAACAATAAACACCTTCAGAGTTAAGTGCCCAACTATACCAGATACAGTAATTAAACCTGCCAAAACCAGAGACTCCCTGAGACTGTGTCAGCTCAGCAGATGGCAAGCTGTTCCTGAGCACGCCTTCAGAAAAGCCAAGGGGAAGCGAGGAGAGAAATGCATTTTAATTTTTATTTTTCCAACAACTTTCATTGACAAAATTTGGAATTTTGGTAGGAAAAACAAAACACAGCAGAAAGTAAGCTGGTTTCATTCCTGTGAGCTGAAGCAAATTTATTTCTAAATAGTTCACATTTGCAGTCTTCCCAACTAATGAAGAAATACCAAGCTAAAAACTTCTAGCCCTGCTTAAGAACCTATAAATTACTTCCTCTGAGTTCACAGACCCATTGCATTTTGATGCACTCCAAAAACTATTTTGAAGCATATACTGAATTATGACCTAGAAGCAACAAACCACTGAGTTTTCAAAGGAGATGAAAATAATTCTTTACTCCCTAAAACTTATCAGCGTGGATGAAAGAAAAGGATAGAGAATGTGTGTGGCTGCAACTACAAGAAATATAGCTACAGCTTTTCAACCAACATTTTCACTCTTAATATTCACTTTGTTCAAATGAGATTAAAACAAAACAAAAGCCAAACAAAAAAAATCATGGCAAAGTACATAGGAATGTCTGCAAGCCTGTCATACAGTGCCTGCTTCTTTCTGATAGGGTTCCTCACTTAAAATCCCCTTTTAATTACACTGAATGAGCCCTATAAACCAACCTCAAATCTCTTCCATTTTCAAACACCCAGCCTCCTTTCCCTTCCTGCACAGTGATACCATGGTACAGCCTGCATCCTCCTCACCTCTCGCAGCACCAGATTCAGCTGCAGCGTGCCATCGTCCTGACCTTACCAGACACAGATGGCAAGCCTACACACACATCTAAATAGGACCAGCAGGAAGGTAGAGTCAGCATTCCTACTCACCAACACACACAGAACGATGCCAAAGCTTTTTTTTAAGTCGGTCAAAACATTTCTGGGGTATGGAGGCTGGTGCCTCTCCCTGGTCCTTTCTGCAGGGACGGATGGGACACACTGTGCTGGCTGCTGACACCCCTGGGCTGCCTGCCTCACCAGAGCTACTCTACATCAAAGCACTGGTTTGAGTCGCACCTCACACTTCTGGCAAGCGCTGGGCTTACCTTGCACGTGCCCCAGCGGGCGTACGAACAGACAATCCTATAAACTCTGGATGTATTTTTGGAAGGAATGACGCTTGGGGCATGGTTTCAGCAGTAAAGCAACTCTCACAGCCTGGATCTGGCTGCTGTCCTCCTCAAGCAACCTCCAGTCCCGCCCCCATTCACACGGGAATACCAGTCACAGATGCAAGAAAGGAGGCAGTGGTGGCCACCTCTGGAAACAAAGCAGTGGGAAATGGCTCGTGTGACCAGCCAAATATTTAATCCTGCCCTCAATCTGCTTCCACTTTGTTCCCTGATGAGAAACCTCAGCTCTTCTGGCAGCCGCTGTTCCTAGACAGCTTTACAGGCTGCAAACCCCCTCACCTCATGCAGAGGATGTTGTAGTTCAGTGATATTTGAGCTGCAGATTTAAGGAAAATTGTCCCTTTCTAGTTCATGAAGTGCATGAACATCTCATTAATTCAGAATGTGCTGAAGCACATTACAACTACAAAAGCAAGCTGGAAGGGTGGATGCTGTTTGTCCTGCTCTACCACATCCTTTGTCTGTTCAATTTACAGATCTGGCTTATTTTTCATGTCATACAAAGAAAGACACTTCTCTATCTTCACAGCAAAGATTCTGGTGCCTCCTGACTTCAGTAGGCTATTATTAACTCACTAGAGCAATGGAAACTTGTTATCACTCAGGGATTTTTGACATAGCTGGCCTCAGACAATTCTCTGAATATATATTTTTAAAAAAGGAAGCCTATGCCCACATTAATTATGGCAGATCAATAACATTTATCTGAATAGCATGAGTGAGAAGAAAGAGCAATAGAACGTACTAGTGGGCATATGAAGTAGGAGATGGGACCAGTCAACTGCTAAGGATAATGTCATTTCATAGAACTTATGCTTATACTCAGTATCTGGGAAAACAACTTCATTGTTATAATCAAAACTACTGAAACTAGGAAAGAGGCCCATCTGCAAACAGATGGCCAAAGACCCACCTGAAACAGGGGAATTTTGAGTTCTCCCTGCCTGCACACACGTGCACACCAATGTGTCAGTATTTGTAAGGCACAGCAGGGGAAAGCAAGTGTTTTGGTCAACTCTTTAGAGTGATCAGACTTCTTCCGAGGTTAGAAGAGGCTGGAGAAAGTAGGATGAGCTGGCACAAAAGCAAGCCAAAACAAGAATTTGCTATAGCTCACCTACTGTCGAATTACAGAGACTTAAGCATTTTTAAGTACAGCTCATAACAAAGAGCCACTGATTCAGTTACACTTCCACTGCCTGTCAAGACAAAGCAGCAGCTCTGCTCTCTCACAGCCAGCTCAGCCTGCAGCTCGCTCAGCACTGACTACAGCCCCACCTCGGGGCACAAGAACCCTGACAGCATTCGAGAGACATCCAGGTACCTCAACTCTTATCAGAAGAGCAAGTTCCCCACTGAAACTGTTCAAGTAGTTTCTGTTTCCGATGCTAGAAAAGTGCAAAGAAGAAACTTGGCCACGTTTGTTAAGGAAATGTGAAAATAATTTAATTATTAGCATATTAGTTACTGTCTGAAATAATATACAGTGTTTATCTAGGCACTTTTAAAAATTTCCACCCTCTGTTTCTGAAGGTTGTTTGAGCTCTTGATGCTTTCAGAGGCTCTTCTATGTTAAATACCACAAGACCAAATAATTACTCAGAAACTAAATATCTTATTTTTAGAAATAAAGTACCCTCTTTTTTTTTTTTTTTTTGCTTGGTTTGTTGGGGTTTTTTTATTTTGGTTTTTTCTTTCCCAGGGTAGAGGAAACAACTAATTAAATTATATTGACAGACCACAACACAACTTCACATGGAAAATGTTTTCTATTTATGGTAATTTCTTCTAGCCTACTAAATTCCAGTAAAACTCACCAATGCTGAGTGGTATGTGGCACAAAGTCCTGTCTAAACTGTACTGGACCAATACCTGGGACAGGCTCCTCCCTGGCCTGCTGGGAGAAGAGTGAAGACAATCATTCTAGAGAAACAAAAGACACCAGTAGGGAGGTGGAGGCCCTGGCAAAGCCAAGAAACACAGGAGAAATATTTGCTTTTGCAGATGCAATTCTTCAAATTATAAGGTGAGGGTGCAGTCAGAAAAGACAAGCTGAGGAAGTTCCTACTCTGTCCTCCCAGCCATTCTCCTGCTCCTTCTCCCCCACCTGCACTTGGAGGAATTGATTGAACTCCCCAAACCAGCACATGACTCTCAGGGAAACAGAAAAAGCAAGCAGCTTTAATGTCAGAATGAACAGGCTCAGATGCAAACTGGACAGAAAACTAGGGCACAAGGAAGAATCCCATGGCCGTGCTCAGGGTGGGAACAAGGGAGGTAGGATATCCCCTTTGGTAGCAGAAAGGCTGGCAGGAGAGCTGAGCTGAGCTGATCTAAGTATATTGCCAAGGTACATCTACATAATCCCCAAAAGCACACGGGCTCTAGGCACCCAGGGAAAGACTACAGATCTATCACACAAGAAGATTTAATATTTTTATGCACATGCATCTTGATATTCAGGAAGGAAAGGAAGTTAAGACTATTTCTTTATTTCTCAGAGCGCTTCAATGAAGCAAGAACATATTGCCTAAAGTCACATTTTGAGGGGCAGATACCTTGTGTTTAAGAATACCATTCTCATCTCACATTGAAGATTTGTTCTAATTCATGTATAATTAACATTCAACTCCTGATACATTAATTACTAAAGATTTTTCTTGTCCTACATTCAAGATCTTTCTATTTCTCAGAAAACCCCCAAAAAGCCAGTAATGACGCCCAAGAGGATAGTCAAAATGACTAAACTTATCTCAGTTGTGCTAATTTTTCTACATCCTCTTTGCAGAGAGAAAAGAGCTGCTCTGAATCCCCCCCGGTCTCCACTGAGCAAGCCTGGGGACTCACTGCCTAATTAGCTCTTGTGAATAATCCTCCCCCTCTCTGCAAAGTCTACCTGTATTCTGCAGTTTGCCTGTGACCAGAAAACATCGTTCCACAACCTGAAAACAGGATTTTTCTGAATGCAGAAGAGCTGCGGTCTTGGACATTTTCACCAGGAAGAAAGCAGAGCCCAGAGTTCACAGCATCGTGCTGTCCAGCAGAGTACTGGGATTGTACCAGTACCAAATATTTCTCTTGAGGGCCAGGAAACGGGGAGCACCAGAGGATACATTCACACAATGACTCATCTGTTAGCACCACACAGTTCACCTGTAACACAAGCTGGCAGCCCAAACTAGGACAAGGGTGATGAGTGGTGTCTGCTCCCTTTTCCTATATAAGCAACATTAAAAGGCCACACTGTTTCACTAAAGCATTTGAAACAATTACAGAGAATGTAGGGGAGAAGAGACCAGAGTTGCTCAAGGAGCAGTAAGATTTATATTGAAAACTGCATGCAAACAAACCGTGGGTTTTCTACAGCTGAAAATCTAAAAAGTTTTCTTCTGCATCAGATTTTTATAAAACAAACCAAGACTAAGACAGACCAATTGCTTAATGAGGCAAAGGCATAAATCCTCATCAGAAAGAGCATTTCTGAAGTTGCACAAATTAGACGGGCAAAGGTTATTTAAGCGGATATTTCTGTTTTTTCATGCCTCTGGCTGCAAAGCCAGCTGATGCCAGTTTAAGAGGTAAAAGTCCATCCCCACCTCCACATCTGCGCTTGGTGCCCCTGGCTAAGGCCAGGTGAGGGCTCAGGGGGCTGTCCCCAGGGCCAGCCGGCAGCAGAACCACGAACACCTTCAGCAGCAGTGACAGGGTCAGGCAAGAAGAGCCTGTGAAATCGGGAGGACCGAGCCTCTTCCAACCAGTTCTGCAGCCAGGGGCATTGCCACACCAGACAACGCTACACGCCCCTAGACAGTTCTCTAGAATAGTTGTCAGCAAAGGTATCAGTGATTTATTGCTCTTTCCCTAGTGCCAGGTTACTACCACAAGCAGGAGTTCCTTCAAGATGAATCTCTCTCCAGCTCTTTGTCCAGAAGACCACCTTCAGCCACGTACTCTTCTAATGCCTTCTTCAGCTGAAGTTTTACTAAACTTGCTGTTTAAACAGGATTCTGCAAACTACAGGCAATACCGCAGCCAGGGAACACAGGAGAAACTGGTAAGACTTTGACATTTAAAACGTCATTAACTGCCACCTACTCGTGTAGATTAACTGATTTTTCTAATTGAAGAGAAAGTTGATTAACAGTTCTGTAATTACACAACTGGTATTTTTAGGCTCTAATCATGTGTCACTTAAGCACATGCATAATTTAACCTATCCAGGTGACTGAAGTTATGCCTAAAGACTTGCATGACCTGCAGCAGCACCAGGGACAGGCTTTGAAAGGAAACAGCTTTTTCAGACTGGCTCTAGCCACAAACGAGAATGCTGCACTACACTCACAACACGAAGCCGATCGATGTGCAATCTGAACAATGTTGCACAGCAGCACTACTGTCTTTGAACCTGTCCACATGGCTGCCGGGCTGAGATCTGGCAGATACATTAGTAGAATGCAGCTTTGGTTTCTCCTAACTCAAAGAAACAGATTCAGCTTCCTGAGAAAGTTAAACAAGAGAGGGAACAGCACTAAAAAGCAAATATGCTGCATGTTAAGAACACTGAGGAAAAAAATCCAGCAATATTCTGTTACACAAGACAAGTTACCAGCAGTGAATCATTTACCAACAGAAATAACCTGATGGGAGGGATCAAACTCATCTTGGTGGAGCTCAGTTCAGAGACAGACTGGAACACAGCATATCTGGTAAAAACAAGTGATCTTGAATCTGTTAGCACAATTCAGAAAAGCAGGTCAAGAAAAACATCCTCTGAGAACAAGAATTTAGATTCAGGAGTATTCAAGTATAGTCACCATGTGCTTGCAGTACAATTAGACAAGGCTACAAAGCAATTTGGGTTATATTTTGAAGAGGCAAATGGAACCTGACTGGTGTTGGCACAGCCCTATCCATGCCTGGGTAGAAGGCTGCGAGACCCAGAAAACATTAATGTGCCATGGGTGATGCACAGAGTAACCGAACACTTCCTAATGCAACAGCACAACCCAAATCTCAGGCACCTTAGAGCAAGCTGCCAATCCAGCTTCACAGATCCTGTCAAGTCTGGGGTGCCACAATCCCATTTTCCTAAGCCTCTGCACATGATCCAAACCTATCTCATACCAGCACCAGCATTCATGCAGTCACATGTAAGCCAGTTCAGGGAAATGACCAACAAAATAATCCACAAAAGAAAAAGGAAAGGTGACGAGAAGTTTATTCAGATCCCCAGTGACCGAGCACACAAAGAAGCACAAAAGGGACAGGTGAAAGGGAGACAGACAGGGTTTAGAGAAGTTTTAACAGGATTATAACACACCTTTAAGAGCTTTGGCACACATGAGAACAGCGGGCAAAGGGCTTGAAGGACAACCCTCAACCTGAGGTTATTACCCTACAACGCATCTCAAGCACTCCAGGTCAGTCAGACAAGATATTGTCAATAAAATGAGTAAGAGTGGGAAGGACCGAGGTGCTAAATAATACTAGCCCTAGGACAGCCCCAACCCTAGAAATTTTTGAGCAACAAGTGCTTGTGAAATTAAGTTCTCCTAACACAGCACCGTGAAATTCATTTGCAGAAGGCATAAACATGGATATATTTATTAAACTTTCTATTGATTTTTTTCAAATCCACATCTCACAAAGACTGCAGCATTGGAGAAAAAGAAAGGAGACGTTTGGATAAGAACCGTCAGTCGGGGACATCTTGCAAAATTCAACCCAGCATAAGTCAGGAGACTACAAAGTGAAAACTCTTAGCAGAGGTGACAAGAATCAAGTAGATAAGGTAAAGAAAATAAGTACTGCTTCGGGTAGAGGTAAGTGTGAACAAAGCATGGAACAAAAGCTGGGATTCAATTACAAAAACCACTGTGCTACCACTGACTGAGCTGTAACAGACACTTTCCCAGGCTTTGAGGATTAGAGTTATGGTGAAAGGCTGAACTCCTAGATTAAACTCATTCTGAGTTGTAACTGAGAAAGTGTTCTCAAGCAAGAAGGACTGAGTGAAACACAACAAAAACATACTGCAATAATCACCCAAAAGGTTGCCAGTAAAGACTCAAACCAAAAAATTAAAATCAGCAAACCAGAATTTAATCACAATATGCTAATTTTCAAAACTACAACTTCCCCTCCTCTTTTTTTTTTTCCTCCCCTCTCATCTGCTTCATTTGGCAGTAAACAATTAAAGGCAGAATCTCATAGCACTGGGAGTCACCCAGACCAGGCTTTGGGAACCATGACAAAGAAACAAAAAGCTTGACCAGGCTGCTAGAGAGCTTGAAAAAGAGGTCCAGTGCCCTCCAAATCAAAAAGAGGTCTCAAATTCTTGCTTTAAATTACTATCACTAAGTCTAGACATGCTAAGACTCACATGTGCATAAATTCCACCAACTACAAGCACACAACCATGCTCATTGAAACTGCGTATCGGCCTGGTGCATGCTCATTGCAAAATACATGATGTGCATTTAAACAAAATAACCACTTGGCCTTGGACTGTATATGATGCAAACTGGGGCTCTCCACAGACCCGCCGAAGATGAAGTCCCATTAAAGCCTCACAGAGGTTTTTACAACAGCTGTTTCTGAAGTTGGATGAACTAAAAACATCAGTTGTCCAATTAAATGCAGCAGAGTACTAACTCAATTACTGAATCAGCCTCTAAAATTCTGATTTTGCAGCTGTAGAAAAATCAACGGATATGCTATCACACAAATCTTATTTTATCCTCCTTGAGCTGAGAACAAATGAAAGGAAGACGGGTTGGCTTACATTAACTCAGCAATTGCACTACACAATTTGCAATGCAGTGTTCAAACATTTCAGAAAATGCGACAACAAAAGGCATGAACCAGTTCAAGTTCGAATGAGTTTGTATGAATCTTCAGGAAAAAACTTAGTGTAAACTCTACACTAAGATTTTGGGGGTTTACTTTTTCTGTTCTTTTATTAGATCAGTTTTTTATTACTTGAAACAGAAAACCACCAATAATTTCAGCATAAGAAAAGCCAGGCTTCTCATAATAAAAATAACAGAAACCAAGGACTAGGTAGATCACTTCCAGTACTGGCTGTGTACTGATATATAACACATCACCTCTACATTATCACTATGTGAGCAGAAGCAAAGGGATTAAATTTTTAAAAAGTCAGTAACAAGACTGCAGTGACTTCAGAAGAGGAAAAAGAGGGCTTCAGGCCAGAGAATACAAAGAAAGTGTGCAACAAAAGTTCAAGTTTCCCACAGGTCAAATGGACTAATTTTTTGTAGAACCAATGAAGCACACAGACTCATGTGTCAGGGGTCACAGCTATTTGTCAGTATCAGAGGTAAAAAGTGACACAGCTTTAATAATTATATAAGTGTCTTATCCAAATGCACACAGAGAATTAGATTACTCAGTAATTTACCCGATGAAAAGCCAGCTGCTGAAATGTCAACCACTGAAGGTAAAATGCACCAAGACAGAATTACGCACAGACACAAGAAACATCACCTCAGAACCAAAACTTCAATTCTGAAAAACACACACAATTATTTTACTATCAGTCTGCCCTTTAAAAAGTGGGGAAAAAGAAACAGAACTAATGTAGTTTCAGGAAATAAACAAGTCATGTAAATATCACAGCCAACATAGACACTGCTCAAAGAAACTTGGAATTCCAAAAAACATAAATATCAGCTTTAAAAAAAATCCAACATACTTCTCAGATTAAATATTTTATCATGAGAAGTATAATGTCATATTGTCTTGGTACTCCAAAGCTTTAAAATATAGAAATCTATTCTCAAGTTCCAAGACTGGAAAATTCTATTGAACATCTCTCTTCACACACGATTTTTTGACAAGTCCTCTCAGAGATTTATTTGCAACCTTATTGATGTCAATAAACAACAAAACCAAACTCTATTGTGCCAGAGTCAGTTACTTAAGTTAAAAACAATATCGGTCTGTTTAGAAAACACTCATCTGTCATGACTGTCCATGAGGATTGAACACGGTTACCAGAAATGCAGCTCAAGAACGGGCCGTGAAAGAGAACCATGAAGAATTTGGGTGTTGGTCCAAAGTTTCCAGGAAAGGGAAGCACAGCAAGTGGCAAAGATAACAATGAGAAAAAGAGAGGACTTCGGATGCTGCAGTCTATCACCAGCAGAGCAGAGAAAGCTGGGCTGATGTGGTAAGACAAAATGGTAATGCAGCAAAGTAGTTAGGGAAAGCCTCAAGGGACAAGAAAATAAATGAAAGTTTAAAACACAATGGAGTAACTCTCTCCAAGATAACCCACGTGGGGAGATAGATTATTTGATACAGATAGTGTGAGATAACTGTCAAATGCAAGGTGATGTTTCAAGGTGCCTTTGTACGACAAGTGAAAATTACCCTTCCACTGCTGAGCTCAAGCAAGCAAACAAAGTATCAAAGTACAACATCAGGAAACTAAGGTACAAACAGTCCAAACTGAGCCTAAACAGCTCCACATGCACAAAGGTTTCCCCCCTCCTGCCTTGAAATAGCAAAGTCAAGAATGGCCTCATACCAGAAGGTATGAAGGATGATCTAGCAGACACTTATCTCACCCACACAGACACATTTAAAAAAAAGACTGAACAGCCGGAATTGCCACATTGAACAGCTCACTCCTTAGAATAATTCCTGATTTAATGTTGGACACCGTCCAGCAATTATTCAAAGTTGCTAAATAGTCATGGAGCAGCAGGGAAATTTTTAGCAAAATGAGCTTGCATAAAACGTCCTACATTCAACTCCACCAAAACACCTGTTTAACAGAGGTTCCAAAACATCTGGTAAACACACAGCAAATATAAAACTCTGCAAACACACTACATTGCCAGAAAGGCTGCCGAGTCTCGAATTTGCGGAATTATGACGATTAAAACCAATTTGTACATTTCTAGGCTACGTCAGCATAAAAAATCCCCAAAGAGCTAAACTAAAAAATTGAAATAAACAAAAAACCAAAATTCCCCACTCTCCTCAAAACTAAACCCTACACCAAACCAGTTCAGCTGAGAAGAGCAGGTACCACACAAGTGGCAGATGCCAAACACTCCTTTAAGTCGGAATGGAAGGTTGCATTTTCAGCTTCTTCCTAGAGGAGTGCTGGATTTGCAGTTTCTAGAAAAACACACCCCACATTTCCACACAGCTCACAGACAGACTCAGAAACGGAAAATTCATGGGTATGAATCCCCATGTATTTTAAGAAAACACTGTGAAATAAAATACCTTTCTTTAAAACGAAGAAACGAAGCATCTTACTAGAAGTTCAAGCACACTGTGGGAATCCATATATTTATATTTCACACTTATATTTTCAAACCTGAAAGCACTTGACGCGATATGTCACTCTAAATTCTTTAAACATTAAGGAATAAACTTACAGGGATGACGAACCGTTTAACGCCTAGAATACAGAGCTGGATTTGAAACTCTGCTTTCTCTACAGACGCTCATACATCTGTAAATGCCTATATATGCTTCCTTACGCCTTGAAACTGCAAAAACCAAACAGGCGTCGAGATCAGAAGGGAAGGACCGCGGCAGCCCAGAGAGCTACACCGTGCGAATTCTGGTTTTAGACCAAACCACCCCGTCGGAGGGAGGCGGCCCGGGGAGCACCGACGGGCAGCTCGCGTTTCCCGGAGCCGCGGTGCCTCCGCCGGCTGCCCCGGGCGGCGGCGGAAGCCTCGCCCGGCGGCGTGGGGCAGTG
>VWZN01000056.1:79687-97413 GCA_013396955.1 Regulus satrapa
GGGCCGGCCGCACGGCGTGGGGCTCGGGCCTGAGGTACCCTGAGAACGGGCGGGCAGTGCCGTGCCGCCCTGTGCCGCTGCTGAGGTGGAAGCGGAGATGGTGCAAATGGAGCTCCCGGGAGAGAAATCCGCCTGGCTGGGAAGGCGCGGGTCCGAGAGGGGCCCCGCACGGCCACCAAGGCGGCGGCGGCTGCACCGGAGCTGCGCAAGGCACGGAGCCGGCAGCGAGGGGCCCACGCAGCCCGGGCACAGCTGCGGCGGCTCCTGCCCCGCTGAGGGAGCGGCCCCGCTCCCTGTCAGAACCGCAGCGCAGCGAACACAGCCTCGGTTCGCATCCTTCGCGCTGCTCTTGCCAGCCCTGCTCGCACATGGTAGTGCGGCCATTAGAAGAACCCCGTCGGAGGCATCTTCTAACAGGCCTGAGCCTAGCTGGAGGAAATTTCGTTTTGGAGGGAAAAAGGAGGAATCAATTTCTTCCCCTTCAGTCAAGTCAGTTTCCAGTTTAGATTAGGAACAGCCCAGGGGAGGAACCTTGTCTTCTTTCGTTCCTGTATGCAGTTTGCAAACTTGGAGAATTAGTACCACAAATGAAAAGCCTCATACAATAATTTCTCCTATATATGTCATTATATAGCTTTTGCAACAACCTAACCTCTGTGCTTAGAGTAAACAGCATTTGTAAGGGAAGAAAGGGAGATTTGGTTTGGCTTCAATTATTTGCATTCCTTAAATATAAAAAATTAAAGATCCTAGAAAATCATCACTTTTCAAAATACCATGGCCATACAAGAGCAGTAATTATATATAAATTCAATCCAAACATTTAAAGCAATTTAAAACCTTTTGTTTTTTCATTCTCCAGCCTGATGATTTGTCAGCTGGTGTGAGTCGCCCCTTGCTGCAAAATGGCAGCATTAGTGTTGGGCTGAGCTGACGTGTGCTCACACCTGAACCCTGGGCTTGTGCATCATAGGGTAACAGAGTCCACTCCAATGATCAGAAATCAAACCAAGCATTAACTTGCAGCAGCTGCTCTTGTTGCCTTTTTTTAAAATTTATTTTATTTTTAATAGAACTGTTAATAACAAGAAACAAAATGTTCTTGCATTAACAGCAGGGTAAGTCCAGTTGTAAATTCTGGTGTCAGAACACCTTTGCTGCAAACAATAGGTGCACATTTGAGAGGAAGACCCAGCAACTGAGGGATCCAGCTCGCATTAGGGTTGCAGGGAATTCCTCAGCTGCAGGGGAGCTCCTAATGCTCGTTTAAGTTAGCTTCAGAAGAATTCCTGCTATCTTACATAGATACGAAAATTAGGCTCTTAGAACTCTCAATTTCCATAGAAATGGAAAACTAGGCTTTTCCACAAAAATGTAATGAGGTCTGAGTACAAGATCACACAACAAAGAGGCTCCATTCACTCTCTCACTGTGTAGAAGTCCCAAGCCTGCTGATCTGCCACTACTTGTTCCTGCCCAGATTCCCATGTGCTAGTTCTTGGCTTAGGGAGCAAGAACAGAAGGAGCAGTGGAAGCCCAGTAGAATTTTTTGGGAAATGGTTCAAGAATCTTCCAAAGCAGAGAAAACGGGGGATTTTTGAATTCTTCAGTTGATACAATAATGCATTTCTGAGATACTACCTCATTCCTTCTTCCTCTCTCCCTCTTCTTCACTTTCTAATTAATTGATCTAAAGCTCACATCTCACATTAGATTAATAACTCAGTTCTTCTATAAGTAGATTCTTCGCCTCATCTCACAGCAGTATTTGGGCTATACTGACTTGATTCTCATGATTATCATGTTGGCCTCTAAGTTTCGTATTTATAAATCCGAGAGCTCAAAGAAGCAAGATAATTAGGAAAAGGTAGCTGAAGGCCAGCCTGGGCATGAGTCTTCTTTGGTACAAGCTTTTAGTTTAGGAGAACATGTGTAAGGTGAGGAATTTCCATGCCTTGTTTTCCTGTTGATCCTGCAAAACTGTAGAGATCAACATCAAACTGTTTGAGAATTCAGCTGCGATAAGCTTAGTTGGAGAGAGGACATTGTTTCAAGAACAGCTTGGGATGAAAATGAAAGGAAAATGCGTCATCAACATCCTCTCTGCCTCCTGCTGTCTGGGGGAGCATGAGCCTTCAGTGTTGTGAAACACATGGCTGTGTCCTGGCAGTGATGGCATATGGCCAAAGAAGTCACCTTCTGTCCTCTTCATACCTTGAGCAGCCCAGAACATGGCATGGTTTGACCCTAAACTAGCAGTTAATCATCCAAAAGGTGGATTCTTGTACATTCAGATGTTAAATCTTGTAAATTACTCCACTGTAGGATAAATATTCGCTACTTGTCATGCTAAGTGTTACCTTTCATTCACACCAAACTCAATTCAAAATTCCTCTGCTAGCTCCTTCTCAATCAACAGCTGTCAGCTGCAAATGACAAGGAAATAATGAAACATTTTATACCTTCTGGCATTTAAGGACCTTGAACCAGAAGCAAACTTCTGCTATCTCAGATTGAATATAACTGCTTTAAACAAAACTCGTTTTGTTATGTGGTTCCTGTATTTCATTTTTATATCTCAAATCACGGTATCAGTCTGGCCTTGACACATTGAGTTCGTTATGTAACCATCACTAGAACTAGCAAAGTTTGCGATGTCAACCCCAATAGGTTTTACACGCCATTAAACCAACTGTAACTCAATATAAGTGCTATAAAGGATAAGAAACCTCTTTTAGGAAGCTTATCTCAGTATTGCAATATCTAGTAGCCAGGATGCTGCTGTTTGATTGCTCACCCTCACATGGATGGAACACTGACTCATGCATGGGAAAAAAGCCACAGCATTCCTCTTGATGAGAAACTACACGAGTTACTATTAAATGAAAGTGACCTGGTTTTTGTTTTGTTTGTTTGACACTATAAAAAGTTTTACCAGATATGTGCTGTTACTCTGCAGTAGTTCAAAATAAGTGCTAGAGTTCAAGTAGTTAAATAAGTTGCAAATGCTTACTGATAAGATCCAGTTAATGTCCCACTCAAGGCCAAACAGATTCTCTGTAGAAAACATTCTTTGGTCCCACAGTGAAGTAATCTGTGGCAGAAATGAGTTGTTATTATTTGTTCACTTTTCATATTTTTGAAACAGGTGAATTCTCCCAAATGCCTTATTTTTTCTTTGGCCACAGGTCTGTCCTTTTCTGATCTACCCAGGTAAATAATTTCTCTGGCTACAGCTGTAGTGGCAACTCAGCAGTTTACATTCAGACTGCTACTCCTAAAAACTGAAGATAGCTTTTTTTTTCCACATGGAAGTTTAAAAGTTGTCAGGTAAGGAAAAAAACACGCAATGACACAGGTTAATGGGATCTCTGAGTCCTCTCCATTATTTGTGGAAGATTTTCTAGTGCTGATGTTGCTGATTTTTTGTGACAACATTTGTCCAGTACCTTTCCTACAATATACTGAATAATGTTACAAACACATAACTTGGCAGCAACTCAAAATATGCTGTTTCAGATCGGGATGAAGTAGAAACAGCTAGGAGGAAGCTTCTTGCCATTGAAACTGGGAAAAATAAAACTTTAAAAATTTATAACTTCAGTTTTTAAATTGTTTATTAATTTTGCTTACTTTGTTGGTTTGTGGTACACCCCAGAGTCACACATCTTCAGAAGAGGTCTCAAAATTTTAATCTTTCTGCATTATAGCAAGGTTCCTGAAAGGCAAAAAGTACTTAGGCTAAGCAATGTGCTGTTAGTTTTAACAGCTAAGATGTATTTCCTCAAAAGAAACAAGCATACAAACAGGTCATAAAATCCAAGGTACATTCAAGATATACCAGGAGAAGAATAATGTACAAAAAGTTAATTTTGCATATTTAACAGTCACTAAACATATGAACTCCTGTGACTGATTTAGATGTGAATCTCACAGACAACAGATATCTTTAAATTCAAGGAACAAAACCACTCAGGTATTAAAATTGATAAAGTAACATTGGCATCTCAGTGTGCCACACAGCCCCAGAGAGGGAAGATGGAGGTGGCTTTGGAGATGAGAGAGCTGATCTGGTACCATCTGCAGGCCACCAGTGCAGCTCAGCTCCTCTCTAACCACGGCATTTAGGCATTAACTAAGGGCCAGAGCTGTAAGACAGAGTCAGCCGCTGACTTAGAAGCACAGATGGAGGGAATGGCACGTGGGGCTTCTCAGTGCTTCAGGGCTTTGCTGGGAATGGCAAAGCCCCACTAACACGAAGAAAGCACTGGAGGGTGGCAGCAGCACAAAGGGCCCGATGACCAAACACACCAAGCTCAGAGTGCAAAACCAGTAACTCCAGTTCAACTTTGTGCTAGGACATGTCACATCCAAATGAAGCAACAGAGAGTGTGGGTTTTCCAGTTTTAAAATCTGCATTAAAGATATTCCATAATAATAGGAAGGGATAACAAGTTAATGAAGCAATTGAGCACATGCAATTCAGAATGTTCTTTTACACGTACCATGAGTGCACAAAAAAAGATACATTACCCAACCCATAATCTAAAGTAGAATGTAAGCACATCCTGTATTTGGGAATATGATATGCTACTTCCTGCTCAAAAAACAGTTTGAGAGCTTAACCAACATAGGCCACAGTCTTGCACAGAACTGCCAAGGGTGTGCCTCCACACATCTCTCTTTAGATGTGCAAAATCAGTAGCTGCCAGGAACTGGATGGGTGCATTTACAACATAATGGTGACTCCTTGCATGATTTTATCAGTGCATGCCTTTAAAAATGTAACTAAAATGACTTTATCTCAGTTTCATTCCTTATGAACTTTCTCCTCCCATTAACTTTTTAGAATTTCTAAAGCTTCCCTGTGAAAATTGATGCTGCTGCAATCTTTGAGCCCAAAAATTCTTGTGTTTTCATGTGTTGCCAGCTGAGCAGATGGTCAGGCAATGGGGTGGCCTTTGCACAGAGATGATCCAGGTGCAAGAAACAGAGGTGCAGCATCTCCTTCCAGGACTGAGCTGCTTGAACCAGCAGGGAAAGCAACAGCAGCTGAAGGTACCTGAATTCCACCAACCAGAGAAACTTCACAGAGCTCTGCTACTTGATGTTTTGGAGGTTTTTTTAAATCCAAGGATAGGTAACTCGTAAGCAAAATGTAAAATTTTAGGCGACTCGATATGGGACAGGTCTTAATTGTACAATTTGAAATTCTTACGTGACAGTGACCAGGACAAAAATGTCCCTTTATCCTGCAGAAGCCTGCTCTTGCATTTCTTAGAGGAGGTACCAGTGGGCATTGCATTCACTCTTGGTTCCATTGTTACTATAATGTAAATTTACTTAAATTTACTTTTGAAATCAGCTACCACAGATATACTCATTTACTAGATAAATATCTGTTTGCTAACCTTCTGTCGTCAGTTGCTTTAAATCTATGAGGATGGATCAATTCTTCAGCATAAGTTTCCACTACCTTTTGAAAGAAATATTTAATTAAAAGGAGACCATTTTTCTTGTAGCTTTGAAAAGGACAAGTAACAACAAAGGTGGAAATTATATTAACTGAACTATTGTTGAACTTTTAAATGTGCCAATCCTGTTGAATTTCCTTGTATTCCAAAGTGTGTTCACATATTCTGGCAGCCCTTCTGCAAAATATGAGGAGAACCGGCAGGAGCACAGTTCAGCTCTGATGAAACTGCAAAAACCCTTATTTTTTTGTTTCCAAATCTACGCCTGGCAGTGACACCACCACGAATGGAACCCCAGAAAGTCAGGGGGACCATAGCACAGACAAGGACGTGCAGAAGATCAGCTTGTTTTAAATTCCTGTTACTGGTGGCTTAAGCTGGTGGGCATGATGGCTGTGCTTATTTTCATAGAGTCCAAAATATTAAACCTCCTCATTAATGGTGTTCATTAATGGAACAGAGGAATATATTGTCCAAGATAAAGTAATGTCCAAAGACACTTCAAATCATGCTGGTACTGCTCCAAATAGAAAAGAGGAGGAAAGAAAGGAGGTCCCATGTTCAGGAGCAAGGAGAAAGAACAGAAACCAGACAGCAGAATACCCATGAGCACACCCCTAACAAAAAGCTGAAAGCGCTTTGATCTAAGCACCTTCTTGGTTAAAAGGTCTTTGAGCTGCAAGCAAAAACCTATTCTCAGCTATTTGATGTCCTCAGTATTCAGGGAAACAGGATCTTGCACATTCTTTATCAATAAGAGGAATTCCAGAGATACCTGAGCTTCCACCATCAACCTCTCTCAAGAACACAGAAGTTTGACCTTTGGTTGCTCACCACTTACAAAAAGGATAACAGTCTGAGTTGCCCTTCTTCTTTCCTCAAAAACTGTAGAGATAAAGCACTCACCCAGAAAATGTGCTGTATAGGCTACTTGAAAACAAAACAGTGCTTTAGCTTCTGAAAGCATTAGAAATCCAAAGACAACTTTGAAATATATTTCAATCTGACAGTTTAGTGTAAGTAAATTATTCCAAATGAAAAAAAAAAAACCCCAAAAAAAAAAAAAACCCAAAAAACTTCTGTTGGGGGGATAAAATTTGACTTTTTCCACAAATGAAAAAAAAAAAAAAAGCAGATCAGTGAAGCTGGAAAACAAGCAAAAAAAACCCACCTTCATAACCAGAGCAGTAGAGGTTGGAATGCTCCTCTGTAGGCTGCCTAGTTCCACCCCTTGTGCTCAGAGCAGACTGCCAGGTCTGTGGCCACTTTTATTTTGTCTGTCTCCAAGGATGGAGACTGCCACCTCTGTGTGCAACCTGTGCCACTGCTTGAGCACCCTCACTGGGAAAAGCTTATTTTTGTCTCTAAATTGAATTGCATTGTAAAGATTGGACTGATCTAAATTGTCAAGCATCCCCTTCCCTAGAAGAAACTGCCTTGTCTACTTGCAATTTTGGGATTTACAGTTCAGGTAGTGTGTCAGATGGAGCAGCCTTAATAATGGAATGCTCGGGGAAGAGACATTGAAAACCAAGTTTGTTCACTGCAGCTGTGTCCTTCTTAACTTCTACTTTTTAAAATAGGTAAATTCAAAGAGCATTTTGGAGGGTTTTCTCCTCATTAAGCACTCCATTACTGTGACTCCAAGTTACTGGAACCTCCAGTGTACAATCAAAAGAGACTTAAAATACCTAAAAACACGTTACATACAAAATACACTATCTCAGGGCTGCAGGGATGTCTCAAGGATCACGTATCAAGTGCGCTCAGGTTCAGTGATTTTTTTTTAATTTATTTTTTTTTCTTTTCCTTGGCAATGCTTCCATTTCAGCCGGGGTTTCAAGTCTGAGGCTTGGCTGTTTCTTGCCCTCATGGCCAAGCACCTTCAGCTGAAGGATGCCTCTGCAGCACCACTTCCTTATTTCATCCAGAAGTTTGCAGCTGTAGAGTTCCCAGCTCGCCGTTTCTCAGCTGTACTTCCACGGAGCCCCAGCACTAACAGCTGTACAAGAAGCATTTACTGGGTCACACCAGGAAAACAGACTGATGTACCTCAGTTCACTTCAGTTCCCCCCTCTTCATCCCAGGGTAACAAAATAGAGAAAAGCAATGTACCAAACCCATCGCACAGGCACTTAAAACTGGAATCATAACTTGGATACATCAAGAAAAACTGCAACTACCTATTCATGGAGGTGCATTATGGATTTTTAATTTACTTGGTATTATGAAGTGTTAACTGTTTTGCCATGAACATTCACAGTAGGAAAAGCATGAGTTAGAACAAAGCTATTACTCAACTATTTTTTTCCAAGTAACATTTATTAATAACATTTTAAGGTGATAACTTAAGAGTCATAAGGAAGGGGGCTGTTGTCAGTAAACATACAATGAAAAGGTAGTAAGATTTTTCTATTAAAGTATGACTAACAAGGCTTTTAACAGTGTTTAGCTCAACCAAATTTAATATTAAAAACATTCAAAATTGCTAGAAGTGTTGCAATCAGTTCTATTGAACTTATAAAACCTCATTTCAGTAGTCAATACTAACCTACTACTCAATATAAAATTTTAAACTCCATTCATAATTTTTGTAAACAAAGCACCTACGCATTCGAAAGGAAAAAAAAGTTAGTTTACATCCCACTAAACGGCAGCACGTGTGTGAAACCTCAGGCATGATCAGGCATGGAGCATTATTAGGCACAGAACAAGACAGAGCTTCCACAGCCAGATGCTGAATACACTTATTTTGCCAAAGGTCTTTTTTATTTATACTAATTCTGTTACCACTTACAGCTGAAAATTTAATAAATCCTCCATGTGGAAGATTTCAAAGAGACAAAGAAGTCATCTTACATAGGTTTGTGAAGCTTCTGAGAGCTTTCAATTGTACAAGACTTTGAGTGAGTTATGACTTCTTTATCTGCTTCAGGAATTTTTAGAAACTTCTTCAAAAACCGCTGAACTTTGGCAGATACTGGGCTTGTCAAAGAGCGTAACACATCAGAAGACATATTTTCAGTCTGCTATTGAAACACTGAGGTATGCTGTAATTTATTATGAAATGCCAGTTAAATAAAACAGAAGATGACCACTGTATTCTGAGGCTGTCAGTTCAAGCTCAAGTCAAGGGGGGGAACTAACATACAAGAGCTGCTTGTAGCTTCTATTTTCTTAGGGAAGCTGCAAACAAGGTGAGTTATCTTACCCGTATCAACTGGCACCACGCTCAATCTCTGTGAATGGCAACAACTGATATCCAGGCTGTCAGTTTGTCTGCTCCTGACTCTTGCAAACAAAAGTTTAAACTCGATATAAATTAGGTAAATTTGCAGTCAGCCTTTGTTAACTGCCAATAGAGATTCTCAACTGTTTTAATTAACATACTTCCAAAGTAAATCTAGCTAAGCTAGATTTAATCAGGGTAAATTTTCCTGATCTGACATGCCCCAAACTGACTAGAAATGTCTAGAGGTGACCTTCAAACAAAGGAGGCACTTGCAGGAGGCACTGCAGGAAAGCCTCCATTGCTACTGCCCAGCATATGCTTACTCAGTTGTTTTCTCCAGGGTTCTTGAACTTGTACTTGCTATAGGAATGACATTCATTTAAAGAATAGGAAAAATGTCTTAACAACTACCTGACATTAGCACTAAGTGAACTCCGTGGTCTCCCCTTGTTGCCTTCTCCAGTTTTCTTTGGTGTCAAGTGTTAGCATTACTGCTATACAAAATTTCTATGCCTAATCCCCCTCAATTTGCAGTTTCCTGAAAAAAGAATAGGTGTCAAACAAATTCAACCTCTTCTAAATGCAAATTAATGATTTAAACTACTTATTCTTTTTCCAAGTCTTTAAAAGCAAAAACAAATTAAGATTAAACAAGTTAAACACATGCATTCGCCTCAGCTAACACAGGTACTACTAGCACTATTCAAACAGGTTTTGTCTATCAATTGCAAAGAATTTTCAAAAATACTTTAGAAAAAATAGTATGGTGCAGATGCAAAAGGTAAAAAACAAATCTGTCCTGTCTTCCCCTATCCCTCTGAACTGATCCACAGCCAAATGAAGACCATAAATACACGCCTACTGTCAACAGATGAGAGAACCAGGCCAGTGTTAACATTTTATCCCATCCCTTAAAACAGCACTTACTGAGCAAAAAACCTCTTGCCTTTCACATTATCTTGTCTATCAACTATTCCAGGAACTGCACAGAAGTTTTCAGGACCATGTGTAAGTACCTCCCCTCTTTAATTATTTTTAAATGTTTGAAAATGTATATAAGCCAAAGATTTGCATCAAAGTTTAACAATTTGCACAATTAAGGCATAAACCAGCGATACAATGAGGGGAGTGGGGAGGAGGAGTTCACAACCCCACACTCGATTTACCCTATTTATTTTATGGCTCACAATGTACACTGACATACACACTGATTATTGAATACTTGTAGTAATGGAACTATAGTTCCATTCTTCAGCTGCTATAGTTACATTACTATCCAACTTGGCATTCAAATATGGAAGGAAATCATATGAAGGGTACTTTTTTCTTTTTTTTTTTTTTCCCAAAGAAACCTGACTAGTCTTAATCAAGAGAACATTTCACTTAAGCTGATATGGGCAAGCAACTTTTATAAAAATATACTGTATATAAACACAGTTGGAAAATTGCATAGAAAACATCCTTTTATTTAAATCGAAATAAGGCACGGTTTTACTAGCTATGGTTTGGCTGTAAAAATGCAACTCTATTTTGATTACTTTTATGTTATTAACAGTATTTTCCATAAAAATATAGGTGCAGGAATAAAAAACCCTTTTACACAAAGTGGGAAACACTCTATTGTAAAATTTCACCAAATTTACTGTAATTCAGCTGTCAAAAATTCAAATGCTATTTTAAATCAGGATCCCACTTATTACTGTCCTCCAGGCTGTTCAGTGGCTGCTGCTGTGCTTTCTTCATTTCCTGTGTAATCCAGGTGTTCCATCATCTAAAAAAGGAAAGAAAAAAAGAGGGAAAGAGATGGCTCTTTATAAAGAAATACTACTTTACCCCATTAGTTTAAAGTATTTGTTAGCTAAGAGAAATATAATTAAACACATGTTAGAGTGCATTTTAGCAGCATACATTTAAGAGGTCCTCTATAGATCAGAAAAGTATTTTAGCCAAATAATCAAAGCTCTATTAGGTAATGCTTTCCACTACAAAACGATTCTCCAACCAAGGACTCGAGTCCTCTACAAGAAAAATAAACTTGTGAGTCAGAAGTATCTCAATTATTAAATATAGAGAGCAAAACCAATTGAGGTTAAGCAAATGCTTCAAAGATATGGCTTGCAAAACTGGAAGCAGATTCTAGGATCTTACCTGACATTTACAGGTAGCAAGCAATAGCTTGAACAGAAAAGACTAACTTTGTCTTTTCATGGCTGTAAAGGCTATCTATATTACAATTTCTATTACAATTAGTCTAAAACTAACTGTAGTGGTCACATTTCTTTTTAAATTTCCCTTTTATTTCAGAAAGGATAAATGAAATGGAACTGTAAAGTTCTGCATCAGGACAGAATCCAAAGGAGATTATTACGCAGATTATACTTGGCATTGATGTAACTGATTAGATTGCCTGAATAACTCAAAACCAATTTGTAGGTGTCCTGACCTAAAAAGCAGCCTGCTTCCCTATCCACTGTTGTATTGCTGGAAGCAATGAAGGCTCTGGTTGTCCCCCTGGGACAAGGCATTGAATGAATTACAGAGGTAATACACACATTTGTTAGTGTGACAAACTGAGACCATCAGTTTGAGGGCTTCAGAATTGAGCATAATTAACAAGAGGCTAAGAACTGGACAGTTTGGGTAGCTGACAGCCAGAGACAGAGCAGACAGAAGTAATACAACTAAATGCTGAAAAAACAAAATGCGCCAAGGAGCTCATATGTTCAGAGTGGCAGGATTATTAGGACAAGATAATAATGTCTGAAGCATCAAAAGGTAGAAAACCCTATTTATATTCTTCCATAGAGGCATATCCTGCCTGCTTTCTGTGTAACAGCTGCTCACTGTGTGGGTTCTGATCTAAGCTGGGCAGATTTCCACACAATTATTTTCTTCTCTTACTAGCACCTGCTCGGAATCCTTGCCAGGACAAAGCCAGGCTCTGAGTGTTGTACACACTTTAGTGGGGTATAATTCTATGTACAGGGTAAAAAGACTTGTTCTATTAACTTTTTTCTTCTTCTCTTGTTATGACCCAGCTCTGTGCCATTCCTTCTTTTATTAGCAACCAGAACTGGTTCATTGACAGCACCCAAACATACCTTACCAAAAGCACTTTTCCTTTAACAAGCTGCTTGACAGTCTGGCCACACCAGTGTGCTGTGCAGTAAACTGAGATGACAGCTCCAAAAAACAAGTCAGTGGGATTTGGGTAAGGTTTAGAAGAGCCCAGTGCCTACAATATCTATCTGACTAAGACCAGAAAAGGTCTTTCACAACCCTCCCTTCCTGTGCTGGAATCACAACAGTAAGAACTAAGGCAGGCACAGTCTTGCCAAGAGACTCAAGGACTGAGTGAGAGGAGCAGCACACACTCAGTCCAGCAGAGAATACCCAGCTCTAGTGCTAATGACAATCTTGCATTTATTTCAGTATATCCAGAATTTTCTTCCACACTGTGACCAAAAATCCACATCAAAGCAAAACACTCCCTACAATTACAGAACTCAAACCATCCCTTTGAATGTGGGTTAAAGTATTCATTTCCAGGATAAAACAAGAACAACCTCCCCCCACGGTACCATATTACACCAAGTCATGCCATACATCATCTTCAACCTAGGGAGGACCATCTAATAGAGCTGTCTTAGAGAAAAGTAATTTTGTTAAGCATTTTTGTACAATCTTTTCCTATTAAATTGACAAGATGCTTCTAGTTAAACAAGTTAAAAGTATTTGCAATAATTCAGTCTATTCCAAAGTCAAAGATTCTTCTGGTAATTCTACAATACTAAGCAGCAAAAAATGTACTACCTTTTTTTGTACAAATGCTGGCGATAGCACCTGTATTTAAATTTCAAAGTATCCACTTAGTAATTAGATTTTGAAGTTAACTTTAAAACCAAATGCCTTGTAAACTCTAAGGATGTTCGGGGGACAAGGAGGTGTTTATATAAATGTTTCAAGGCTAAAAATGCCACACCACCCCATTTTTAATCTTTCCTCTGCACAGAAGGACAGCCCACAACTTAAAGCTGGGGACATGAGGTGCCTCTCTAAAAGTACGAGAGGACAACCCCTTCCTCAAAGCCTTAGCTCTAGAAGCTGCAGGAATCCTTAAGATGACCAGCTGCCAGATGAAGGCACTTTGCTACAACCCTGGACAAAGTTGTTCTTTTAAGCTAAGAACAAGGCAAAGCCATCTGACTGTACATTGTGGAGAGCTCATGAACATTTCTGAAGTGGAAGAGACTTAGAAGCTTTGCCCTCACACACCTGAATTTCTGACAGTTTTTAAGGGGGAGGTGTTAAGACAGCTTTGTAACTTAACCATTTCTGTTTAATTTACCTACTAACATGGTGAACTATTAAAAACTAAAACCAGCTAACTCACCCCAAAAAAAAACACTTCCCCAGAGCCAAACTAGAAATGGCAGTACAAATCTCTCCCTCTTAGAGCATACAATACCTATGCACACAGTTGGTTGCAAGATTCAAGGCAATGTTGCATTCATGGAATTCTTAACTCCCAGTTATGATGAATTTGCAATTTAAAAATGTGATAATAGAACTTAGAAAATAGCAGGCCAATGCTGTGTAACATGCCAGTGACAAATCTGTTGATTTATTACTTCAAAGAGAGATAAGGATTACTAAACACTTCAAACTGACAAGTTCTGACTGACAAGTTGCAAGACAATGCAGAAGACCTCTAATTGCATTAGGCCACTAGATTTTCCATGATTTTGCTAAAATTATTTCATAGATGGCAGTGATACAAAACCAGTATTCTAAAATGAAATCAATAACTGGAAAGTAAGAAAGAAATTCGTTTCTGGTGAAGGTATCCATGAGGAGTGTAAGCAATCCAGAAACCTAGGAAAACCTTTATTTTACACTTCAAAGTAGCAATACTGCCAGTTAGGTGGCGGGAAAGTGAGTGTATTACCCTTCCAAGAAGTCTCTGTACTTCAGTGAATACTTAAAATGTGTTCTGTGCAGCAACTCATTACAGCTCAAGACTACACCATAAAAAAGCCACACAGAGCATAACTAGAATTTAAGACTGCATCATTATGCAGAAACAGATATTACCTCAGCTATGAATTATGGGACCTCAGAGCTATCTTGGGGAGTCAAGTATTTGTCATACATATAAAGCAGAAACTAAAGTGCTTTTAGCCAACCTATCCAAGAACTCGAGTGCTCACAGCAGGACAGAAGAATTCTAAGTTATAAAAATAGTGTGGCCATCTGCTTTTAATTTGCACTCAACCCCTCCCGCTTCCTAATATCATCTTTGGTTTATATCTAATTTCTTTATTATTAAAGGTTTTTAATGAGACTGAAATTTTTGAACTCCTTTTTCTTAGAAGAAAGACCTAATGAGAAGAGTACTTTCTATTTGAGAATTTAAGATACAAGCAGAATGCACCATGTCAAACTGGCTTCAGAGCAAACACCCTATGCTTTTTAAATAGATGTACAACTCCAGCAACTATAATTCAAAATTATATTTAAATGCTCAAATTCCACGAGAAGCTGAAATTTGAAAGCTTGTGCTGCTCTCTGCAAGCTATGTGGACAACAAAAATAAATGCCATGGGTGTTAGCAGTCAGGAGCTGCTGCCAAGAAAGGGCAAACCTCGCTGCAGTCCAGACGTGCTGGGGCAGTGGGGCCACGAGAGCCTCCCAGTGCCTGCTCCAGCGCAGGCAGTGCAGGATGAAGGACGCTGTCAGCAGGATGTGACAGGAGAAATGCAGACATGACTGCTGAAGGCAAATTTATAATGCTCGGCGTTGTAAGAGAAGACAACAAAATTGTTGTTTGGCACTAAGTGGGTTTTCCAATCTATGCGGTGAGACAAAAGTCAGGTGAAGGACTGCAATAAAGAAGAGGAACTAACACCAACTGCAAATATTTGAAGAGAGTCCTGGGGTTTGGGAAGGTAGAGAGTAGAGAAGCATACAAAACCTGCCTTCAGGCTTACAAATGACAGCTTCATTGCTACTTAATATTATGTTTTCCTGCACTCCTTTAAAAAATTAAAAACCCAAAAGACCTAAGCGTGAATACAGATTTGTAGCTTGTCTTCAGTTCTACCCTCTTCTATTGAGTAACTCATACAAAATTAAGAGGTAGATGCAAAAAAGACTGAAAAGAGGAAGCAGAAGGGACAAAAGAAGAAAAAAGAAACTGTAAGACAATTAATAAAGTTGCATTAAAAGAAGGCCATAATCACACCTTGTAGCAAAGGCGTCCTGGAGGAGTCCGATACCTAAATAAAATTCATTTTATTATTAAAATTATACACAACAAAACCAACAAAAAAATCAGAAAAACCCCAAACTCCAGAAAGGTAACCAATGGACTATTATTATGAAGTTAAATCATCTGATGCACTGCTCTTCTATCCCTATTCTTAGAAGACTTTGCTCCAACAACACTGCAAGGTTTTTCTGCTCCCATGAGGGCAAACCTCTACATAAGTCTGGCCACCCTTGTCAATGGAGGGTGATGCAACACTCACTGATGTAACAAAAAGTTGTCTTCTGACAACTTTCCATATTTTTCCTCCTCAGAATAAACCACTGAAAGCTGGAGATTTCAACCCTGGAGCTGTGTGGCTTGGGGCTATTTGGGGTTTTGTTTGTTTGCTTGGATTTTTTTGCATGTTGGCAAGTTCAGGAAGGACAGTTCAAAATACAGTTTTAGATAAGGAGGACAACACATGAGAAGGATCAACCCTGCAGCATGTCAAGAGTGCAGTTTGAAAACCACTGTGGGAACAAAAAATTAACATAAAAATATTCTTCAGAAAGTTATAGAAAAATAGAAGTTAGTAAAGTTACACAGAGCTCCACTGAAGGCTGAAGTACAGACAAGTCTAACTCAGGGATGGTGGAGTGGGGGGTGAAATCAACATTTTAAACTGTGCTAGAAATGAAGTCATCTGACTCAAAACAAGCTGAAGTTCAGAGGAGTTTAATCCTTCAAGAAACCAGTTGAAAGGACATGAAATAGCTACTATGGCAACATAATTCTTTCAAGTATGAGTTTTGCTACAAGAAGTGCAAGAAATTTTTTGTCGCTAAGGAGACCTGACAAATTTACTTAGGCCAATCTTACTCAAAACTCAAGTGAGGAAAATAAATTGCAAAGTGTTTTCCCCACAACAAACCCAGAGTTACCGGGCTTCATAAATGCAACCTTGTTTATTTTAGAAGAGCAGTCACCAATTTATATATAAATCCACAGTAAAACAAATTAATTCTGACCTAGAGAGGAACATTTCTATTTGCTGGACCTATGAAAGGAGGAGTTGATTTTGTAAACAAAAAGGGTATTTAGTTGAAGCTGAAAACCACCTGAGTAATTTCACACCTAAGCCAACCTCTAGCTGAAGCAGGTACTAGATCAACAAAAGGCAGCATTTTGCTGATAATATAGGTAATACTATAGGAGCAGGTACCTGTAGTTCTACCCTTACAAGAATTACTCTTGACTTCCACTGATCCACTTAAATTTTCTAATGCACAGTTAAAAACGTGGGAGCTGCTTCCATCCACCATGAACGTCACACCCACCTTCCTTCAGAACTTCCATGCTCCAAGTTCAACATGCCCTAGGTATAGGTGATGGTGCCTCAATTCAAACAGTACAGAACTTAGGTCTCAAGCAGAGAGAACACAGAATAATCTTGAGACTGCTCTGTCTTATGATAAATGCCTGCTCAAAAGGGCTACTAGCACACCCAGTTACTACAGCAAGTCACCTCAAGGAAAATGTGCACGTGTCAACAGGTGAGGTTTTAAGAATTGCAATTTTTGATTCCTGGGTAGTGTTAGACATAACCAAGGAGGAAATAGAGAATATCCAAGGCAGTGTGCCCACAGAGTGTGCTGTGATAGGAAAACAGTTATACAACCCAGCTATTTTGTTCCTGAATGCTCCATATAATCCTGATGATGTAGGTCATCAGTGATGCACGGAAAGTTCCTGAAGTTCTAGTTGATCACCAATTTTTGGAACTGTCTCTAATACAGAACTAGTGCAGTTTGGAGTCTGCATGCTTAGTTCAGTGACTCATGTTATACTATATCAAGATGACAGATGAGGAATGCTAAAATACAAGAAAACATTTCAAAGTAGAACAAATTACTTTTCCTCCCTGAGTACTGAACCAGCTATTTCATCTCCCTTGAGCTTTGTTCTGCCACGTCAACTACTAGACTAAGATTTTCTAAAAGTAAAGACTACTTTTCCTTATTAGTCCCAGAAGATCACAGGAACTTGCAAAAACTCAGTTGCAGGTAATCTATCACCAAGTTATCCGAGAAGCATACATTCAAAGGAACAGCAGAATACTCAAGGCCTCCAGCCTACCTGGTAACTGCTTCCTTTCCAAAACTTCTTCATCTCTTTGCGCCTCCAGGCAATGAGGGAGCTCGTGATGAGTGTACATGGTACAAGATAAAGAAGGGCAGGCTGCCCCATCTTCATCAAAGCCAAAACGATGAAAGTCAGCACCATGCCAACAGCATAAGCTACAAAAAGACATTCATACATACACAATCAAAACAGGAGAATTTTTAGATTAGGTCAATCATTTATTAAGACAGAATTTCTTTTTAAGCAGTATTTTTCTTGTTAATATAACTGAAGAAGAGACATTACAGGCTGCTCTATATTTGCAAGATTTCTCAAAGCAACTCACTACCATAAAGAATGGTCACCTTAAGTACAAGAGGGCACACTAAAAAGAGTTTCTAAAGAGATTCTTAACAACATTGAACGTTACCTGAGCAAACCCATCTAGATATGCCATTTTAAAAAAGCTACCAAGAAAATCAACCATGGTGAAATAGCACGATTTACCTATTGTGCAGGAAATGTAGTATACAGAAGATGATCTTGTTTGAACATCAAATCTTCGACAATAGGCAACGAGAAGCCCTTGATGGGGGGGGGGGGAAATGAAAAAAGGAAAAGGATTAATGAAAATGTTTAGTTTTTTTTT
>VWZN01000056.1:97430-114267 GCA_013396955.1 Regulus satrapa
TTTTTTTTTTTCTCCACAATTTCCCCAAATAAAGCAGCATAAAAGAATTTATAGTAAGACTTCCCATTATGGTATTTTAACTTCCTCCAATATTTTTTCTGAAAAGGCAAGAACTAGTCTAAGAAATCCTACAGTAAATTTAGAAAGTCAAAACCACAATAGAGATAAGAGCCAAGCAAGCTTGGAATTGGAGGTTTGGGGTTTTCAAGCAACCTAATTACATTGTGCTATTTTCAGCTTTCTAATACATTAGAAACAACCTATTTTTAATACTTTTCTTCAACAGGATTCTAATACTCTTAACATTCAGCAATTTTGCCTGCACATGCTTGATTAAAGTCATTTTCTCAAGACTCCAATTATGGCAAATCAGCTCTTCTGAGAAAGATGGTGTCCTGGGAAAAGCTTGGCAAAACATTTTACATTACCTCACCTCTAATTACACAGCCTAGGATATGAAAATCCCACGAAGTCACAGAATATTTGCTTTCTGTGAGATTTTAGTAAAATTTAGTTAATACTGACAACTGGATTTACCTATGGGACTTCCATTGACTCAATCCAGTACAACAGAAAATAAAAAACCTTTCACTATTTAAGTATTCTGTAACATACTGAGCTTTCTTCTTCTGGCTTTTGTTGTATTCTGCTCCAACTGATCAAGGCAAACTGCTGTATTGATTTAGTAATTACCCAGTGAATAAACTCTGCAAGTCAGCTGAGAATAAGACACAAAATATTTATTCATAAGTTACAGTTGCCAAAAGCATTTGCTCACCTGGGACAATAATGTCTCCAAAACCCAACAATGAAAAGGGCAAGACACAGAGTGTTGATGCAGAGTGTTCAAGTCTAGGCACTCTAATAACCACGGGTAACTGGAAAACATTATTTCAGAAGCCACATAAATCTCATCTAAAGCATTCTGCTGTTCTGGATTTTTTTGGTTGCTTGAATTAATAAACAGTTTAAATATAATTAATTTATCGTTAATGCAGACTTCAAAATAGGTAGAACCTGAAGTAAAAACCAGAAACCAACACAGAAAGTAGAAAAAGCTTAAGGCAACTGGTAAGCTGGAACTTCAGATTTACAAATAATATGCACACATGAAAAAAAATGTTAAAACAATATTTAACCATGAAATGGGAGTAACAAATCTGGATTATTAACCTAACTATAGAATACTGATCAATGATATCCAGGCCCTAAGGAGAAATTTGGACAGTAAGGTTTTCCCCAAAAGAACAGTCTTTTTAGAGGAAATAATTTAAAAATCCAGTATCTGAAATACAATCCTTACTTTCTCATGGGGAGCTGAGCGTTCAGCAGGGACTTCCACCAAGTTTCCATCACTCTAGGATCAAACCCAAGTCAACAGGCATTTAATAGTTATAAGAAAATAGCAGAAGCTGGCTATATTCTGTGAGAAAGTTATGCTGAAAAGCACACTATGCATTAGCTACACACAGTCAGTACTTTAATGCTGCACGGATTGCAACGACTGTTCATACCTTTTCACTGTTTCCAAAGGGACCAGCTGCAACTTCAACCATTATACTTGCCCCATTCTGAAATTAAATTATTTTTCAGAAGTTAGTGGTTTAATGAACCAAAACTTTCATCCTACATTCATAAAAACTGCTTGTACCTCCACCTGCAATTCAGGATTGGAAAAATCCCAAATATCAGAGGGAATGCCCCGGTATTGTACAGTATTATACTGCATTGTTTGGCAATAAAAACATGTAGTCCAGTCTAAAATAATGTTAAAAACCCTCAAACAACAGATCCACTAGATGTAGCTGGAATTTCAGATAAAAACATGTCAGCTTTTTCTATCCTGAGCTTTCTGCTCCAAAATAAAAGCAGGTAAACACTTGCACACAGTTCAGACCACTCTGCAAGTGATCACTGCAGAAAGTACTAGAGCACATTCCAACAATTGGGTGTTTAAAGCAAAAGAAGGGAAAAACTGGAGGGCAGTCATTTCTCCTGATTACCCCTCACTAACTGGGGATGGTTTACTTTTGACCACGTGATTGCCATAAAAATTTAGGTCACTGTTGTCTTACATAGAGAAAAATAGAAATCAGCTTTTCCACCTTGTGAACACTGCAAACACTGACTGGTTAAACAAAAATACTCTCCCGATGACCAGACATTTTTGTTCTTACAATAAACTCACAGACATACCTTTGTGATAAATGGTGTTATGAAGACAAAAAATACATCATAGAGAAGGAGGAGGCCTAGAAGTATTACACAGGACTGGCAAAAAAAAAAAAATTAATTAGTGTGGGCTCTCAAGTATCACACAGCTATATGCTGGTACCATTACTGTACCACGTGCTTTAATCTGGCATAACATTTAAAACAGGATTAGTTTATTTTAATAATTATTAAAAATGGTAAAAGCTACATTTTTAATATATATTTATTGCACATTGAAAACCTACTTCCTGACAGTAAACTTGCAGATTCATGGCAGCAGAATATTATCTTAAGGTAAGCAACTTACAGTACCTTAAAGTTGGGCATTTTCAGTGTTTTAATGAAGTTAAGGCAGAAAGCAACTCCCAAAATATCTTGCAAAATCCACGCCCACCTGAAAAAAAAAAACCCAACACATTTTTACAGGTTGTTCAAACTGCTGCTGGGGTCTAGAATTTTCTGAAAATAGCAAGGAAAATTCCTCAGAAAACAAGAAATTAGTTTTTCAGAACTAACACTACCAAAACCACAAAAGTCCTAGTGCGAAGATGATCAATTTATACCAGCCTCTGATCACAAACAGGTAACACTTTGTGCTAGTAATGGCTGGGACAGAGTTCATTTTCTTCACAATAGCTGGTAAGGGCTATGTTTTGGATTTGTGCTGCAAACAGTGTTGATAACACCAGGATATTGTAGTTACTGCCGAGCAGAGCTATTCCCTATGCTATTCTGTACTTCTCTTTTTCTGTGGCAATCATTAACAATCAAGCTAGTTCTTCCTCATCTTCATAGTTTTTTGTAACTTCAAATTACCACTCAGCTCATTTGCATTGCTTTGTTCTCTATTACTCCCAGGCTCGTTAAGCTTCAAAATACTTTCATGACTTTTTTGAAATTGGCACTGGAGTTTAGAAGGGTGCTGCACTCCAGGATTAGATGTATGCTGGGAAGTTCATTAACACCGATTATTCACTCTTAAGGCAGAATGCACCACTTACCTATCTTCATTTCGAAATACTGCCCAGACAACAGCTGCTGCTATGCAGAATACAGCAAGAAAAATAAGCCTCACTTCAATGGTTTTGTTGGAACATGTAATCCTAAAAGAAAATAATTAAATTAAAAGAGAAAGCCTGCAACAGCCAAGACACACGCCTGTGCCATCACACATCCTTAAGCTGACACGGTCTCCTCAACTCGAGAGCTTCTCTTGTGCCCATCTGTTCTGTACAGATTCAGGTGGCATTGCTCTTACAACTGCAGCACTAATTCTTTTCTGACCTACACTAAAAACAGGCCAAGAGGGGCTTGGATGGCCTGTCCTCATTCTAGCAAGCACATCCAGGGAAGGCAGCAAGCAGATGAGTTCATTTAACCCATTTCTGTCATGCAACAATTGCACCAACTGAGCTACGTCAGTGAGGGACAGCCATGTCACAATTGCACAGCATGGTAGTGGTGAGAAAAATCAGTTATAGGAAACATAACACAAGATGAAAAATGAAGCGACTATGTATTGCCAAATTATGAGCCAATATCCATTTCTACCACATACTCAATTTTCTGTGACAGTTTTTGAACTGATAACTGACAGAAGTAATGCCTCTCCTACAGCTGACACAAAACCTGCTCTTTTCTACTTTATTATTCCCTTTTATTACTTTATTATTACCTTTGATGGGCTACTGGGTCGCCTGACATGAATATCCTACACTAAGTAACGTGCACACCACATGATTCACACAGTTCCAAGTTGATAATCATTGTTCTTTTTGGGTAAAAGAACCATTTGTTGCATTAAACATTCAGTGAAAAAGGGAAAATGCAAGGAAGGCAAACAGGGAACTCCCATACACCCTAACAGGTGCAGGATATTTAACTCAGAGTGGTAAGAAGCAACAATGTGTGCACTGGTAACAAACCACCCAAGTGAGGGCTGGAACCACAACCTGCTAACATGGGTGACATGAGCAATGTGCTGTCTATGCTGAAAGTTAAACACTGGCAGGTACAGTAGGGCTTAAGAAGAGGGAAAAACTCTACTGCCTATAGCACAGTACTCCAAACAGGCTCAAATGTGCAGAACCCTCCCCTTACAGAGCTCCTGGATGAACAAAATAAGCAGATGTGACAGACAACCAGAATTTCGTAAAACCAAGCTCAGACAGCCAAGCAGAGCCTTTCAAATGTTATTACAGAATGCTTTCAAATGAAGGTAATGCAACAAATCTACAATTACTTCACCTGATGATTATGCTACAGATACATTTAATATTTATTAAAGCAGCTTGTAATTTCATTTTGTAACTACCCCACACACTCAAACCATACAGGAAACAATTTGTAAAACTGTTCTCATATTTTCATGCTGCCTTGAGTACCAACCAGGGAATACCCAGAGGAAACCTGTCATTTTTAGTAAGTGAAAGGTGCACAATACCTGCACTGCCCACATGGGATTTCTCCTACTAATGCTGCGAGACAGTTGTACAGACTCGTCGCCGACGCCAGGCAGAAGACTGATAATATAACATAAACTAAACAAAAACAATGAAGACAGGAATTGGTGACCAAAAAAAAAACCAACAAAAAAAAAAATCCAGCAAATAAACACAATAATATACCTTTGATATTTTGTGTTCAAGAGGTGTCTGGACCGGCACTGGGTGATGTGGTTTAAGGGTTACACTGACAGTACTGAGTACCCAGTTGGACTGGATGATCTTGAATGTCTCTTTCTACCTTGAGGATTCTATGGTTCTATGATGTGAACTGTTAACAGCTACAGCAGTGCTCAACAGTCACTGGCAACCATATTCAGCTGAGTACAGAAAATGCTGAATTCTGAGTGTCTCTGCCATGACAAAGTTCTTATCATGCAAAAACTTGACTCGGGTATCAGAATTGCTTTCTAGTCAGATCCTCACCAAAAAACCAAAACCAAACACCAAACCCCAACTAGCAAAAATTGTTCTCATCGAGCAACCTAAACATGACTAGGTTGTCACTGCCATCCTCCCAAGGACACTGACATAAGTAATATATTTTTTGCTCATCAATAGTCACCTCTCTTTCACATAACTTCATTCAGAAAAAGCACCAACAGGGCAGTCTTTGGAAGACAGCTGAAGAAACCTCTCCTTTAAGTAGCAACTGCATCCTGTCAACCCTCAACTCACACATGGAGGGAATAATTTTAAAAGTTACACATTTTTGTTTAGAAATCTAGCTCTTTAGACTTAAACACTTCATAAGATCATGTAGAAAAGTAAATTAAATGAGGTAATTCGCTGTTTCTTACCTAACCATTTGTAGAAGAAATACAGTAAGACCAGCATGACACAACAGATGACAACAAACAAGATAACTGTTACAGGGGTGAAAGTAACATTTTCTTCCTTCTTCCATCGGGTATCTCTCTCCCCAGGACTTGCTACTGCTTTCAGATTCTCACTGTTTAAAGAAAACGACAAATACATTCACCAGATGATAGATTATGGAAGTGTTTTACTGTGACCAGAATTGAAGGTTACAGAACCTTTAGGCTGACAAGGTTTAAGTTTAGTCCTTCATAGTACGTCCTTCTAACTACTATTAGACTTCAACCCAGAGAAAATGGTATGGTTATTGTTTGAATTTCTCTCCATTTTTCATGAAGATATGCATTTCCAACCTAGCAGAGATCACAAGGAAAAGATTCTTAACTGTGCTCCTTTCAAATGGTGTGGTAACTGCCAACTTTAAGGGAGCATCCCCAACCAAAACCCCAATCCACGTGAAGAAAACTAGCACTACACTCTTAAACTGCTTTTCAGGACACACACACTGAGCTCTATTAGTGCATCACCTCTGACTACTAAATTTATTGGGCTAAATGTAGACAATCTGATAATATGTCTAAATAAATCAAAATCATGGTATTGCACACTCTTAAAACCTCATCTAGACATTAAGTGTCTGCAAAACCCATTCATGCTAGCAGAATGAAGCTAGCTAAGTACTAGTTCTTTTACTCTTATACCTCATAATTACAGAGTAAGTGAAAGAGAGGTGGTATAATTGGGGATTTTCACTGGGAGCAAGATTTCTGTGCATACATACTCCATATTTATACCTCACCATGCAAAATAAGGAGACTTAAATTGCCGTGTTTGTTCTTTGAGCACAGAGCCCTTCTACTCTTTAGTACAGACCTAGAGCAAATTGCCCATCAGATAGCGTGTTCCTGAGGAATCCCAGGACCTACCTACCAAACGCTGAATTCAGCACTGAAACAGCCACCTTCAAAAGAGAATAACCCACAGGAGCAAGGCACCTTGTTAGATGAATCACCTTCTCAGAAGACATGCTTTGAATAAGCAGCTTTTTTTAAAAAATAAGCTCGCCCTAGATTTATGAAAGAGCACCTTAACTAGTTTAATAAATTACATCTAGGTATTTTTAACATGGGAGACAGCACCACATTTTGTTATTTTAGCATTCAGTGCAGCCACACCCTGCAGCACTGCAGGGTGAAAAATAAGCATAATCAGATCCAACCTTTAAAAAAAGAAACATACACACCTCCCCTCCTTCTACTTCTTTAATCTCTTTAAAATAGATAATTTGCATAACTGTGGGAAAAAGGAAGCTGTTGTTATCACATACAATCCTCTCCTTGTTGTTCTGGGGAGCAAAGCACCAGAACACTACTGAGACCCTGAAGGTAGCAACACACACTGGCCCAATTAGCAAACACAGCCACCCAAGAAATACTGCAGAATAATGCCGCGCTCTCAAAGGGCAGCTACAGCCAGTTTAACCCCAGACTAGTAACAATTCCATGCACCACTTAAAGCTGCACACCCCTCAAGAACAGTGCAGAAATCCCCACCACCCCCTGCTTCCCCTACCTTTGCCACATTCTGCACTGCCACTCCCTCTTCCCTCCACAGGCGCTGCTGCTGCCTCCTTGTCCTTGCCCAGTCCTACAGCTGCTGCTGCCCCAGCTCTGCTGCTCCACCAGAAAAAACACAAAGCTGAGGCAGATAAGCCAGGCTGGACTTTATCTGGAGCCAGGCAGACAACCTAACTGAGCTTCCCATTGCTCCTAGTGACAGGAGTGCTGCACAGCCAGCTGGGATGGAGCAGCTGTGCAGATCTCTGCCAATGCAGACACTACATACAATATGGAGTTGCCTCCTGAATCACTGCACTTGAAACGTGTAACTAAGATACCTCATTTCTACTGTGGATATTGGAGAACTACCAAACACTCTGTAACTAGCATCCTAATTTGTCAGAATGTTAACACATGCCTCCACCCAAGAGCTGCATTAACCCTCAGGGACTTTTACAATCGATTTTCCTCAAAGACTTCTGGTGATTTTTCAGAGGTTACAGTGCTCAGACATTTCATGACAAAGCAGCTAACTGCACTCCCATTTTCCAATTTTTTAACTCCCAACCTAAAATAAAATAATTTCTCAGTGATCATAGTGACAGTTGTCACAAGCTTTGCAGTCTGTATAGTTTAAGAAGCTCCATTTAACAAACTTACAGTTCCGCTACTCCACTCCAGTAGCCTCCCAGTGCCACTGTAAACACAGCAATTAGGAAGATGACAACCATACTGTAGTCAAACTCTGGCAAAGGTGGTGAATACAGAGTCACATTAACTTCATTTCCAAGCACCTGAAATATAACATACAAGCTGGTTCATAAAGAGAACAAAGAAATTATATTGCTTATTTTCCAACAAGATGGACATCACGATTTCCTACTCTTAATCTACACAAAGCTGAGAGGAAGTTTTCAACTCCCTGCAAAAGACATGTCATATGTTTGCCAAGAAGCAATGCTTTCCATGCTGCCTTTCAGAATGGTCAGGTTTGGAAACAAATCTATACTGCTCCTGTGTAAATACAGAGACACCACAAGAGAAAATGGTACCTCTTCACCTTCTTTCCACACTTCTGAGAAGTTCTGCCTCTAGCCCAAATGCCTCCCCAAAATATACCAAGTGTTATCAAAGACATCTGCTCTGCAGGAAAGCACATCTAACTCAATCACCTTGAAATACAAACTCTCAGCTCCACTGAGGTGTCAGCAGATCTACCTCTGGTTCTCAAACCCACAAAACTCAGTTCAGACACAGACATGAGGCTTCACAGAATGCAGTGACAGCTCAAGGTGGCAGGAAGTTATTTACCAACAGCTTCACACAAACATGATTTGAGATGGATTCAAATGAAAATAATGCAATTTCACGTTATTTAAAAAAAATTAAGATCTAAGAAAAAAAAAACAATCAGCTTAAGTACACTGAACAAAATGGGAGAAAACACTGAGACGTAACTGGTGCTGAATTGTACAAAAATCTTGAAAGCAAAACCAAGGTGTTTCCATTTGACTGAAAGGTGAGATTTAAAAACAAAGAAAGGATGACAATTTGACAGGAAATGGAAAGCAGTAGGAAAGACAAGTTTTCTGCTGCAGTCAAAGTAAGTCCAGACATCTAAAATAATTGTGCAGTGAGAACAGACTTCAGAGATGCAGAAAAAAACCCCATGATTTGTTTACAGTCTGCATGTGAGATAAAAGCAAGAGAAGAACATGCCAGACAGGTTTGGCTTCAGAAAGATCAAATTGGCACTAGAAAGAGTGAATGGGAAGCCCAGTAGTAGACTGGAATACAGTGGCCATATATGAAGAAAGTTGAATCATTTCAACATCTACATTTTCTAATTATAGATAATAACCTTTCTGCAGGCTAAAGAAGTCAGAATCATTATTTTTGCCTGAAGTTATGGAAGTTCAGAAAACAAGGAACAAAATTAGATTCTAGTGAAAGACTGCAGTTGTATGAAGCAGAACATAACACTAAAGGGAAAAAAAATCTGTTCATATTACAGCATTCCCTATGTAAAAAAACCCACACCAACCAAACAAAAACCCAAACAAACAAACAAGCCACACACACAAACCCAAAGAAACAAACACCACCAAGAGCCAAAAAGAAAAGCAAAAAACCTGCAGAGGCTTATACATTTTTAGTATTCAGTTCCAACGTATCTTAATCCAGTTTTTCCTTTAAGTTTCATAAATCATAGGAAGTATAATTCCCATTAGAATCTAGAGCAATTGTTTCCTTTTGCTCCCATCATTCTTCTCTTCACTAAAAACTTCCTAAGTCTCAACTTTCACCACAGGGAGCACTAGAACAAAACAGACTGCACCAGGTAACAAATCTGCAAGAGATCTGTCCACTGACTAAAACGTTTGTAACACTCTGCTCTTGCTATCAAAACTCTAAACAGACCTGGCTCTAGTGGTGAAGGCTAACATAGATGATTCACTTGTCAAGTAAAAAAAATGTTTATATAATATATGTTAGTTGCCCTCAGACTGGTGCTGTCTCTCTCTTCTTAAGAAGAAAAAAAAAAAAAAAAAAGAAGATGGAAGCTTTAAAGAGAATTACACAAGAAATGCAACTGTAGTAGGAAGTGTACAAGGGCTGCTGGATTCCAAGCAGATATCGTTCAAAATAACAGCTGCCAGTGACAGGACAGAAGGCTTCGGCAAAAATCTAGAGCAGAACCAGCAAAGATCACTTGTAGTCGAGGTTGTGTTCCTCACTACTTTTATGAAGGCAGTCTCATTATAGGACAAAAAATGAATTCTTTGATTCAGCAGCAGTATGAGACATCCCCTGGCACCCCAGTCTACAGCAGAGGTGCTTTGGTGAGTTACTCCAGCTGTACTGAAGTGATTCCACATCACACCACTCTGAGCATAATGGGGCAGTAAAGAAGGGCAGAGAAGATCCAGACCTAACTTGCTCTAGTTCCCTTTCACCATAGTAGAGCATCCTAAAATCACTCAAGCAAAGAAACAACACTTAATTGACTTGAAACAAATCTGAAGACAGAGGACAACCTGAACCCAACTAAAGTTACTTATCAGGGCTGTGGCAGTTCATGTCAGTGCTCAGCAAGCACCTATCTGTAATGACAACAGTAAACAACCAAAGTCCTACAGATCTAGGCAGTTTCAGTTTGCATACTTACCTAAGACAACCTCCCATGGCAGCTCTGAAGATTAAGAGCAAAAATGGTGAAGTGAGCTTGCAAATTCAACTCAAGAAGCTAAGACTACACCTTACAGTGCTAGCCTCTGTTGTCCAAGGAAAAAAAAGTGCAATGCAACTCCTCCTTAGCAAAACTATCCAACGCTAAGTAAAAATCAAAAAAAAAAAAAAAAAGGAAAAAAAAAGTAGGAAAAGCCACACTGAAGAAAAGATACTGTTTTCCTTAAAACCTTGTGCAATATTTTGTTATCCTAATATTATATGCCAAGGAAAAGAAACTCCAAATACTCCCAAAACAAACTCCTCTGCCTATAACGTATAGGAGATAGTACAACTGCTGCATTTTAATAGCATGCACTTGGAATCTCACCATCAGCTTACCAGCACAGACTCAAAATACACTGGCTAACCACTCTAGCTGATGCTGTCACACTACACAGAGGGAGCTCATCATCTGGCAAAGGCAAAAAAACTCTCAGTCTTTGCTTAAGATCCAACCTGCTCAGGTGCTGCCTGCCTGAAAGCTCTGGTGCCAGCAGCTACAAGCTGAGCTGTTGTAGCTTCTGCACTAAAGGAACAGCCCTCACCAGCTACAGCTCTTCATTCATGTCAGGCACCTGCAGCCGTATCCAAGTCTACTGGAAGACAGCTTATCTTGCTCAGCAGGAAACTCCTGAAGTTCCCCATCTCCAGTTAGGTATTGTGTTTCCAGTTCTCAGTGTTCTAATCAATGAATGGATCAATCATTCTCTCATGTTCACCTGATTAGGAAGACCAGTACTTCCACAATTCAACATTCATCCTCTCCTCATCCTTTTAGGTACTGAAAGCTGTATCTAAGCACATTCAAATCAGGCAGACATGCAGACCTGATCTGAAAGCAATCTATTTTTCAAATACATAAGTTTGTACAACCATAACACGCTGAAGTTCTGTTACTTACCAGCTGCATATCTACTATGTCATTATATCTTATAAGTGCAATTGGAATAATCACATCTTCATAATCAGTCTTATTATCTGAAATAGCAGACTAAAAGAGAAAATGTAAGTATTAATAATTTCTCTTATATTTCTCTTTATATAAAAAGAAAGTGGTAAGTATGTTTAGCCTATTTACAAAGTAGGTTAGATCCCTAAAAGCAGATTATCCTTTGAATTTCAGTGTATTTGTAGAAAGGTAAAAATCAAAAAGCTCATTCAACACCCTTTGCAAAAGGTTAATAAAGGCAGATGTACTTAAACCAGATGATGCTACCAACATATCTGGATTCATACAGCTCTTGTGCTTTTATAGTACTACAAGGGATATTCAAAACTGATTTTAATTTCTACACTTCTAAAACAAAACAAAATTTCTGTGATAAACCCACAAACTCATAAATTTTACATATTAGTACATACACTTTGCAGCTGCAATGGAGAACAAAAAAAGCAATGAGATCTCACAAGACCTTATTTCCAGTTTTGGATTATATTTCCCTAGCTTATTTTTATCACATGTCTAAAACAGTATCACTTAAAGCTTACATGGAGTTCAGAAGGCACTAAAATTAGTGAATGATAAAAACAAGTATTTGTATTCAGAAACGTGTTTGAAGATACAAGGAACATTTAAAAATCCAGCTCAGCTGTAATTCCTCTGAGCTGAGTAAGACAGCACTGCACAGCCTCGCCAGCACATCTCTGAGGAGGGAAAATAACTCGTGCTGGAATCCCACACGAGGGTCCTTTGTTTTTGGGGCTTCCCTCAGTGAACCCTGCACAACACTGCATGGGACCAGACAAGATGCTACTTCAGTGCAGAGGAAAACTGTTTGTTGTAACTTACCAGCTTAGATTTACTGGCAATCAACAGCATTTTAGCACCCAAACTTTGTGCAATTCTTGCTTTTTCCAAGAAAGTGCAGTTTCCTCTCATCACTACAACTGCTTTGTCTTTCATTAAGGCAGGAGGAACTTCAGCTGGACTGCAGAGGACTGTAGAAGTCAGGTTTTCCAGAGTCATGAAAGTCTGCAGAGAAAGAGGGAGAAAAGGAATGTGATTAAAGTAGGAAATTTGATATTACAAACAAATTAGTCCAAATGACTACATCACTGGGCTCTTTAACTGGAGATGTGCCAGGAAGAGGTGTAACTGCAAAGAATGATTAATTCAGGAATATAAAATCACAGCAAGTTTCTGCAGCCAGCAGTACTGAGGGACATCAAGAGCAGCACAGAGGTGAAATAATCCGGCTATTTCTAAGTGCAATTTCTCAGTAGTTGTAATTTAAACATAAGAAACTGATTACACAAAAAATCACTACTGGTAGCTTGGGGGACTCGGGTGTACACTCTGTGATACCTCCAGACTTTACAAGCCAGAAGAGCACTAATGGATACAACATAACCAGAGGCCCAAAGAACAACCCTTGTTTAAAAACAGCTGTTCAGTCTAATAATGTATTACTTACAACATCATCATCTCCTTATTTCAAAATTTAATTTCATATTGACAATTATCTCGACATGACTGTCAGTTTTCTTTATTCAGTTCAAGGCATCCAAGTGGCCAAAGCAAAGAATCTGGGGTAGATAAATGATTTTTACTGTGTCTTACATTGAGTTAGTCTGCGAATGAACAACAGATGGGAAAGCAGAGTGCCTTGATCACTCCCAAACACAAAGTATTTCCTGTTTATAAGAACGCCTAAAGGACATTTATTTCTGCCTCACACCATCACACTCAGAAAATATAGCATGATGCTATATTTCACATAATTTCCTATTACACCCACCTGACTTCAAGACAATTAAACAGTAGATCAAACTGATGAGCCAATATAAAAAAAAGTTTCAGAAGTTTACCAAATCTTGTAAACAAATAAAACAGAGCTTTAACTCCAAAATATAGAACTCAGACATAAGGATAACATCAAAAGGAAAAGAAATTAACAGGATAAAATGAATACAAAAACTGGTTCTAAGCACTGAGAGAACATTCCCTTTCTAAATTCCAGAAGCCAACTCTTTAAAGGACAGAAATGTTCACTAAAGTTTTTTGGGTTGGTTTTTTTGGTTTTTTTGGGTTTTTTTTTTGAGTGATTTGGAGGGAAGGGGACAACATGAACCAAAAATGGCAAATATTTCAAACAAAATTTCAAATTCCAAACAAAACCTCAAATTCATACTGCATTCTAGGTTTCTCGGAGAGAACGACTACAAGCTACTTACTGCATTGTCCAAGGTTTTTGGAAGAGACACCCAATTAGAATTGTAAATGATGCAGTAATCCTTAGTTACTGGAGGCACTCCACTTCCAGAGGCGTGCAGGGTCCCCTCATCAGCAGCTACCTGCAACAGATCACAGTGTTTTGAGTTACACCAAGTTCAGATACCGCTCAGGCAGTTCTAAAAAGCTTAAGAAGAGAAAGAGCTGTTAGGATGTCAACTCATTATTTTACATAATGCCTGATTCCATGAGAGATGGGGACGTTGAGAGCAGGTTGGAAGACTGGTAAGAACCTGGTTCCTCTATAATGCTGCTTTATCCTCTTTCCAAATACAGTGTATTCATGACATGTACAGTTTGTGTCACCAAGCAGAATACCAGCAAGAAACCAATGCAAATTACTTCAGTCTCTATCTTCTGCCTTCCAAGAAGTGTAAAATTTTACATGGAAAGCAATTAGAAGAGTACATGGAAAAGAGATGAAGCTCTAGAATCTTCCTTTCTCACAGACTCTAGAATTTTCCCTGCTAATAAAGTAGGGCATTATATGTGTATTTTTTAGACAAATACAGCTGCATTTTAAAACTTCTAATAATGTTAGGAATGCATACTTCTCCCCAAGCATAAATAAAGGTCAATTATCTAAAGTGGATAAATGAACAGACTAAAGATTAGATGCAGCTACAGCTATAAAGCAATGAAAACAAACATTATTTGCATCTCAAAGATGTGTCACTATAAAGAAACTGGAAGATGTTCTTATTTCAACTGTTTGTTGTGCAACTGACCTAAATAGCAAGAAGCATCATCAGAGTAAAAAAAAATTAAATCCTGCAGTAAATGTCAGATTTGTATAAAAAACCCCACTAACATACTAAGCTGGAAGTAAGTATGGGTAAGGGGGAGAAGCCCGAACAGTAAGATACACAATGCATTAACAGTGCTAGAGAGGCATTTCTACTCAAGCCAAAAGATCTGTATTCTGCAGAAAGGGAGAACTGGAGAGAAAATAAAAGCATGTGACGATATTGTTTCAGAGGTTTATGTCTGCCTGGTTTGAATAGCAAAAAACCTTCTTCAGAGGAATCCATTATATTGGCCGCAGCGCATGAACATCTGCTGGGAGAACTGTGGCAAAGGGCCTGGGCACATTAACTGTTTAATATAGAACAGTTCTTCAGCTGTTAGCTGAAATAAATTGTTCCATGATTTATGATCAGCACAAAAATGATCAAGCTTCCCTCTTAAATGCATTCACCTACAAGTACAAACTAATGAAGAATTAAAAGCAGTAAAGACTTCCAACAGGTGCAAACCCCAGAGGTTTACATCCGTTAAAAGCTCTTTCTGCTTCGCCAAATAGAATAATAAGTGGTTTTTGGGTTCCAGGAAATCAAGTGTTAATGCTACACAAGCATAAATCTACCCAGAAGGAGTGATTACTTGCTTATTTGATATGCATGTTTTGTTTGGCAAGCTTCCCTTCTCTGGGGATTAATCAGGGCACACAATTCATCCTCATGAGGTGCAGGGAGGCAGGACCTGAGCATGACGTGTACCCACACACCTATTTATTCACTGCTGAGCTCCAGAGACAGCACTTGGAAGTTAAAAATTAAAAGAAATGCTGCGTGATACGCCTCACTTGGAACATCCCCAGGGAAATCCTCCTGCATCCAGCTGAAGTCCTGTCACTTTCTAATCACTTCAGTACCCTTTCACAACAGACAAGGGCTACTGGTTTGGGCAGGTGGCCGCGCAGTCAGCTGTGCCACCGAACGAATCCTACTCTCAGTACACAGACAAAGTAACATCTCTCACCGAGCACATTTTCAATCTTGTTATTTAAGAACGGGACTAAATGTGTGATCACAAAAGCATCTCTTGAGAAGAGTAACCTGCTTCCCTAGGCTGATTTGCTCTGGCATAAAAGCATTCCCACACGGAGAACAGGCATGACAGCTGTCCATACTTAAAGGGGCGTCACCATCTCCTTTCACTTCACGTTCAGACAATTCCTCACCTCCAAACAAATTCCTTCCTGTTTCTGACAGGCAGTGCTCTCATCATATTTCCTTCCCTTATCACCTTTAAATTTTTGTTGTATAATTCCTTATCTTTGACAGAGAAGTAGTCTCATTCTGTCTCTTAATCCCTAATTTTCCAAATGTGCAAAATAACAATAGGGATATATTTTAATGATATAAAGGGATATAAGCTTGGGCTGACTGCTGAGCATATCATTAACCCCACCAGCCAGATTACAGGAAATCAGATGAACCAGCAGATACAGAGACCAAACCCAGCCTATATTTACAACATCCATCACAATTAGATGGGACATACAGAAACTCAAAGGTACAGACTAGGGAGAAGGTAGTCTGTATGTAGCAAGTGACAACATAAAACCCACAGAGACATAAAAAGGCAGGAAAAAAAAGTCATGAACAGAACAACCATCATTTTGTTGTTCTGCCAGTGGCCGTGTGATACACACAAATCAGCCCTTCTCCCTCCCTCCAGGCACTGCAATCCAGAAGAGGAGCCCAGGCTCAGAGAGCAGCAGAGATCCTCCCCCAAACCCAACTCCCGGTGCTGTTCATGTCGAGAGATTGCTCCTGAGGCAGTCCAATGCTCACCACTTCTACAACTGCATCTGTAGAGCAAAGAAACAGGCAGGACACAGGGCCCGGAGTCTTATAAGAGGGTAAAAACCCCTTCCCTTGTCAGCAGCAGCAAACCATTGGGTTAAAGAGTAAAGCCACTCTTCAGAAAACCCCAACACACCCGGGGGACTCAGGAAAAGCAAGGGAGACGAGTTACTTCCCCCACAGGCATTCTCAAGGTACCACCAGACAGCGCTGTGCACCTGTTGCTGAGCATATCCAATTGTGACTTCCTACACAGGAAAGAAGTAATCTGCAACCTGTCTTACCGAAGCAAGACAGACTCTGTTAAAATTACGTAAACAAAACGAACAAAAAAAAAAAAACCCTCAGCAAAACAATTTCGTGGAACAGCACTGAATACGTGTCATTTATACTGCCCAAGCAGATTATGGAGGTTTCTGACTTCCCCGTTTCACTTCCCCACTTGGCAGAAGGTGATCTGCCACATTTCCACGGCAATGTACACCTGAGCAGAGGGAGAAGCCACGAACATGTGCCGTACCGAAACCAAAACTGTAGCGAATGAGACAAAGTCAGGACACACACACACACACACACACACACAGGGGTTTCCAAATTTAAACACCAGGTTTATCCGCGCAGGCACCCGTGAGATTTGTTATCTCGACTCCCAAATCGTGACGGGAGCTGGCCCGGCCGGAGCTCCCC
>VWZN01000056.1:114395-129588 GCA_013396955.1 Regulus satrapa
GGACGCCGCGGGCAGGCGGGCGGGCCGGGGGCCGGGCGGGCCGGGCCGGGCTGGGCTGCGCGTCCCCGCCCCGCCTGTCTCTGTGCCGTTGGCTGGCTGTTGGTTCGCTGCGCTGGCCCCCCAGCAGCTCCCAGTGTTTCGGGAACTGTCGGGCTCACTAAAGCTCCTCCGAGCCTTTACAAGTAAGAGGAAACGGCCTCGTTTGCCCCGCAAAGCGTCTCTCGGCACGAAGCAATCCGAGTGGTTCGCCTCGGCTCAGCTCTGGCAGAGCCGTGGGAGGGAGGTGTGGTGAGGGTGGCAGATGAGATACGTGAGAGCAACAAGTACAAAAACCAGCAAGGTGTGACCTAGAACATAAGACTGAGGAAGTTGCGTTGTTTGCTAAAAACAAACAGAAAAACCCCAAAACACAACAAACCAACAGGCGCATTTCAGAGATGTCTTCCAGGTTTTGAAAGTATTAAAAGGGCTGTGATACAACAGCTGTAAGAACCAACCAGCAAGGATTTCCATGAAGGAGATGGGCTGAAGCAGCTCCGTGATTTACCAGCGAAGGAAGTTGTGCAACATCCCCTTTTTCCGCGGGAGGTTTTCCAGCACTGGCTCCGCGATGCGCCCCCTGCCCTTCCCGGGCCGTGATGAAGAGCCAGCGTGCCCGGGGAAGAGCAAGGGGTGAAGAGAAGAGATTGTTGTAGGAAAAAGAGAACGTGGCCATGACTGAGACGGCGGGGGCTTGAGGGAAAGGGAAAGGATGAGAGTTGAGCTCCACTTCAGCATCAGTAAATCAAAGCCTAAAGTGGGTAACTCAGTTTGAGCTGCTCGCAAACTGTTTATGAGTTATTACTACTAAGGAAGGAGATTCCTGCGCGCATGGTTTTTCCCTCTGTGTGCATTTACAGACACGGGATATAGAACATCTACAGAAGACATTTCCTCACTGCATTCTGACAAATTGTCAAGAGGCTGTTCTGTTGCTGTAAAAATCTGAGTAATGTTTACATAGCTGTACATAAGCAGTGTTTTGATCAATACCGATATTTTGATAATAACAGACAGGCACTTTATTTAGCTCAGTGTCAACCTGCAGCTCATTATATCAGCAACAGAACAGGCTTGTGCATCTTGTAGAATTGCTGACCTGCAAAAGTGCATCTAACAATTTCATGTGCTTAAACAGTTAAACAGATTATGACACAGCTAATAATTCATATTCTATGCAGAATTGGTATTTTAAAAAAACAGGCTAGTACATTGTCCATCTGTGTGTTTCTATTCTGGTGCTGTTGTCAGAGTAACCACGACACTTTGCAGTGTCGCCAGCTACTATGTCTTCTGAGTCTAACAAGATCTGGATGACAAATGAATACTGATTGGCTTCAATAAATCTGCCAGTTCTGTGATCTCTATTGAGCTATGGGTATGTCCATTACACTGTATTTCGGATATGGAAGAAGAGTTTAATTTGAATTACAAGTGCGTAGATGCTCGCAGGATCAGATTCCATGGCAGCATGTTCTGTCCTGCCACATACTAATCCTCCCCCTTGTGTTCCTCAGGAAAACACAGCAGTTTTTATTCTATCTGCAGCTGGAAATAAAAATGGGCTAAGGAGAATAGAATTTCCTCTGAATAAAAGCAAATTGCTCTCTCAAAAGTGTATGCTTGGTTTGATGTCCACTGCCTTGATGGTTGTTTAAAGATATTGTGAAAAGATTTTTCTACACTAAACAGGTATTCTGCAATCCAGTAGGACTACGTGGGTTAGAAATACCTGCACTGAAAAGCAGTGGGGGGAGTGAGGGGGTGGATATCAGCTTAGGATATTTCAGGGAGGCTTAGGATATCAGTGAAAACTTCTTAGGTAATCTTTATTGGCAACTTCAGTAGTCCCAGTCTTTACCATTAGCTTTAATATGTAACCAAAAGAAAAACAATTATCTATTCTCGAATTTCAACACTGGGAAAACTAGATTTTGTTCATAAATGTAATTTTCAATGTGAGGCAGAAGAAAACTAGGCTACAAAGACATACAGAGCTTGAAGAATGGCTTCAAAACCTAAAGGATTATTCTCTCATTTTTTCCAGTTTTAAACCTCAAGTTCCTTATTTGCAATGAACAATATAGCTTTATGCATAACCAGCATAATATACTAAAGATCTGTACCAAGAAATAATTTGGCACTATAATTTTTCCCATCAGAGAGAAGAGCAGCACCACTCTCAGAAAAATCCCTTTCCCAACCAAAACATCAGCATGGAATTAAACCTGTAACTCAACTCAGGCATTCCTAAAAGTGTTAAGGAATGAAGATCCTTAATGTAAGCATTAGGATATTAGTTAGAAAGTGAAACTGAATCTAAATAACAATTAGCACAGAAAATAAACTGCTTGAACAATGCTATGCACATATTGAAATCTTCTTCATGGGAATAATGAAATTATCCTTTCCTTCCCTCTGCCGTTTTCCACCACTTACACACACTACTAAACACTAACAATTTCGCTCACAAGGAAAGAAATCCAAAATAATGTCAATTCCAGAGCTGTTCTCTTAATTGTAACATTGCATTAAGTGCTAGTTCATGTTTTTTTCATAATGATCAGCTTCTTTGCTTTTCAGTAAACTTATCCTAACCAATCTGCTTTTTTCTATTCCTTTCCCTGTATTTCTTTCTGCAATTAAATTAAATGAAATTAAATTCTTCCAATAGCTTAACTTTGAATTATTGTCTAATTCTGTTAATTTTGCATGAAATGCCATAAACAGAAGATAGTTCCTTCCTAGGTGGGCAGATATGGAAGGGTGGCTATCAGGATTAGATATTTTAGAGAAACATTACATAATTTTTGGAGGACTAAGATTGCAAAAGAAACTGGACTCTGCTTGTCAAACAGTTATGTCACAGAAGAATCAGGACAGAGGGGATTTGAGGTTCATTGATCAATACACAAGCTTCAAAGGGATGAAGAAATTCTTAACATGTATTAATTTCTAAGAACTAAGAAAGAACACTGACCTAAATGCTGTGCATATTTCTAAGAAATTGAGTAGGCAGTAGAATAATAGGACAGAATGAAGCAGGTGATGAGGAAAAGGAAATAGCTTAACCAAAAAATATTTTGCTCTGTCCTATAAGTTCTTTCAGTGCCTCATATTTTCACAGCTATTTGGCTGGAGTCTGGAACAAAACAGCAGAATAACACTGTGAAAGCTCTTGATTAAATGAGTACAGGAAACGTTGTTGTTGAAGCCTGCTGTCCTGTGAGACAGGCACACATGGCAGTGACAGGGCCATGTGCTACAGCCCGGTGGGACCTGTATCTCCTGGCAAGGGGCTGATCCAAAACATACAAAGGACCACATTTGAAAATTATTTATTAATACAACCACATGTTTAGCAAGTTTTCCCCATGTACCAACAGCCTTATCTGAACACCAGAAATGTTAATTTCTGCAAGAAAGAGATACCCTAGTTCATTGAAGACTATGCAGCAGAGAAAATAACTAATTTAAATGCATTTTCGAGGTAATGTTTAAGCTAGTTGAAAGAAATAGTGAAAGCCTTACTCATATACCATTATGCAGCAAGGCCCCTTCAGCATCCGTTAATGAAGCACTGTAAATCTTGCTTTTGAATTAAATTGTTAAACTTGTGTCACACCCTCAAAGGCATTGAGTCAGGTTTTAATGTTGCCTGGTGGTAGAGACTGCAAGGGTAAATGTGGGTAACTACATTTAAAAGGGTATTTCTTTCACCATTAATCTACAGCTTCAGCTCACGCTGAGTCCAGACTTTCAAACTTGCATATATTAGATAATTATAAAAAAAAATAGATTTCTGACTAGAATAAATGTCATTGTTTTGTCAGATCTATGAATCCTTAATAACACACATCTCATTAATTGCTGGTTATTAGGGCGGTCTTCATTCACCTTTAAACTCAGGTAAGTTATGTTAAATCTACACCTATTTCTTAAGCACCAGCAAGATCAGATGCATATAAATACACTATTATATAAAAAATAAAAATAATCCTGTAACCACTTTTTCTAGCTCTTTGATGAAGAAATATTAAATTAATTAGTCATCCACTTTTACAGGCCAATGTCAGCTTTAAAGGCACATTAAATTCTCTCCCAGTAATTTAAATGTAGATTTTTAAGTCCATTTTTAAAATTTTCGGTAAGACAGAGCAATCATACTAATTTCAGTTTAAAAGAATGGCTTATTTCCTTACACATTACTTACGATGAAGGTCGAAATATATACATATATATTAAAACATATATATTAAAGCAGTAAAAGACATCATTCAACTCTTTTGTGGGTTTTTTTGTTTGTTTCGTTTCATTTTTTGCCTCTGAATTATAATGGGCCTTTAGTAATAATAACCTTAGTTTTGTTCAGTTTGGATTCATATGCAAATATCAGAGGAAACTTAAAATTTGTTAAAATATTCTTCCCATTTACATTGTTTTAATAACAACAAAAAAATTTAAAAGGTTTGTTGAGTAAAGTAGTTTCAGCACAGTTTTGTGGCCTTGATTTCATGAGTAATTCAGAGGTCTCAACAGACACCTCAAAGCTGTTGTTCTTGCTCAGCCATTACTATTCACTTACATTAAAGCTAGGTTAAGAGAACTTCCATTTAAACTAAGATTTTGGGTATAACTTTAGGATATTGGTCACGCTAATGGGATGCACATAAACAGGATGTATGGAACAAGTGACAACCCCCAGGTGTTCAGTAGCCACGCTGCAACATTTCATAAGCTGGGCTGAGGCCGTGCAGAGGCCAAAGCAGAGCGTGCCATGGTGCCCTGTACACCTCCTCCCAAAAGGGCTCAGGTTTGGTTTTGCTTACCAGCTCGTCCATCTCTAAGTGCCCAGGTGAAGACAGGAGCTGTAGTTGAGTATCAAGCACTTCAAGCTGGGAGCTTTTTGGCACAAGAACATACACCAGTAACATCCCTGTCCACTCAAAGTGCTTTCACTGTTTTGTTTCATCTCTCCGTTCTCTACATAACAGCAGGAGAAAAAGTATTAAGGGGAATCTGGTATAGCCATGGTGACTTTCTGGCATCTCAGTCTGAAGAGTCCAACAAACTGTCACCCAGACTTCCTCAGGCACGAGGAATTCTTCATGACCTTTCACTCCAACCCGTCCATATCCTCCCAATACCTGGAATCTGAATATCAGCTGGACCTAGTTAGTTTCCCTGAAGCCTTGGCAGTGCAGTGGACCAAAGGCAGATACCCTTGTATTACTGCTATTTTGTATTAATGTTAGTTTTTATTTTGTTTTTGTTCCAGTGGGTGCAGCAAGACTTGGCATTTAGAACATCTGCAACCTCACATATAGCAGAAAAAAAGAGAAAAAGCCCTCTTGTCTTTCAAAAATAAATGTGACATCAATCTGGAACTGCTGAACCCAGAGCTACCTTTGTGGGTGGCTCTGTACTTTCTGGAAACAGCTTTGTAAGCCACTGCAGGAAGAGGATACTACCATTCAGTAAAGTCATATTGCTAATCTGTGTCTCAAAGTCCCAGCTTAGTCATGCATTTAAGTGCCTAATTTCCTCCATATACCAATTACGCACATATTATGGGTATTTTCCAACTGATATCAAAGCTGTCTTGTGCACTGCAGATAAGAAACGTCAACATGAGCATGTTCTGCTGCCAGCTCCTTCCTCATTAACGTGCACCACATTGCCTCTCTGTGGCTAAATCTCCCTCACTTCCATACCTCATTTTTTCTGTAGTTCCTGATCAGCCTGTTAGCTCTTCAACACCTTCCCTGCAGTAAGAAGAGTTAAGCAATAACATGGGGACTTGTTGCTTTCACATAGCAAAGTGCAGAACTGGCTCAGAGCTCTGTGTGATGAAAAGTTCAAGTAACTCCACAGCTTAAGGCTCTGTTGAGGAAACAACTGTCCAACAGGCCAGTTCTTACAGAGGACCTCTCCTGTACAGGATGAGAAACCTTTTACATATACACTGTGACCACATGAGTACTAGCAGGAAAATTCCTCGTGTAAGTACTTTGGGCCTTCTATGTCAGACAAATCACCGTGTATGAAGGAAGGACAAATTTTCTGCAGAAATCCAGGCACCAACCACTTGCTGCATCTCTTTTGGCACTCAGCACTTCACCTTTATAGGTAAGCAGCTAAAATTTGGAATTTCAAGCATTAACCACAAAATATCTGAAAGCCTTACAGGAACCCACTTACAGGAACTTCCTTACAGGAACTCACCAGAGAATATCTTAGCACCTCTGTAAAACAGCACTGTGTTCTTCCTGTAGTTCCACAGCAATTATGAAAGGCAGACAGAAAAATGGTTCTTATCTTCAACTGTTGGTTTCAGGGCAGTGTCACAGTGCTGACAGCAAAGTAAATCCAAACGTGATCAGGAGCAGCCATTTAGTCACTTTTCACTGACAGATTTGAGTTTCTTTTTCCAGCAATACCATATCTAGTAACACACAGTCAATGTCATGAACATGGAATTTAATGCTGTTGAATTGTGCTTATTCTTACTGGCATAGTCAGATTAAGAGTATTTATTAATCTCTTAACATTTTTTTGTCTATACACAGTGGCAGCTACAACAGCACACGGTACTCCAATATGGCAAGAGCATACAAAGGAATAGTACCACGTGTCTGGATTGCAGATTATCACATCACATCACAGGCTAACTAGGAGCATAGCACTGACACCCTGTAATTGGTATAAAGCTGCTCTGCAGGAGATAGGAGACATATTAGGTTGTGAAAAAGACAAATACATTTTCTATACACTGACCACAGGTGTGTGCAGTATTATGGGACAGTCAGTAAAGCCTAGTAGGAACATCAAGGGATAAGATAGCCAGAACTGAAAATGCCTCCCCATCCCCGATTTTTTTTCCCCCAAGGGAGCAAATAGAGCTAAGACTCTGCCAGACTACATTAAAAAACCAGTTGATCCTGCTCTGCTTGCAAGTTATTTTACTCCTGTCTAAAAAAAGAAACCATAAAATGGTGTCAAGTCAGAGCTGTAATGTTTCTTGATTACCTTGATGTAAGGTCTTCACAGCCTACAATGTAGATTAAAAAGTTTGATCAGTTGGTATTATTTCTGTATTTTATTTCAGTCAAGCTCAAAAAACCACCAAAGCACCAAACCCCATGATGAAGTAAAACCATGCATAGAACAGAGAAGACTTGATGTAAAACTATGCTCTCTAGTGGAGAAATTTCATTCTGTGCAATGAAAGTTCAAGCCATGCTGATCCATCCACTTAACCAAGAGAGTTTCAGTGCAGAGAAAATATGAAGATTTTCCACAATATGAAAAGAGTGCAAGTGCCCAGTTCAACATATTTATTATAACTAAGATAGGCTCATACTGAGTTACATGACATTACAGGTACATAAGGTTTCTAAATATAGAACAAGAAATACCTAAGTCCTAAGACATGTGTTTATGTTTGTCAGATTTCTTTAAAGTAATGACACTTTTAATGTAATAGCAAAATGTTTCTTTTTGATGATGTTGCACCTTACTGTGGCCCTATAAAATATTACATAGTCTGATGAAAATAGGTTAGTTTCACACCAGGTAGTGCTATTACACTAGTAGTGCAGTTACATGATCAAAACTAAGATTTTTTTCTAAATAAGTGTTTAATAACAAATTTTCTGTTAATTTCTTTTTAGAAAGAAAAACAGAAATATTTACCAACTCCTTTATTTCTAGTTACACCACTAATTTTAAATCTACTGAATGGGTCTTCAAGAAACCCTAACTTCTGTTCAATGTGCTTTCTTACAATGTTAACAAAACACATCCCATTTTCTTCATGACAATTGCCCTATCACCTTTTTTTCTGGGCAGGTATAAATGTCTGAATGCATTAACTCTGTATAATAGCAGATGAATTAGAATCTGTTTCAAACAACTTGGCCACTTTCTGCTCCCTCAACACTGTACAGGATTTAGCTTCTTTAAACTCTGTATCTTAACTAGGCTGTTAGAGTATATCTCAAGTTAGAAGACAGAAATCTTAAAGACTTGCAAAAGCTAAATGTACAGTTAACTACACTAATTTAAAAAAATTATTAAAATTCAGTGTACATTCTAATTCAAGAGTAAGGATCTAGCAAGACATGGATATTAGATTTCTCTTATGTGGTTACAGAATGTTATGATCAGTTGTTGACTGTTGCAAAAACCAATACTCCTCTTCCTTTTTGGACCTAAAAGATAAAATATGGGGGAGGGGGAAAGCTGGTTTTTTGAACATATACAGAAACACAGAGCTACCATTCATGTTTCAAGTTGCCTAGTATACTCAGAAAAGGCAGCCTAACAATTCACAAAGCCAGCAGCCTAGGTTTAAGAAGTATCACACGACTGCAAACAGACTCATACAAGTTAAAGATTTCCCAGCTATAAATGTTTTTTTTAATGGAAAAAAGTTCATAATTGATCTTCTGCCTAGAGCAAGGACAGAGTTTGCTGACTTCCAGCATAACTTGTGCTGATATGGCAGCAATTTAAACACTCATAATTAGTTAATCCCATGAGAGCAAGCAGATTTCCTGTTTCTACAGTGGTAGTCATACAGAATTTTGAGCTGTGGAACAATTGTCAGTGATTGGGTAATAGAAGAACTTAGTTCTGCTTCAGCAGTTTTGTCATGTCACTTAATAGAAAGAGGAATAAGAACTAAGTAATAAACTGCAGTTTGAGTATGTCTAAATATTTATGGATATTTATTTAAGTATTTATTAAATGCTGGAACTCTGCAAAAGGCTGTTTCAATTTAATATTCTCCTGCAACTTTTCACAACATTCTTTAAATGTGTGTCCTTCACATGGCTGTATCGCTTACACCACATGCAAGAAAAAATTAATTTCATATAAAACAGTCTTTAAATTAAGGAGGCAAAAAGATGAGCAAGGTATCTCTTGAAGTCCTGTGTGTGGTTAGTGTTACAGAGAGGTAACAAAGAGAGGCATCATAAATATGTTTAGTCTAAAATTCAATGGTAGTCATGCAAAAGGGAGACATTGTGAGCATACTGTAGCACCACTGGAAGTTAACTAACAATTAGCTGTGTTGCAGTGATAGCTGCCAGTCACAGCAGTGTGTGGGCATGGATGGGAGGCACGCTGTCACTGAAGGACACGTCTCCTTCTAAGTCTCATTTGAAAGTCAGAATGTTGTCAAAAGCTCCATTTTTAGATACAAAAGTGTTATCTTGGCAAGCGAGAAGTTTCACTGAGCTTTGCAGACTCAGCTAACTGTTCTACATTAGAGTTCATTCACTATCAAAAGGCATTAAAAATACCAAAGATTTATGCATTAGGTTGTAAAGCATCTAAAAAACAGGTCCAAAGTTATCTGACAGCTCCAAGGTCGTACTTAGCAACTCAGCTTAGCCCGTGTAAGAAGTGAAATCATGCAGTACCTTCCAATTACATCTCCTCTGCATTTTCTGAGAGGAGAAAAAGATGCCCAAATCCCAGACAATTCATATTGACTTCTAATGTCATCTTATATGACAGCTTTGAGAGGCTTTTGGGACAGAGCTAGGAAGTCATCCACAGTGACAAATTACAGTTGCTACTACAACACTACCATGACAGACCATTTTAAGGATAATTTACAATAACTCCTTCAGAAGATATTGTGAAAACAATACCAAAGCTTGTACTGACCTATTTTTAATTCAGGTACTCTCCCTACTCCATGATAACAAGGTTTTAGAGACTATGAAAGCACAGTCCAGTGGTTTCTCACAAGACACAGCAGATTTCAGCCTTCTCTCAGTTTCCTATATTTCAACAGTGGCAGAAGTGCCATTTGTGTAGCCACCTTTAGACTTCATGTGGTCCTGAATTGACACAGCCTAGGAAAAAAGAGCTTATTAGAACACATATCTTATAAATTCTGGTTGCCAGAGCAATTATTAAAGGCATCCATTTAAAAGGGCAGGTGGGCCATATGTTTACAGAGCTGAGTCCCAACTGTAGTAAGGAGAAAATATAACTAAATCCAGAACTGTCAAATACTGTTTTAAGTCAGTGTTTGAGATGCATTTTGCTATACAAAATCCACTTATTCTTCCATCCCTCACCCTGGCACAGCTTTGACTTCAAGGTGATTTGGTTCTCGTATCAAGCGCATCCACAGAATCTGTATCCCAAAGGTTTTCATCATGTGTAAAGGTAGTGAGGAAATAAGCACTTCCTGCTCAGTGTATCTCCCACAGTACCTCACGTTTACAAACCAAAAGACAGTTCTGTTCTGTTGCTACTCTATTGATTAAATAAAAACCCCAAACCCTCAAGATTTTTCTCCCTCTTACAATTATGTAATATTTTATTAGCTACCTGCTCTGCAGGTTACTGAGGGGAGAGCTCTGCTTTTCCCAGAGGTGCACACTCACCGAGGAATAGTCACTACTCATCTCCCTGGCCCCGACGTGCGCCGTGTGTACAAAGTTCATTGGCTCCCCTATCATATTCCGGTCCAGTCTCCGACGCCTCTTCTATGAGAAAAAAAGATCTCTTAAGTCTTTATTCAGGAAACATCAGCAGCTTTCAGCCAGAAACAAGTAGCCAAGATAAAAATAGATAGCCAGGACTGACCCCTAACGACAGCTCATGGCAAGCAGGCTGAAGTTTCAGACTGTTCACAGTAAGACACAATGAAAGTCACTTTTATTACTGCTAATTGAATTCTAGCAAAAGCTTTCTTTACTGTTGGAAAGTCAGGGCCTGAGAACTGCTAAACAGTCGCACTAAGTTTCTGGCAAAGAACACACAGTGCAAACATAGCTTAATAGGACTGGTTTTAGCTTTTGCATTACTTGGCCCAAAATAAAACACAGGATAATGGAAGGGTTTCCCCCATAACTGGAAGACAGAATTTCAAATCCGATAAAGGGTGGCACTTGTGCATCTACCTACCGGTGGGGGCTGTTCACCATTGCACCAATTAAAACAAACCAGGAACTCAGTCATTATATTTCTCAGTAGGTGAAAAGGTCTTGTTAAGCGTAACTCTCTGGGAGTTCAAGCAGTACAAGGACCAAGATGCAGTTCCTTAGAGGGGAATTGCTTGTGCAGGTTCACTGGTAGAGATCACAGAATGCATCTGATAAGTATACCTGCAAAGAGATTAATATTTAAATTTAAATTAAAATATATTAAAGTTTTGTAACAGTAATTGAGCAAAAGGCAGTTCCTAAGAGTAAAAGCAAGATTGTCACATTCTTAAACACAGCTGTAGAGGAGAAAAGCATCAATTAAAAATTGCTATGTTCACATCAGAAATCTGGGTTAAGAACTCCGCATACTTACTCACAGAGAGCATTGGAAGTTCTTTATAGAAATGTAATAAAACCATGCTAGAATTAAGTCTTGTTTAACAGTCTGTGATCTGGTTGTAAGCAAAGCTAACCAATACTTATGAATTCTTAACTGTTTTATTAGAAACCAGCTTTGAACAGATTGACCTGTTAACATTTACTAATCGAGTTCTTATATATGATATGGTTACAGAGATAGGGAAAAGCTCAAAGCAAAGAGCCTTCTACAGCTCCAAATAGCCCTTAAAAGAGAAAAGAAGAGCCTTGCATACCAGTAAGAGAAACCATCAGAGCCTAGAGCTTCCCAGAATGCATAAAAATATTAATATAGTAATCCTGAACTGGAGACACAACCAGGAAATGCACTGACTCTAAGTACCATGAAGCCAGGAGACAGTCCAACTTTTAGTAGTTACTGACTTTTTTTTTTACTTTTTTTTTTTTTAATGTATCTTCCTTTAAAGCAAACCTCGGGTATCAACTTTTTTATACCCCAGGTCATTAAAACAATATCACAACATGTTCATTGAAAGGAAGCTGTGTTATTTTTTAAAAGCTTACAGCTTAACAGAAGTTAAACAGTATAGTTTAATCAATCCGGTCTTTCCGAACCCCCCCAGTAAAACTTTCAAAACCAACCAGCATTAGCTTCCTCCTTCATAGGAATTTCTTATGAAGTCCCACAATTATGTAATTAGCACATCTATTTTCTTTCGCCTTTGTGGCTTTCTAACATTTTGTCAGGTCTTACTTGAAGCAGGTTTCTTAAATTCCTGCAATTTATCTTTCAAAGCATTTCTTATGTCTGTCCCTTTAAGTAGTCTATATGATACATTTCTGCGGAATGTCTTATATTATTCCAGTTTGTCCTAGGTGGCCTTAATACAATTCGTTATTTGCCTCAATGATCGTTTTCCACCTCACAATGTCCTCACAATGATCTTTATCACCACGGGCAGGGACAGCGCTCCGCACAACCACACGAACGTGCAGAAGTCGAAGTTTTGTGCCAGCACTTGACAATTAGCCGCAGATTTTTTGGGTTTGTTGCATGTTAACGAGACCACATCAGAGCTAAGGTTTTCTCGAGTGTGCCAGCGCACAGAGATCGCCTCTTTGGAGAGCGGAGGGGCCGAAGCGCGGCCGATCCGTGCCCGAGCCGTACCCGAACCCTACCGTCCTCCTGCCGTGCCCCCCGCGGTCCATGTCCCTCCGCGGGGCTCCGAGCGTACCTCTGCTGCCCGCTGCTCCCGGAGAGCCCCGCCGGGGTGCCGTGTCCTCATTCGAGCGCTGGCACGCACCCAGCTCCCGTCTTGGCAGCTTCAGCGCATTTACAGTTCATATTCCTGGGTTATAATTAGTCCTGTTGGCTAAGCGAGAACGCTCCGCTGCGCTCCCATGCCCTGCGGCGGCTCCTCCGCTCCGGGAGGGGCTGCACAAGTCTCCTGAGCGCTTCACGCGTCCCTACAGGTGTCAGAAACGCAGAGTGGAGACCAAAAATAGAGCCCTGGTTTGGCGTCAGATTTGTGCAGCCGTGCAGTTTTCTCAGCACTCCCCATGCAGCCTGTGGCTCACTTCCACCCCTGCGGCAGCTCTGCAGGTGTCCTGCTGGCACACGGCGTGCTGAACGCCTTCCTGTTGTCTTTTACATCAGAACGCTTCTTTTCCTCTGCGTGACTCAGAGAATCATCCCCCAGGACAGGAATGTTCGCGCCAGGGCGTGGGACACCACCTTGCTCCCAGAGACTCGAGGTTTCCACGCTAACTAGAAGAATTTTAAAAACATCTTTATGTTTTCAGGCTCGCCCAAGACAAGTAAAAGCCAGCAAGAATCCCCGAACCAAGGAGAAAACAACATTTTGTCACAGTTGGCACGCAGAGCAGAACGGGACAATATCCTGTTGTTCTTTCTCTCTGTTTTTCACCATGGCAGCAGTATCATCGAGGCGAGGAGACAAAGGGCCTGGGAATGGCTAGCACGCGCAGACACGGATGCTGGATGTGCTGGCAGGATGCACAGCCCTGCTGGAGCCCGGGGCCTTAAAGCACCCCAGAGCTTTGGGAATGTTGGGATAAACTTCCCTGAGCGTAGCAAACGATTTCTTCTACCACTGCTGTGTATTAAAAAGTATTCAGTCTTCTTGTATTTTACTTACAAAATATCGAAGGAAAATATTTGCCTGAATCAAACCAAAAGAACTGAAAATCTTTGCATAGAGAAGAGAGACACGTGGTAATGTTGATAAATAACACCACTAAATGTATTTGTTCTTGTTCTAAAGGCCAACTGGGCTTTAGACTCAAGGTCAGATCGTGCAAAATCCTTGCCTCGAGCTCTCAGCGCAGGACAGTGAGGGCACAGGTAGTGAGTGTTGTCACTGCCATGCCCTGCCCCAGTTTAGCGTTAAACTGGGATTCCTGCTGGGCCCACCTGCTGCTGCTTTCATTCCTACGCTGCAAGGAGCAGTGTGTTTCAGCCTAAAGGCCTCTCTAAATACCACCATGCTTCCAATTTGTTCATTATCCCTCCTTTGCTCATTGGACATCAACAAAGGGTTGTATGTTTACATATTTGAGTGGCAAGGTGTGGCAAAAGACAGAAAAACTAGTATTAGTTTTGAGCGTGAAACTTGGAGAGCGCATCTTGCTTGGTAAAAAGGTGAAGAGTACAAAACAATTACGAAGATTTTGGAAGAACCTTAGGGCCAAACAGCTAAAATCTGCTGTAGAGTTTAGTGGGATTTGCTTTGTCTTTAATTTTGATTGTTTTTAATTAAAAAAAAAAGAAAAAGTCTATTATACAGGCCTTTTTTTTTGAATAGAACTGAACAAATGATGAATTATAGCTCTCTATTAAAAGCACTGCAAAACAGTCTTCACAAGGATAGGTTCCAAGTTCAAAACAGAAACCAGACCAAAGCTAGGGAGATTAGCTGCTTGCAAGTAGCATCCTAGTTTTAAAAGTGTAGGTACAGATTACAGGGATGCATTCCTCAAATTATATAATAATGCTACTATGTATCATAAATGCATATCTTGGTCTACCATCCTGGAGCTTCACAGAAAGCTGAGAATGAGGTTTTACCTGAGCCCTTCGATAATCTAGGTGTGTTTTAACCGAAGAAATTGGGGCGTACTCGATGAGAACATCCCTCTTTCCAAGGCTAAGTAGACACATATATTTAAAAAAGAACTCTTCATAATGAAACCAACCAACCACAGAAAAGGTGAAAATTAGCTAAATTACCTTAATCTTGAAAATAGAAATTTATTTTCAATCAAGTGTCTGTTCCACTTCCAATAAGAAGAAAAGCAAAGACACCAAATGATATGTTCTGCATGGAAGTTAAAAACTACTGCAAAAGAAATCAACTACAGTTTCCTTGCAGTCTTACCAGAAATAAACAGTAAAAATCATGAAAAGCAAGCAAATCGTTGGCAACACACTCACTACCGATTATATAAACATGTTGAACGGATTAAGTGGCTGGTAAATGATGAAATGTAATGTTATTTTTTAAAAAATCATAATTCTCTCTTCTTTACAGTAGGGAAAAAAAAGCCTCAAGCAGAAAAGGTAGAGTTCCTCAGGCACAGCCGAGGAGCAAACATGACGGCCAAGGAAAAGCATACGAGGGAAGTAGGAAAAGCAGGAATGGCCCTCATTGAGAGAGGGCTACAGAGAAGGATCCCCCGGTGAGATTTCGGGCGGGTTTTCCGGGGCCCGGCCCGAGGACGCGCCGTGACCTTGACCGCAGCGACGCTGGCGGGGCCGCCGGGATCCCGGCAGGGGGCGCCCCGCGCTGCCTTCCCGCCCC
>VWZN01000056.1:130282-141041 GCA_013396955.1 Regulus satrapa
CCTGCGGGCTCTGCGCTGCCGGCGGGGCCGTGCGGCCCCGGATAAGCCTGCGCGGCGGCGGGGCCGGCACGAGATAGAGGAGCGGGCGGCTTTATCTCAGCCTCGTCCCGCTGGTTTTATCTGCATGCAAAGGAACCCGCGGGGTTGGAGGGTTAAGAGTCCCCTTTGTAGCTTCGGGGTTTGGATCTTCAATCTTGCTGTGAAATGGGTATTGAGCTTCTCGGTAGATGTCCTGACCGAGCAGGTTTGTTTGTTTGTTTTCTTGTTACTGTTTCAGCCCCAAGATGAAATTGAAGTTGAAGATGGGTTTAAACAGTATGATGGTAAGCCTTTGTTACTGCTATCAAAGCACAACTCAAAAACCTACATTATTTTGATTCTCTGTGTGCACTGTTTTGTACTGACTGAATCGCTAGATTATATTTAATTACTGCTTAATGATAGGAGTCTCTTTTGTCTTAGTAATTACTGCATTAGATATGGAAGCTATGATGAATACCATCAATGCTTGGATAAAAAACCCTGTCAAGTTTGAACGTTCTCATGGGATCAACAACACACTGGATGCCCAGATCTTGGAAGATAAGGAGGGAGGAGATGAAACAATCCACATTCTTATTGTTGAAGGCTTCCTACTTTACACCTACAGGTAATGAATTGTGCCTTCATACATTTTGATTTTACATTATTATATGTAATGGGCAAGCCTCCAAGGGAATAAAAAGATATGTTGGAAACCAAGAGTTAGCAATTGGCAATGACTCCTGCCAAGTTTAGTGTCACAAGTCTAAAGGTCCCTCTGAGTACAGGAAATTGATGTGGTTTTGCTACTAATTAGTTGAGAAGTAACCAAACAGGTGTCTCTTTCAGGCCACTGATTGATGTGTTCCACCATCGGTACTTTCTCTCCATTCCATATGAAGAATGTAAAAGGAGAAGAAGGTAAGTTTGTCTGAGTTCTTGGCTAGTCCAATAACATCTTACTCCAAGACTTTGCTTCTCTGAAGCTTTTAGATGAGAAGGGATAAAGGCAAATGTAGTTGCTGAGTTAGAAGACTTTAGCTTCCTTCACCAAACCGACCTAGAATTTCCCCCTCAGCTATTGTGTCACATTTGTAATGCTCAGTTTCTGCACACACCTTTCACTAGGCTTTCTCCCATGCTGGTTTTCCAATTACACAGTTCCCAGGTCTTGAACTATCTGAGGCTTTACATTTGGCTGTATTGTTGCACATGTACACTGTTCTTAGTGCAAATGAAAACCCAAATTACATTTCAAGAGGAATATGCAGACAGCTATTTAATCCAAAGTTCTGCTAAAGCTTTTAAGAGTTTATTCACCAATATTTAATCATTCTGTCTTGGGAACTCCTTTTGCATTTTAAACACTTCGAACCTGCACATCAAATTTCAATTTATTTGCATAACTCGATGCTTGTAGCTCTTGCTAACTGCTAACTTTTAATAAGTTCAGAAACCAAACTGGAGAGTCAATGGGTTTAGGTGAACATGTAGAGAAACCCAATGAAGGATCTGTCATTTTCCTGAACTGTTGTTAGACTACTTGTGAGTAACAATGCCTTTATTTACAGTTCAAGGAATTACACTGTACCGGATCCACCTGGACTGTTTGATGGCCATGTTTGGCCTATGTATGTAAAGCACAGGAAGATAATGGAAGAACTTGGAGTTGATGTGGGTAAGTCTTTAATGACAAAAGCACTTTATGAGATAGCTTTTCAAACCTGTGCAGTATGTACTGGGTAGAAGCATGAGAGAAGGTGAATGAAGCAGGTGGAGGGAGTATATTTCTCTGATACCAGCTAGATGCATGCTTCTTAAATTAGGATCTGGCAAGCTTACAGAGACATTCTATTATAGCTGTCTTATTTTACTTTTTAAAGTGCATTTGAATGGGACAAAATCAAAGGAGGAGCTCTTTAATGATGTGTATGGGCAGATCCAGAATAAGATTGAAGAACTGCTTAACACCCAGGTATATGTCCATGCTTATTGCATTTCAAGGGCAAACCTTTTAAAACCTGTGTTAGAAAAGCATGGAACTGTAACTTGAAATATGTTCACATATATTTTTCTGTTTAGAAATAAGCTGCTACTGCTGATTCTTGTGAGTGAAGATAATTCCTGTTTGCTCCACGCTGTCTACCTGACTGCCTCTAAAGTTCCAGCTTCTGTGAAGACTCAACTCTCAAATTCAACTTTGTTCAACCTTTCCCTTGAAAAATGAGTTCTGTATGGTCATAATTAAAAAGCACTTCCCCCTTGTCTGTGATCCTAAATTGTGTTTCAGTCTAGTATGTATTCTCAGGTGACTTTTCATGATGTTCTCAGTGTCACAGGTTAAAACATTATGGTGGAACTGGCTGTGAAGTACCATTCAATACCTAGGACAGTGAGTGTATCCACATACACAGACACTGCTTTGACTTCTTTGCTTTCAAAACTCTGCATGCATTCCTGTAATAATTAGGCAGCAGGTATGCTTAGAAATTAGGACTGATGTTCTTCAAAAATAAGAGAATAGGAAACTTTCAGGCCATTTTACTAGCATTGCATCACTGTTAACTCCAGTGCCTGCCTTGATCTTAGATGCAGACAATTCCATTTAGTGTCAGGAAGAAAATTTTACGTACACAATAGCTCGGAACGTATTGATTGTTCCAGCAATCCCTGTAGTAATGTGTAGGGTAAGGCAAGATCAAATTCCTGTGTCAATACAAGAGTAGTTTAAGGCCTCAGTTTACAAAAAAAGAGCAAGGAAAAAGCACTATGAAGGCTTTAATCCATAGTAGAAGGAAAAGTGAATTGGGGACCAAAGTTTGATTTAAAAAAAAAAATTCCATGTCTGCCAGGTATTCCGAGAGGGAAGACATGTACTGATCCAGTGTGAAACCATTCCGCTTGGGTTAAAACCTCCCAGTGCTGAGAACCAGCAGTTACTTCAAGCCCAGATGCATTAGCTTCCTGACAGGAGCTGGTCCTCCCCAGTATCCCCTGGAAACAAAGAAAGCTCTTTCACATAGTCTCAAAGGAGAGCTTGGGGAAAGGGTTTTTTTTTCTTGTAAGATACTGTACTGTGAAGAGATAAGCATTAGGGGGTTGTTCTGATCACAACTGAGGATTTACTTTGCTTCTATTCTAGCAGGGAACTAAACCAGAACAGGTGTCTATACCTGATTTGGTCTCTTCAATACTTACTTGAGCAGTGCATTCCAATAGAGCAGAGGCATCATATCAGCTTTCATGTGGTACATGGTTGCTCTCTCCTTACTCTGGTCAATGGGAAAGGTCTCCAAAGGCTGAGCATTGTAGTCAAACTCTGCCAGAATCACCTTGTTGAAGCCTGTTACCAGGGGGCAGGAAGTGTATCCATCATACTGCAACAAAAAATACCCACTTCTCATTATTCTGACCAAAGCCTAAAGGCTGAGGTGCTACAAGCCATGGTTAACATTCATATTTCAAAATAACTTCCTAGGAGGTCTCTGCATTTACAGTGTAAATACCAGTGAAGTTGGAAGGCTGCTAAGCCAGTTCTGGTTTATTAACCATAATACTGAGCCACTCTATTTCAAACTGAGATCTTAATGTCCCCAGGAAGTCATGTGTAAAATAAAAGTAAAGGCTCAAGGACAAATTTGGTCATATTTATAGGCTTAAGAGTTGTAGTACAGAAGCTTCAGTTTAACTCCTTAAAAGATCATATCCTACACAGGAGAAGCAAGTTTGCAAGAGTTTCCAGAGCAGGTGTTACCTTAACAGTGTCACAGTCACTTGCACTGATGAAAAACCCTGACTAATCAGCCTCTAGCCTTCTCTGAGCTCAGAAGTGAGGGAATCAGAGGTAATACTTTTTTAATGGTGGTATCATGAGCTGTGCAACTCCGTTACTGCTCTGACATGCAGCAGGTAACCATTCAATACCACAACTGCAAAAACTTTCCTGCCTTCCGGTTCACACACTCGGCTGCTTGCAAGACTTTCATAAAAGGGAGAAAACATTCAAGAGGATTTCTCTCTCAGACAAGAACTGTAAGTACCTTTTTAACTGGCAACTCGTTCTTCATTACCAGAGAAATAGTTTTTTCAAGGACTCCAGACTGTGCAGCTAATGAAGAAAGAAAAATAAATGTACTAAGACTGTTTTAGCCAGCAATTATTGTCATTACTAAAGCAAGAAGTAGTAGCCAGGCATTTTGCTGGACAATTCAGCTGCAATTGAACTCACATGTAAGTTTACTGTCCCAGATTTAAAAAAAAAAGGACTAAGGCTTTGGCCTCACTGTTTTGAACATGCTAAAGCTTAGTGAAACTTGAGCTGGTATTTTTAGCCTATGCCCATTCTCCTATGATAAATTATACCTGCTCAGTCTTATCAAACACTGATGTTCTGGCACACTAAAATTCTACTTCATTTTGAGTGCTGTTACTCAAAATAGTAGACCCATTTACTGAAGTAAAGTACCCCACTCTCATTACATCAATAACATACTGTATATCCTGGGGGTTTTTCTACTCTTTTATTTTCCTTTTATCAGTTGTGATACCAAACACTTAAAAGTGTTTTAATTGTGGAACCTGTGGCTACAAGGGCAGAACATGTGATTTTTTGATAGTGACTTATCGGTTAGGTGATGCATGCATGAGAAGCTAAGATAGAGCAGAAAGGTTCATTACTGAATGATGATGTAACACAGTAATAGTTCATTCATTATATGACATTCTGTGAACACAAAATGTAGCATTAGTTCATCTGTGAGGCATCTGGAACAACAGAACTGTTGGGTTAATGGCATCAACATGATCTGTAGCTAACTAGTCAGCCCAGGAGACTCTGGTCTTTTTGAAAGCTCAAAATTGAAGTCATAACTTCAGGAGTAGCAAACTAAACAAAAAGCTTACTGTGACTCCACTCTTGTCATTTACACATAGAAACATACGCGTGCAACTTTACCTACAGCTGCAGCAGTTTTTGATGTTGGAAGGTTGGTGCAGTCTCCGATACCAAAGACATTGGGATACTTTTTATGTTGTAGAGTCTCCTTATCTACATCCACCCAGCCGCCTTCATCTGAGACAGGACTGTTGATGAGTACAGCAGGTGGCCCCATTGGGGGTGTGACATGAAGCATTTCATACTAAACAGAAAGAAAAGGCACTCAGTTCATCAGAGCAAACTCTATCTGTTGGTATAAGACAATAAGGACGACGTAGAAAGAGGGCTTCTGGGTTTGGGTCTGTTTTGGTTTTTTAAACACAAGTATATAGAATGAAAATCTCTCAAATTTCAAGTGCATCCTTTAATTAACATGAACCTTATCAAGCAATTCCATTTGGAAGCAATTTGCCTTCCTCCATACACACCTGAGACATTCCCATGGCAAACAGAACTCCAGGCATAATTTATGAGACATTTTTTCTTCTCTCCATCTAGGTTTCAAAATTTTTAATATTCTGCTTAAGTTAGAGATAGTACTCTCAGTGGGAACAGCAGTACACAACGAAGCAGACTGTGTTACAAGAATGTAGTACACAAGGAAAGTTTGCAGTACACAGGAAAAAGAAGTAGAACCAAATGAGGGGTCTGAAAGCTCCTGACCTGATGAACTTCAGTTACTCCAGGTTTGTCCAAGTTTTCAAACACAGCTTCTTGCTTGTCTGCTCGAACTTCTATGAGGTTGCGCTTGTAGTTAACAGTGAGATCCCTGTCCTTTATTACGTCAAGCAGTGCATCAGCATATTTCTTAACAGCAAAAATCACACCAAGCGAGGTGTTGAACATGACGTTTGCATTGGAACGTTTTCCTGTCTGCAGGAGGAGATCCAATTAGCCTTTTCTACTAAGAAACTGTGACAAGAAGAGGCAAAAGAACTGTGCTGCACTACTAAAGAGCTGATAGAACTATTCATGCAGTTCTATTTAATTAATATTTCACAGTATGTTAGAACGTAGACCCTTTCAATGTTAGGTACTGAAGATACCTCACACAAATGACTCGTGAGAAGAGATAGCTGCAAGGCACTGAGGAACTGCTGTATGCAGGTTAAATTATTGAAGCAGTTTAGTGTTAAAAAGCTTTCTGAAACCTTCACTTCTATGCATAATTCAGGTACTCACCCAGTAGGTAGCTCATGAAACTTAAACACATATGAAGCCCGACACTTCCACCTGAAGTTGTCTTTTGCTTCCACTAAGCTTGCTTTAACATCTTAAGACTCCTCCTGATGCTGAGACAATGCACCCCAAGGAGCAAGCTTTTCAAACTAGTAGACAAATGGCAACAGGTATTAAGTACTTAAAGTAACAAGAATGACTTAATTCCAGCCAGCGTTATTTTGGTGCACCACCTGAAGTTACAAATTAGGCTGAGAGCAATTGTATCTGCAGCTCACCAGAAGCAGGGCAAAGAGTTCTTTCAATATGAATTTCTGAATTGAATTTCTGCATTCTTCAAGTTTCTCTGGTATTAAATATGTGCTAAATATTTATGTACAATCTGTTTACCTGCATTACTTATACATTAAAAATAGAAAAAAAGAAACTCATTTACTTTACTAATCCTGAGTCACAGCACCCTCATGCGGTTTGTATTTGTTTTAAAGATAATATGAAACCCTTAGAACAAGCCTTCCTTCCAACTGTGACAACAAGCACTGGCAGAAAGGGTAAAAGACTTACTTTTCTCAAGTATGCATCTGATAAATACATGATCTTCTGAGGAGCTCCTGCACACTTCACTGGAGTATTTGGAAAAGTAAAGATAGCATTTCCTTCCTTAAAATCTTGTAAAGCTCTCCATGTTTTCTCTACTGTCTGGACTGAATAATTGGAACCTATTTTAGGGTGATTAAAACCTTCAGGCAAGCCTTTGATCTAGGAAAAGAGAAATTAAGGTTTCAAGTACAGATGGCAAAAGTTTTGTCATCATTGACAAATTTTAAGCACAGAATGAGAAATAACTAACAAGTTTCTATCAAAAAGAAAGTCCATACTTACTTGCTAGCTGCTATTTTAAAAAAATAGGCCCAGCAACACAACTGGGATTTCCTTTAGAATTTAGTATATGATTTAGTAGATGTAACATTTAGTGAAATTACTTTGATCTGCAGTATCTGAGCATAAGTCTGCAGTGCAGACCAAACCCAAGTTTTTGTAGACTGAAATTCAGAGTAAGAATATATAAAGTCACTGCCACATCATCACAGTAAGAATCATGTAAAAAAAAGCACACATTATGAAAATTAATAAGGTGAATGAAACTTTTCTGCAGTTAGTTGAAGATATCTGTATTTACCTATGGTCGTTTTGGTTTAACTAATCTGCACCCAGTATTTCCCTATTACTCCTACTATGACCAGAGCATCTGCCTGTGAGAAAGGAAGTTGTACCCATTTCAAAAGAATGGATTGCAGAACTTCTGAGAGAATGTGAAGTCATATTACATGCACTGCAATGTGTTTGGGACATTCCAGTCTGTACTTCTACCAGAAGTACACTGCTGGTGAAGAGAAACCATCCCTCTTTTTCAAGTGTCTGCTTTTGTTTCAAAATTACTGAGTTTTCATTAGAGAATGTGATTAACTGTGTTACAGTGCTTCTACTAGAGAACACTGAATTTACTTTTATCAGCTTGTACTGAAGAAATAGATAAGAAGACTGAGAGTAGGGTCACTGAACATGCTGCAACTCCTCATTCCACTGACCTCATCACCAGAGCTTATTTGTGACTGTAGCCAACTGAGATCAGCTCTTGCTTGACATACATCTTGAAAGGTTTTCGAAGAGATACTGAAGTCTGTTGTCAGGTATTGCATCATATCCAGGTCTGGGTAAAACCACAAGTGTCAAAAAAACACTTGCCTGTTCAAATCTTGCCTTTGTGTTTTCCTCCCCCTACAGATCACTGTGGTCATTCCTGCATCAGCATTTTCATCTGAGTACCACTCAGTGTGAAGTTTACAGGAAATATTACACAAGGGAAGGCCACAGGGCCTTTTTAAACACAAGCCTGGTAACTCCGCTGGCTCCTTTTGAAGTGCACCTTTAAGAAAGGTGAGGGTAGGCCAAATTAATTCTGCAGGGCATCTTTTACTGACTGCTCTGTGTTTCTTGTTCTGTTTTCATTAGAATGCTTCAGACTGCAGTCAACACACCTTATTATCTCATTATTACAGCCTCCCTTAAAGTTCTAGATTTAATTTGCTGCCCCATCTGCTGATATTGTCACAGAGATGCAACAAAGTTGTTGTAAAAGGCTTTCCCAAGGGTAATTTGGGTTATTACACAGGGATCTCTGGAAGGAGTAAAGTCATTGTCTTCTAGCTCTTTAATTCATAGGGTTCAATACCTTGCAATAAAAATGGTACTGAAAAGCCATTTACTTTAATGAATGTATGTGATGCTATTAAAATTAGTAAAAATATGACTAGTGTAAAACAAATACCTTTTCAAAATGCAGAGTAATTCCAAGAGCAATTATCAGATACTTGTAAGATACCTGTTGTGGAAGGAATAAAAAGTATTTTAGACAAAGAAACCAAAGCATTACCCCAAAGTAAATTTCAGTTACTTGACAGGCAGTCACAAGGAAGGAGCTATAGAGAGCATTAGTAACATAAGTTAAGCTCTAAGAATTCTAGTTAAAATCCTAACTGCATTATGAGTTACACACAGAGCCTTTGTTATATACACCCAAGTATTTGGAGCAAAATATTCTCTCTTTTCTGTTCAGTTCACCACAAACAGGGCAAAAGCTTATGGTAATAGTAATTTAAGTTGATGTTATTCTAACCTAGTTATCTACCTCAAATTTATTAGAAAAAGATTTTAGGATCAAATACATAAGACTAACTGGAATTTCCCAGCCTCCTAGATGCTGGAGGCCTTGCTCAACAGGCAATTCTAAGAGGATCTGCTGGAAGTGGACAGACAACTCATGACATAAAACCTTTTTTTTTTTCTTTTTTCTTTTTTTACGTTATTACCTTGATATCATTCTCCAGCCAGACACAGTTCTTATCTGGATCCAATGCTGTAACTTGAGATTTGATCCACTCAACACCTTTAGGTATTACACTTTCCATTGGGCGCGCAGAAGCTGCCAGCTGCTTTACACCACCACCAACCAGGGTCCACAGTGGCTGATAGTAATGAGTCTGAAATAAAAGTTCAAATGGACATTTCAAAACTGTTTAAAGGGATTTAAATGCACATCACTCCAAATGGGAGCAATGTACTCTTATCATTGTATTATTCTTAAAAAAAGAAGCTGTGTAAATGACCAAGATTCTTCCATGACAATGCTGCAGGTATGCATAAATCTCAAGGAGAAGGAAGTGTCATACAAAACCTTTTGAAAGATGGTTAGTTGGCTGACTTTCCACATGTGGGGCTGCAGAGGGATGACAAGCAGACCCATCTGGTCACATGTAAAATGCTTATTCTTTACAGTGCTTTACAGCAGAGGGAGACTCACCTTACTTGGCTCAACAACAGCCACATTTCCTGCCCCCACTTTCCTCTTCATCCGAGCACTCATGGCGATTCCACCAGCACCTCCACCCAACACAAGCACTTCATAATAATTTTTGGCAGCACAGCTGGCTGCTGTGTGTAAGAAGGAACTCTTCTGCATTCCTGGTTTCAGAAACCACACACCACAACGGAGACGGGAGCAGGAGGACGCTGCTCCAATTGCTGACATCTTTGCCTAAGTGGGAAGCTAGGAGATAAGGAAAGGCACCAGTAACAATTACAGGAGGCAGAATTTATATTTAGTTAGATGCCTGGGTTAGTTTTCAAGGAAAAAATCATAATACTAAATACCTCAAGTCATCAGACAAGCATTACAGCTTTTTCATTTATGTTATTAACAGACCAACTGGAGATTCCAAATTACACCAGAAACTTCAAATTTTTCAATAATTTTTCCAATTTATTCAATTTTATCAGCTTCAAAAATTCTCCACTACACTAGACATAGTTAAGCAACTCATTCTGCACCTTTCTGTGCTATCCTGACATCCCTCACATCTGTGTACCCTGACTTCTTTATAATGCCCCATTAGGAACCCTTACAGTTAAAATTTGGGACAGAGAGGGAAAAATCTCAGAGGCATCCACTGTAAAACAAGTATCAATAATTTTGCTTTACAGGTTTCCAGGATGCAAACATTTTCTTCTCATCCCCTCCTGAGACAGAACAAAACACTCAACTCCACTTTAGAAGGCTGTTTACCATCTGTGCAGGCAGCTATTTTAAAATGTGGACCTCCGTTCATAAATCTCTTTTCTCTTTCACTCTAAGGCTATTCGTTTGCATGCTCTTAGAATAAGTCTGTTTAATACCGAAGAAAAGGCATTTTAAAGAAATCATAGTTAAGACTGAGCAGGAGAGTTCAGTAGCTCGGTGTCTCACTAGAGCCTAGAAGAAACACCTAACAGAAGCACGGCACAGACACTCGGGACAGCTGCACTTCCTTCCTCTCCAGAGCACGCAGCACATGCTAAGCTCCTCACACTGCCTGCTCCATCGAACCAGTTCATTGAAGAAAGTCGGAATAAATAAAGTTTGAGAAGTCCTACTGGCAAGAAGTACAGATCATCGCAACTATTCTTCAGACAGCTGGCGGCAGATCGGCAGTTTAAGCCTTCCACCCGTGCACGTGTGCGGGCTCGGCGAGCCCCCCCCAGCCGGCTCCAGAGTCCGCGGGTCCCTCCGCAAGGGGCCGAGCGGCC
>VWZN01000056.1:151884-170822 GCA_013396955.1 Regulus satrapa
GAGGACCCTCTGTTCCTGAACGACTCCAGTGCCTTTGACTTCTCGGACGAGGTGGGGGACGAGGACTTCCCCAGGTTTAACAAGCTGCGCGTGGTGGTGGCGGACGACGGCTCGGAGGCGGCCCCGGAGACGCCGGTGAACGGGGCGTCCCCGGCGCTGCCGTCCGACGACGAGTCCCTGCTGGAGCGGGACATCGCCCTGCGCAGCGCCCGGGCCGGCCGGCCGGACGCCTGCAGCGGCTGCAGCAGCCGGCGGGAGCGCTCCAAGCAGAGGAAGGGGAAGAAGCGGCTGACGCTCGCTGCCCTCCTCTACCTCCTCTTCATGACCGGGGAGCTCATAGGTGAGTCGGGGGCCTTCTGTGGCGTCCCTCTGGCACGGTGCCTCACAGCCGATTAGGCTGTTCTGGCCTCGGCTTTGAGTATTCCCTGAGAGAGAAACCATCAGTCCTTTAGGAAGGCCAGAGAGACGAGCTGCACGTGCAGAGAGTGAGAGGGAATAAAGTCCACCTGTATTTTCCGTGAAAGAATCTGCAACTTTCCTTACCTGAATCTCACATCAATTCCCCGAAATGGCATAAAATATACAATTTTTTCTTTGTCTAATGGATTTTTATTTCTCCTTGTAAATTTTTTAGATGTTTTTAACAAAGGAGAAGTGGCACGAACTATTTCAATTGCAGTATTTTTTAATCAAAGGCCATAAAATCTTTCTGTGCAACAAGAAGAGGAAAAATACAGTTTCAAATGCAACATTTACATAATAATGAAAGTAATACTGGGGGGTATTTGTCCTTATTCACCAGATACAGCAATACATACTATTATACTTAGAACTGAAAAGACAAGTACTGAGCTATCAACGGCAATCCAGTGAAGACATCACTCCTTTGAGAACTTCTTGATGTCTTACTGTGCTCTGGACTAGCATGTGCTCCATCCAGACAGAAATCATACGAGCACAGTCATTTAAAGTGAGAGTGATTTTAACACTTCCTGCCACAGTGTATGAAAATGACAAGTAGTTGCATTAAATTATTTAAGGTTTTGGTTTGTTAGCACTTGCAGAAATATAGTGGGGTTTTACCCAAAACCGAGTTCCTATGTAAGCCCTTGATTGCTGATCAGAAGAATGAACCTATTGCTCAAGTTCAGGTTTTATTGCTCCTTCCCAACGGCTGTGCTGTGCAGGATGAGGAGAACCTGTGCATTGTACACCAGTGTGTACTGAACAACTGTGCTTTATCGAATAGGCTATAGCAGCAGAGGCTTGAAATAAAATGTGAGTGTCCCCCAGATGCATAGATTAGCTGTTAAATGTCGTGCTTTGCCGTTGTCCAATCATTTTTACAAAGTTCAGTATTTATCTTTTAATCTCTATTCATTTGCCGTGTCCTGTTACCATCTGTATTTTGGATATATCCATGCCATGTAGTGCAAGTGTCTGCTGGGTGTGACTGAGCCTCCTGAAAAATGCTTTAATGCTCCTGATTTGGAGTTGTGGTACAGTGGTAGTACAGAGTAGCACTCTGATTGTAGTACATTGATATGTATGTTGAGCCAGGTCTCTCCACAGCAATTAATTGCTTTTAAATTTCTTAAATTTCAACATTCAAGTCTGAATCAGAGCTAATCAGATTAATTACTTGCCATAATTCAAACACACACACACAAATTAAATAATAAAATCTTTCTGGAAGTGAAGAACAGTAGCATGGGACCTACATCCTTCTCCTGACTTCTGCAAATTGAGTCAATTGAGTACTCGTGTGAAGTGAGCTCATGTTCTTGGATGCTTTTGCTAGGACAGCTGTGAATTGTGTTTTTAAGACAAACTTGTGCAAGACGGATCGGAGCAAAATAATTGCTAGAGGATAACTAATGCAGTTTGTCCCACAGATATAGGGAAAAATCCCTAGAAGAAATGTTCTATTTTTCAGAGAGAGACCAGAATATTGACTGTGTCTGCACCAGTTTTATTTGGGGCCTTATTTCAGGAATGTGGGTTAATGGAAAAAGTGGTTTTGCCTTTCAGGATGTCTCAGTGTGTGGCTGGTCATTAATAACACGGCCACAATACATCAGCTCATTATGGCTAAGGCACTGTGTGTCAGACCTGTTGTGGTGATTTGGCTGAATGCCTCCATTTGCCCCCTGGCTCCATGTTTTTTCTCTGGCTGAGATTTTGGTTCAGCATGAACTCAGGTAGAGTTGATAAGCAATGGTATTGTATTTTAGGCTTAGACATCCTTTAACACGAGGGTGATATTAGTTGATTGTATCAGAGTTCTGATGTTCACTGAATTTAGATCATCTGAAGGGCCTCCTACTGAATGTCTGAGCTCTTGGCAGTTGGTGCTCGATTCACTGGGAGCATCTCTGTTTGGGGCTTTGGATCCAATTCATGCTCTCAGAGACCTGTCCATAGTGCAGGGATAGCTCTGGAAATAATAGATGTTGACTAAAACACTGATCACTGTCACCTCATCTGCTGTTCTTCCCGTACCGGCAGGACTTGAGCAGGCTGGACTTGTCTGCACAGAGTGTTAGAGCTGTGCTCTGGGCTCGTCCTCCTCAGTGTGGCTGTGCTGTCTCCAGCCGTATTTCGTTCTTTGGGCACAGAATCAGAGAGCCCTGAGGGCCAGACCCATCAAATATCCAGGCATCCATCTTCCACAGAGCATAAATCGAGGGTTTGGATATCTCTGTAGTTCTGTGGATCTCTACCTGAATGACTTGTCACAGGGCAAGTAATCAGCAGCAGAAGAGTAACTAGAGATATAGCTCCCAAGTCAAGGGTCAGTGCCCCACCTGTTTAGTTTATTTCACTCCAGCCCTGTATTGTGTTGTCTTTGGTTGGTTTCAAATTTCTGAAATTATTAATTGATCTGAAGCTGAGGTATTTGGGAAGCTCTGATCATACAGGATATTTTAACTGAATTCCTTCTATGATCTTTGATAGATTTGAGTTTCTAAGAAAAAGACAGGAGACTATAAATTATTTTTTTCAGTAAAAATCTTTCTGGTGTCTGTTACCAGTGTCAAGATGATAGAAATCTTGTTTCAGCAGCCTTTTTTGTGAAATCTTGATTGGCATATTTTTTTAAACTCATTGCTCCAGCCTATCTCAGTGTTTGTTGTTTAATTTGATGAACAGTCAGATAACAATTTACACTTTGGAGAAACCATTGTGCATCAAGAAATGGAAAAAAACATATTGTAAATCCTAGTTAGCTTTTCTGACAGGGTTTTGATGTTTTCAGCTATGTTTAGAGATTTCTAATTGATCATCCATGAGGAGAACTGCTGTCCTTCATGGGTCACTGAAAACAGTGGTGAGCCATCAAGCTGTCCATTTGTAAAGGTTATAGATGTCTTTTTTTCCAAGTTGCCAATTGTATTTAAACAGCCCCTAGGCAGTACCTTTAACCAAGCGATGAACCTTTAGAAACAGAGAACTTCGGTTTCAGGATTTTGTAAATGGCAATTATGTTTTCTTAATCCACATGCTATATTATGTTTAGCTTCAGCATCTGAATTCCTTCCTTATAATTTTATTTTGAGAATCTTTAAAGGTGAAAGGCTAGCTGAAATGGAATTGACTCTTCTTGGACTTAAATGATTCTCAAAATAATATATATGATTCAACATATATACTGTAAATAATGATATATATAAACTGCTGAACTAAATGTCCTTACGTATAAATTTTTGTTTCTTCTCTGTTGACTAGAAAATGGGCCGAGTCGCACTTTCTAAATATTTTTTTTTTAAAATTGTGGGAGAACACTAATTCAGAAAGGAAAGGCATAACTCATTTTACTAAAAAAGCCGCTGAATTGCTAAATCTTATAAACTCATTGTTTCTGAGCTGCAATGGCCTTTTGGAGAATTTCAGCCTCAGAAGAATTTGACATAAAAAGTTCTGAACAATTGAAGAAAGGGGCTGGAGGCACGGAGCTGTTTGAGTGTAATGCATTTGGTAGCTGCCCACAGCACAGCCAGTACTGCAGTACAGCTGTGCTCGTGCTTGGCTGGGGAGGAGAGAGGAGCTCTGTCTGCAGGTGTGTACATAAGAACACCCACAGCCACGCACACACAGGTTTTATGGCCACTCCTAAAAGCAATCAGCCAGTTGCAAATTCCCCTTTGCTATTTCCTCGGTCTGCTTCTTCACTAAGACAGTTTTAATTGCATACGAAGATTTCTTTATTTAAAATGTTAGTTGGAGCCTGAAGCCTGCCAAATGGCACACCAGCTGCACGCTTTGCTCTGTACAATTTGCAGGCTGCATGACAATCTCAAGGTAAAAAGAGAAACCAAATCATTGCTGAGGTGACACTGAAGATACGAACTTCTCTGAGATAATGGGCTTACCTTCAAGCATATGGAAGACAACACAGCCTGTCCTTGATTCCCCTTTGTATAAAGGATACTTAAGTGAGAGGTGCATTGTTTAAATCTCTCACTCATCCAATAGTAGCACTAGCAGTTAAATTGGAATGGAGATATTAACCTTTGATCTCAGGGTTTTTTTCCGAATGCAGCTCATTATTAGAAGAAAAAATTGTGGTAATAAATAACAAAGAAAAATGCCGTACAAGTGAAAGTCATTGTCTGCAATAGATATTGCCAGAACTTACATGCTCCCGCCAGGATGGGGAATAATTAAGGTTAAAAGATAACATCACAAAAATAAAAAGGGGAGAGGGTAAATTTCTTGGTCGTTGAATCTTTGGAGTTCTGTTCCTGTTCTGTAACACCAGTGTTTAACAGATGTAGTCTAACAAAAGAAGCAGTTGATTAAACACATGTGCACTAATATGTAGAGAAAAGGTATGAAACTGTTTTGGACCTGATCTTGCAAACGTTATGATGCAAATAGTCTCTGTTAGAATGACAGGAGTGAATCCTTTCTGTGTTACTCTTAATAGAAAGCCCACTTGACTGCACTTTTAACTATGGTAGCTTTAAATTATAGCGTGGCATTTTGCTTGTAATGGCAAACCCCCCTCCACATTTAGTGAGTATAAGAAGGGTTCTCATGTAATTATTGCACTATTCTGAAAAGAAATAACTGTAAACTGTGCAAGAGGATGTTATGTAAAATAATTAAAAATGTAATGTGTCCTGACTTTTCCTATTATGTTTTCAGGTGGCTATGTTGCTAACAGTCTAGCAATTATGACAGATGCACTTCACATGCTAACTGATCTTAGTGGGATTATTTTGACCCTCCTTGCTCTCTGGCTGTCTGCAAAATCTCCAACAAAGAGGTTCACTTTTGGATTTCATCGTTTAGGTACGTAGCTATCAGATTTTGCTATTAAAGAGTATTTTAAGCAACAACTGTAAAGAGCACCTAATTCTAGAAGAACAGGTCAAGAAAGAAAGTAGCAACAAACCTAAGAGTTGCTTTAGTGTACTCTCACTGGCCATTGTGGGTACACTGCATAGGTTGTATTGCCACAAGGGAATAGATAAAAAAAAAAACAAAAACAAAAACCCAAACTTGTCCTTCCGTTTGAGGGCAGAATTTCATTCACTGGGAGCAGGGCGGGTCTCTCCATTTCTGTGGAACTGGCACTTACCAGATTCAGAGTTAAATTTTGAATCTTGATTAATCTTCCATCTTGAAGAGGAAGGTTGGGGAATTGAATTAATGATGACATTGTTGGTGCAGGAGCTGTGCATGCCAGCCCCTTGTTGTTCACAACAGATTACTGCCAGTGCACAGGATTTACAAAATCTTACTGACTTCAGCAGAATTGTGATACTTGTCCTATTCAATGTGAAAAATTATATTTTAATCCACAGCTAAGAAGTTATGTAGAACATATTATTAGAGAGCTCTACCGTGCCAGCAGTTTTATAAATCAGTATTCCTCTTGCATTCCCCAAACCACAGAAAGCTAAGGTCAAAATGCCCCATGGTTTGCAAAGTACAGCAAGTTACTTAACCTCTGCCTCAGTTTAGGTGTCTCTGAAAAGAAGTATAAACAGAACTATGGACTAACCCTTGGAAGGATATTTTCAGGATTTATTACTTCATGTTTGGAAATGTAATGATGGTAAAGGGTGTTTTCATGTGGTTGCTAACTGGATATAATATACAGCTGCAGATCTGTTGGCATTTTAGCAAAAACATCAAAGTATCTTTTGCATGAAATAGATAATTTCTAGTGTCCCAGTTTTCTACCTGTTTTCTATAATATTCTATAGCATACATTTTTCAAGGGATTTCATTCTTGTGTAGTCACTATTTGCAATTCTTATTTTGGCTGCTAGAACAGCAGTAGAATTCAGCAACTCCATCACTCCTTGTCATTTGTCATCAGTTAGTCACTAGTGCATGAATGCATAACTCTGTACACTAGCTAAGCTCTTTGGGGCTCTAGCAAGAAAGCATTAGCAATGCCAGCATTTCCCATTACAAACTTTTCTTTCATGAAGTTTTAATTTTGTGATAGGAGTTCCTCTGATACTGAAACCTGACCTTGCAGGTATGCCCTTGCTGGCATTTGCTCATATTCTCCAGAATGATGTTTGTTAGCATTTATACATACTTTAACCCTATTTCAGAATAATCTGGGTAGTTTATATGTCTTTGTAACTTTTCTAAAACCAAATAGCACATACCTTGAACATGCTATGGCATGCCTAGCTTAAAATGAGGGTTTATCTTTAGAAAAACAAAAGAAACTTGCTTCACCATTATAATCTTACTCAGTTCCGTAAATTTTCACTGACTTTTCAATGAATGTAAAAGAAGAAATGCCTGAGGATTTTTGCCACTTCGTTTTCTATATTTTTATTTTCTTTCTAGTTTACTGCCAGGAAACATACTGGTCAAATACTAGCCAGACTAATCCAGTGGTGGTCCATGGGCCAGATGTGGCCTGTAAAATTAGTCTGTACTGCCCTTCTCCCTAGGAGCAGCTGCAGGGAGCAGCCTCTCAGTTCTGCAACAGTTGCTCCTCCTTTTCTGCTCCCAGAGCCAGCAGGTGGCCACAGACTAGAACAGGTTGTGCAGTGTCCTCAGCTGGAAATACACGAAACCCACCTGGAAGCAGCCCTGAGCAACCCACTGTAGCTGACCCTGCTTGGAGCAGGACTGCACCGTTTCCAGGGGCTCCTTTTTCCTTCAACCATCTCACAGGAGTAGCAGCAGCGCAGCTCTCTGGAGGAGGAGGAGAGCCTGGGGCTGGCGAGAAGAGTTTCTGTGCCGCAGGAAGGAAGTGAGTCAAGGACTTGCCAGGGACGCCCAAAGTAGAGAAGATGGGATGGCTTTTAAATATTTTTTAAAAGACAGTCTTTTGAAAAATCACATTTGTGAAATTTATTTGCCTGATTTTAGGCACCCAGTTTGAATGCTGTGGCCTGAGGGCCCAGTTTCACACTTCAATGATGCTGGCAGTGGAACAAAGCAGTTTCTAGGGTATATATCCTCCTTGTAAGACATTTTTCCAAGTAACCTATATGTAAGAAGCTTGTCAGCAAATAATATCAGTTCAACAATAGCTTAAATTTCACAAGAGAGATGTTAAAACATGTCAGGATGTTAAAAGTAGGGTGCAGATTGGGCAACTGTCACAGAAAAAGATGTGGAGCATTTGTTTAAAGCTGGGAATATGTGCAAGAACTGTCTCATCACTGACCTGCTCTGCATTAAGTTGTAAGATAATCCATTCAGTACAATCATTAGGCATAATACATTCAGTAGGCATGAAAACATTATAATGAACAATGTTTCTGGTACTTGTTATCATTTTTGTTTGCAGAATGATGAATTTTCAAACTTATTTCCATAAATGTTGCTTTGTAAGAGCAACAGGCCCCTTAGTTGTCTAGTCAAATTCCAGAAGGAAGTTAGCGCTAATTTTCATTTATTTGAATTCTCTTTGAATACATAAGTTCCATCTTCAGTTTTATTCCATTTTCAGTTGTGAAACGAAAGCTGACAGATTCAGGAATGGGTTAGAAAAGTGAAGACAAAATAATGGAAATTGCAGTCATGTCGAAAAAGAATCAAATTGTTGAAGCCAAAAATAGTTCAGTTTCACCACCAAGTGCAGATACCTCCTTTTCAGCAAGACACTGAGCAGATTCAAGCACAGATATGGAACCTGGCACTCATCCATTGCTGCAGAGACAATGTTAGTAATGACAGAATCAGACAGTCCACTGAGACCGTGCACAGTTCATTTCACAAGAAGTGAAAGATCTCAGCACAAATCTACAATGCTGACATGACAGTCACTGTGGAAGAAACTGCAAGGAAAACACTGGTTTCCATTGCAGAAAACATGGGTTTAGATTGTAAAAGCACACTGTTATTTTCTGGTAAATGTTAATGTGCTGTGGCTTCACAAGTTTTTTAAAAAGCATTCTGGAAAACCTTCTAAGCAATGTATTGTGTATTTTTAAGACCGTTGCCCTGAATAATCTGTCAGCGTCATAAAAAATCACTTCAGTTTCTGTGGATATTTCCAGGATTTTCAAGTTGCTCTGAAATCATCTCAGATTATGACAGTTGCCTTTCAGAGCCTCGTTACTGCCTGGAAATGCTGTTCCTCATCCAGGCATTGACACACTACCCAGCAGCTGAATGTGGTGTTGGTGTGAGTTTCTTCTCCCATAACGATGTTAATAATTCAGTGCATGGATCAACTAATTTTGGTGACATTAAAATGCTGATATAGCTGCACGGGGTTGTTTTTTTTTTTCCTGTAATACTGGAATTATAAAATTAAACCACTGTCTTAGAAAAGACATCTGCAGTAACCCAAGTTGTACCACAGGCTGACAGATTCAAAGCAGAGGAAGAAGAGAAGCAATTCTCAGATGAGTGCTCTTAGAGCTATGGTAAAGCCAAGGGCAGAATTTTGCCCTTACGGGGGAATAAATCAGGGCAACATGTGTGGAACTAGGGGGAAGAACAACCATTATAATTCCAAGTAAATTAATTCCACCTCTGATCTTTGAGTTCACAGAGGAAGGCTGAGATCCCAGTGATCCATCTGGCAAGTGACAGTAATGAGCATTATGCATAATGATTACAGATTACTCAGGCATGGCTGCAGATTTACGTGCAATACAATGGAGCAAGCATTAAGGTTTTCCCAGGGCTTTTTGTAAAGCCCTGTATTAACTTGCTTATAACTGAGACAGTCTTTAACTGGGCTAATGTTTTCTCTGCCAGCTATGTTGGGTTTTTTTTTTTTTTTTCCAAGTTTCAGCTGCTGCAGGGCAATAATTTTCAGAATATGAAGCTAGAGGGTAAAAGTACATTTGTGATGGAAGCAATCTAGCGGGCCATTTGGAAATACCTATTTTCTTTATAGTGAGACCTTGAAACTTAGTGTGGACTCCTCAGGTTTGTGTGCTATTACCAGCACAACTTCATGACTTTGGTACTGAGGAGCACAAAGGCCTGACCTATAAAATACTCAGCCCTGTTTACCTGCCATCTGAACCGCAGCAACCTCACAGAGAACTGTGACCACTTTCCACATATGTAAATGGCAGCAGAAGATACAAGACAAGGAAATACTAATTTTTATTAGTTTTCTAATTTTTTATCTTTATTTAGCTGTATGTTTCCTTCCTGTTGGAAGTCCCTGCTGATCTGATAAAATTCCTATGCTAAAATAATGGTGATAATGCTCTTACTTTTGTGAAAAAATAATATTTGGCAAATATTAGATGATGTTAGAATATCGCAGCAGTACAAAACCTTACATTAAGCAAGCCTTTGACGGTGAAACCTGCCTCAGATAACATTTATGAACACGCATGTCAAGGAACTTAAGAGTATGATGTGTGACAAGTTTGTACTGTTTGCTTTCTTTATCTTTTTATCATTTCTTCTCCATCCTAAATACAAAAGGATATATAAAAATAATTTCTAAACCCAGCTTAATATCCTGGACACTTAAAATCAAGGTTTCCCTTATTTGTGGGTAGGCTGGTGATGTTTGAGATCATCTGTCTTCCTCACCCCTAGACAGGGCCTTTGCCTGCGACTACTTAGGCAAATGTTCTGGGTTATCTGAAGAAGTCAGGATCATCACCTGTGCAGAACTTTTCAGAGAAAACATAATTTAAGGTATATACTGATACAGGGACATGTGAAGGACCGGATTAGAACAAATTTCTGTGGTTAATCCTATTTTACGAGTTTTATTTGCCACATAACTTGTTCATTTATATTAGAAATGATATGCATAAAGTAATTATAACAAGGCCCTGTCCACTTTCTAATTTGGAAATAGAAAAGAATCTGAGACACATTGTTAAAATGTTTCTTCCTTTCTGTTTGCAGAAGTACTGTCAGCCATCATTAGTGTACTGTTGGTCTATATCCTTATGGCATTCCTCTTGTATGAGGCTGTTCAGAGAACTATCCATATGGACTATGAGATAAATGGTGATATCATGCTCATCACAGCAGCCGTCGGCGTCGCCGTTAATTTAATGTAAGATCTCTCTCTCCATTAACACTTGTAAATGTATTTCTCAATAAGCTGCTAATTCATTCATGGCCCGTAACTTTGTTATGGCATGTAGTTTTGCTGGACCTCTTAATTTTTCCAAATAAGACAAGAAATTACACTGAGTATTATTTTTTCAATTATTCGGTTTAAAATGAAAAAAAAAAAACCCAACAAACCCTAAAGCATTTCTCTTCTTTGTCTTTCAGAATGGGGTTTTTGCTGAACCAATCTGGCCACCTTCACTCGCACTCCCATTCCCACGCTCACTCTCACGTACCTCAGGCGAACTCTCCGAACGCGGCGCAGGGCAGCAGCCACGGGCACAGCAGCCTGGCCGTGAGAGCAGCCTTCGTCCACGCCCTGGGGGACCTGGTACAGAGCATCGGGGTGCTCGTGGCTGCCTACATCATCCGCTTTAAGGTCAGGAAGGCACGGGGAATTCTTGGCGTTTCAACTCCAGCAATTCAAGGCAAAAGGGGCCTGGTTTTAGAAGTTATGAAAAATACCTTTTTAATGATGTTTTATGATAAGCTTCATACATCATGCAAAATAAGCAAAACTGTCTCTTCTATATATATTGTAACTATTCAAACAAAAGAAAAGTGCATGAAACTTGGAACTAGAAGTAACTGCGTTTTCTGAGTCGCATTTTTGTAAGTGATCTTGTTTTCGTACCTTTGACATTGTGAAATTTCCCTTTGCAGCCAGAATATAAGATTGCTGATCCTATATGTACATATGTATTTTCCATACTGGTGGTTTTTACAACAATTCGAATTCTGTGTGACACGGGAGTTATTATTCTGGAAGGTAAGATGTGTGCCCAATCTGCAGTACTTTACATGGAAAATACCAGTTTTCTTGATATCACGATCCCCATCTCTATGTGGATTTACCTGGAGACCTGTCTGTCTTGGTGCTGCTTTAGTCTGGTGGTTCTTTATGGCTCCTCTAAATTGCAGCCCTTTTTAGGTGTCTGACTGTGGCCAGAACGACACAAATCCTGTGTCTGCACACTTGTTACCATCAGGAGATGTAGAAGTGACATGTGCAGAACTTCCTTGTGTGTCTGCAGTGACTCTCAGCTAAATCAAGTAAACATTTTGCCCAGACTCAGTTCTACACTCTCACATTTATTACTTGTACAGTAAAAGGGAATGGGAATGCAGGTAAAAGGAGGCACCAAGCGTGGGCAAATGGCTGGACACGTGCTTCGTGCCTGTCCTGCCTTCCCCTTTCCCGTGAGTGCCTTTGAATTATTTGTGTGTATCTATTGTTCCCGTAGGGGAAGCTGCAAGTTAAGAGTGGTGTAAAATGCAGGAAAAAAAAAGGGAAGAAAAAGCTGAACATGGGCTGAAGGATCTTATCTTGTGTGACAGAGAGGGAAACACGTCAGCAACATCCTTTGCTTTATCACAGCTTACATGCCAGCTATTACTGCTCAGTCTAGCACTATTACTTTATAAAATGAAGATGTTTGGGCTGGGAGAAAAATCCAAGGTTTTAACTGCACAGTCCTAACTGTCTTATGTGAATTAGCATTGACTTTACCTTTATTATGTTATGAGGTTTTATTATGTTATGAGGTACCTCAGAATCTTCAGTCAAGTGCTTTTGCTGTAACTTAAGATTAAAAAAACCCCAACAATGTAGAAGTTCACTGAGAAGGCAAAAATGATGAAATTTGCTGAAGAACCCTCAATTACCTCCAAGGCAATAGATTTAGCTAAAGAAAACAGGTAAGACAAACTGATGAAGTATCAGATTCCAGATGTAACATAACCCCAGGTACCTGAAGAGCAATTTCAGGAGACAGGCCCTAGCATTTTTTTTAACAGATTTTGACCCTGGAGTCTGGCCTGAGCAGTTACTGGGAGTTAGAAGCTGCAGTGAAGTTGTCAGCAAAAGTGCATCCTTGCAAGGGGGTCTAATGTTGGCTGTTGCCAGAGTGTTGATTCTGGATAGGCCAGATTCCAGTTGAGACAGCTCTGCAATTCCTGTACAGCTTTTGTATCCATTCATGGGACTTAACAGGACAATTTCCACTTATTTTCTGTTGATAATATGTAAGTTACTGATCCCTTCCAACAACACAAATTCTAATTTTTTTGACATTGAGATTTGTCATGACATTTTAAAGGCTGCTGAGACTTTTCAGAAGACAGAATTAATTTTATCTCATGTTTGGTATCACAGGAGTTCCAAGGCACTTAAATGTGGATCGCATCAAGGAAGACTTGATGAAAATTGAAGATGTTTATTCTATAGAAGATTTAAATGTTTGGTCTCTCACTGCAGGAAAAACAACTGCCATAGTTCACTTGCAACTAGGTGAGCTGCTGGATAGCATAATTCTAAATTAAATCCAAGTTTAGGAGAAACCCCATCACCTCCTCTTCATATTGTTATTTAAGTTGAACCAAGAAGTTCTGGGGAAAGAAAATCTACTAACTCTGGTTTTGTACAGCAAGGAATAGAACACCTTGGCCAAGAAAGACATGGTGTGAATGAAAATTGTGCATATATTCATACCAAAATGTCCAATGCAGATTCTTTGGGTAGGGAAAGAAAAGACATCAACACAAAATTTCTCCTTAGAAATTTTCTTACATGATTAGGGAAAGAAAGGGTGAAGTTCTAATGTGGAAGGATCTAACGTATGAAAAATAAACGTTTTGCCCAAACATGTGCTACTCAGACATCTAACTCTACTACGAATATCAGTTTTTAATAAGAAAGCTGAGATTTTTGGTGGGGAAAGTGTCAGACTTACACAGAGTCCTATCAAGAGAGGTGCAAAATGATAAAGAGAGTACACAGTGACCACAAGAACAATATTAAAGTAATAAATGAGTGTGAACAAAAATTATTCTGTTTGGTGACACTGTAATAAGTTTGAGAATATTTGCATTTCCCAGCTTTCTTAAAGAGTGCACTTACTAATTATTTTCTTAATTTTACAGTTCCTGGTAGTTCATCTAAATGGGAGGACGTTCAGTCCAAGGCCCGACAACTGCTGCTGAACACGTTTGGAATGTACAAGTGCTCTGTCCAGCTTCAGAGTTACAAACAGGAGATGAGCAAAACCTGCGCAAGTTGTCAGAGTTCCAGTGCCTAATTTCATATGTTTTGGGAACTGCTGCCTTATTCTTTACCTTGTGTAGTCAAAGACTGAGAGCAATAAATGCAAATGAAAATTATCCAATAGTAACCATTAATATGTGAATTTGTACCATGGGACACGCAGCAGGGAGAACTGGTGCTGCAAAAGGTGCAGTGCAGTGGTTGCCCTACAGAACGTGTATTTCACTCTCTCCGTCTCCAGTTTATCCAATTTATTTTGATTTTGAGACAAAGCTGGTTTTGGATTATTGTTTACAAACTGGAACGTGGCTCTGCAGATACCTCACAATTTACAGTCCAATATTGTTCTTTAATCATTACATACCACTCCAAATGGAGCATTCAGTATTTTAGTCAAAAGTCTCTAAAGCTGATCATACCAGGGTTGCACAATAAATCATGATCCCCAAATTCATTATTCAGTATTTTTGCAATAGTAATTTTCATACAGTGTCTCAAACTACGAACACATACATTAAGCTGAATTCTTGTGGAAGCTGTCTCTTCAGAGGCAGCGCAAAACACAGAATTTACTGTACCCAGACTAGAAAGCTAGCTTTAATCTGGGCATCCAGAGATCCAGACAGGAAGATCCTTGCCCAGACTTCTGGTATTTAACTAGAGACCCAACACTGGACCCAAAGTGTTTTAAGTGATCGGTTATCTTTAATGTATTTTAGAATAGGATTTATACATTAGAAACAGGTTATTTATTTTACAAATTTTTGACTTGTAAGATGAATTTATTATTAATAATCTTGAATGTCTAAACCATCATTTGATTCACGTTAAAAGGCCAGTTGATTAGCATGCATTCTAATTGTAATTAATAAATGTCCTGTAATCGATCATTTTTTCATGATTGTTTTGTTTTAAAAGAAAAGTCAAATGATAGAAGTTTTATTTGACATGGAAATACTCTCAAATGCAATCTACAGATAGGTGCATCTAACAGCAAAGCGGGGAGCAGAAGTTTTAGAGGTGCACAATTCCTTCCATCACAATCTCTGACCTTTTCATCTTGGCTTTGAGCACAGCACGGCAGGATCCTGACAGGAACGCTCCTGCAATAGCAGTTTCCCACTACGTAGCTTTTGGATAAAGCAAAATCCAAGCAAGCTCAGTAACCTGATGGTGTTGGACAACAATATCATAAAAACCTACAGCGGCAGAAAGGCTCTTTTGTGTCTACAGAGAGGAGGCAACCTGAAAAGACTGTGTGTTCATCTGGGCAGCTCAGAGTCCACAAAGTGGAACTGTCTGGCCTCATTGTGGAACCCCTGTATTTTGAATGTACACAAGACAATAAATCTTTACACTAAGCTATCACACACCACCAAGCCTAGCTATAACCTGCTTCTGATGTCGTTTGCATTGAAGAAGCTAAGGGCAGCAGGAATATGACCTACTAAGTTCAGAAGATGGGAAGAACTTGGCTTCAAATATTTATTGTTTATTCTGTACTTTCATCTTACGCAGAACTTCCACTGACATGAAAAGTAGTTCTCTGTGTGGATCATAAAGGAAAACTTTTGCCCAGTTACGGTTATTGTGATATTCAGCTGTGAATACTTGAGCTATTGTTGGTTTTGAAACTCATTAGGGTTTCACATTTTCATCGGGCTGATTTGTATCTGCATTTGATGCTAGCAATTTTGGCTTCTTTTCTTCCCTTTTTGGAGGTAGGGATCACATGATGAATTTTTATTGATGAAAGCTGACAGCACATTGTGAGTTTGGACAAAGTGCACATAACACCGGATTGTGTTTGTATCTGTTTGGACAAGAAACGGGAACACTCGTGTACAGCACGGGGGCAACGTGCAGCTCAAAAGCAGCACCCTGCTTGGGAAGGTGATGCTGCAACACAAACACTATCATTAATTAAGCCATATCACAGTTCATTAAAAATGTGCATCCCATCCTTACAAACTTACTGGCAAAACCCACAAACAACAGGTATTTTGCACATACTAATGCTCAAATGGGTTTTAATTAAATTGGGGTTTACAGTTGATGTAATTAGATGTTGAAGTACAGTAGACATGTATTGTATTTGCAGTTTTTTAATAATTTACTATACATTTGTTTAATTGAAGAAAAAAGGTATGTTGTTTTATTGTGGGTTTTATTAAATCAATTATTAAACTTCACATTGTCTTATAAAATATTTTTTGTATTTCTCTCATCATCTTTGAATTCTTACAGCAGTCTGATTCTTAGGGCAGCTGTGTTTTGAAATGTCTGAACACTCAGCTTTAATTCAGTTTCAGGATGCTATACATAGAATTAAGTCTCTGTCTTTAGTCAGAACAATTTCAGACTTGTGATTTCACATGCAATAATTGCACTTTAGAAAGTGTAAGCTGACAAAGTATGGTTAAGGATCATAAAGCAACTGGCAAAAGATTCCTGAAACCCTACATTCACCATTGAGGGGCCCTTGTTACCAAGGTCTGTAGACTGGTAGTTCAGAGAAAAGACAACAGAAGATTAAATGAAAATAAAGATTTAAATAAATCAGTTTTTATAGATATTTCAGTATCATTTTCAGTATCAGCTTAGAGAAAAGGGCAGTATTATAAATAAAGTCTCATGTTTTCCCAAGCCAGATTATTTCATGTGGCTAAGATAGTTTACACACTCTTACACTACTATTCTTCTAACAAATCCTCTGCCTGAAATGAAAATGCATATACTTGACAGGACTTCCTTCTAAACAAAAAACTTCCAAGATCTGAGCAGGTTTCCACTTCCAGTATCCCTGGTTTCCAGAGCTGTGCTGGAATGCTCTTGCTGACTGAACAGATGAAATCCCGAGAAAATTCTGCCATTTCTCAAAGTCCACATTGGGAGAAGGTTTTTCCTTTCTAAATCTGTGATTGTCACCCATCCTTTTCTGAAGCACAGATACAGTTTTGATGACAACCTACTCATATGAGTCAATAAAACATTTTCCTATGAGTAGACCGCAAACCCTCACATCCCACTCTTTCCTTCTGAAGTGTTCTTATCCTGAGAAGAAAATTATCAGAAACATATTTTGTTTCTGAATGTTTTCCTTGCTTAATTATATGGTTTGGTTTTTGTTTTTAATTGTGTTGACATTTTGTCTTTTCAATACCAGCAGCATTTCTTTCTTCACCAGCAGAATTACGATTTAAAATGTCATACTTGAATCTGGTCTTCAATTATCTCACTACTGTATATATCTGCTGTTTCTTGCAGAATCACTCCCAAGTGGCAGAATGACTCAGAAAAGCAGAAGGCTGGCATTTAAAAGTAATTTTCTGACATAGAACCAGAAATCCCAGAAGTCACCCATCAAGTAATGAGTGGCAAGGATTTTTTTCGGGTATTTGGTGGGATCTCATGAGGACACTGCACTGATGCTGCACAGGGCAGGGCTGTTAAAGCATTAATTCTATCTAAAAATAACTATGAGTGTAATAAACAAAGATGGGCAGTTGGGTAAAAGACATGGTACATACTGCAGCAGCTTCCTAGTCCAATAAACTAATCCATTGCCAGAGAAATTCCCTCAGGATCTCAAGGGATCAGGAAAATCCCCTGGAAATATCCAGCTAAATTTCCTCTATCCAAAATGGCATTGCCAAGGTGTTTTTCTGTGTTTTTTCTTGCTGGTTGCCTCACACACATTCAATTCTTCCAGGACTAAGCACATGTAGCTCAAATGTCATGTTTGACCAGCTCTTTGCATTATGTCACTGCTCTCAGCTTCCCTCTCTGTTTTCTTGCCATATTCTGTCCTCTCCACAGTTTCATTAATAATGTCCAGCTCACATTCAGGGCCCCTGCTGCTTACAGGGTCACCAGGAGCGTCTCTCACGGCACCAGGTGTGTAACACACCCCAACAGCAGTGCTGTTCAAATACAGGCTTGCCTTTGCCCCAAGGTCATTTCCTCTTTGATCAATAGATTAAAAAAAGCGCCTTCTAACCAAGTTGCTAATTCACAGAAAGACCTAATCTGAAAGCCTCTAGATTCTGTTTCTACCATAAAAAAAATACAAACGCTCTCCACATTTCCCACCCTTAATTCCCTTTCCAGTTTCACCCTCTCCTCCCCTCTATATAAAATCATGCTGGGCACTGTCAGTCTCTGTGCTCTGGAGCTGGCAAATCCCTACTGTTCTACTCTTCTTATTCCATTTTCCATGGCTGAATGCCCTAAGGAAGGACCCTACATGCTCTTTCATTCTCTAAAATACCTGACTCTATTGTGGAAGCTACTAGAATAAATATGGATCCTTTCCATATACTGTTTTGCAGCCACCACAGCAATCTGCTCTTAAAACACGCGTGTAGCTGCCTTCTGTGTGTAAAGTGATAATATCCTCATCATTATATTTGCTCTTTTGAATATTTTTGCTCTTTTATCTCTATTTTCTTTTCTACATTGTTTTCTCTCAGTATTGCACTGAGAGAAAGGGACTGGTAAATACACAGGATAAAATAACTGCTTTTATTACAGCTGGGAAGCATTTACACCTTCTATGGCATCGATTTGTGTAGGGGAAAAAACCATCTCATAAGCAAAAATATAATTTTATCCTTAAGATGACTGCTTCACAATTGCCTTATTAACATGGTAAAAAGATACGGTTTTTTCTCAGGACCACTATCAGCCAGTATGTGAGGGTACATGAAATCAGTCAGTGCTGTCTGTCCAGAGTATGCTTTGCATTGTTTTACATAGTAAACTAAGTACTGATACAGGGATTTTTAGTTCAGCTGATGAAAAAACAAAAGGACCCACCCAGATGGCAAGCAGACTAAAAATTTCCTTTTATCACAGTTACATGAAGAGCAACCAAGCCCCAGCAATCTTTCTATTTCTTTCCCCTGAAGCACACACAAATATATTATTTAATAAATCCCTCAATAAACTGATGAAACGTGAACTTAAATCTGGTATCTGGCCTTTTAACTGTAAAACAGAATTTTTGAGAAAAACGCTATAAACAAACACTTTCATAGTTATGATAATGCTTCATAGTTCAACGCAGCATACAGTTATTCGGCACTTTTTTTACAGATTTCTCGTGTTCCTGTTGCCAGGCCCCGTGTGAGAACCCAGCTGTAGGGACAGCCTGTGATGAGTACATCTCAACTTACAACACAGCCTCCTCTCCGGGAGCCTCCCAGGCCGTGCCCGGCTTTCCCAGACGATGGCGCTCCGCTCCCAGCGTTAACAAAGAGCAGCGCGGAGCCACGGAGACTATTTCATGACACATTCAAGAAATGTCTTATTGGGAAGTAAAGAAACAACAACATGACTCCAAAACACACACCCCCCACAC
>VWZN01000056.1:170899-184968 GCA_013396955.1 Regulus satrapa
CTTTAAAATAACCCCCGCACCAAACCCTCTTTTTATTTATTTTTTTTTTTTTCCCCAAAAAAACTACCGGGAATTTAACTTTTTAATGGATGCAGTAAGGAAAAGCACGAACCTAAGCACAGGCTGGCTAATCAATGACTGGGAAGGAGTTTAGACACTTCTTGAAGGCATCTATGGGTAAATACCATGGAATGTATGCTCCAGTGCTTTCCTCCAGTTACAAACATCTAAGAAAAAAAAAATAATTAGAAATTAGTTGAGGCCAATGTAATTAGATCAGATTATATTAATTAGTGTAAACAAGGTTAAGCTGTCACGCAAGCCCTTTGTTTCTATGAAAATAGGTATTCTTTCTTTGGGGTGCTGAATTCATGTTTCCAGAACAACAGATGCTTCCGTCTGAAACATTCCTGCTTTTTTTCTGAAGAATCAGAAGACACTTTCAATCAAAAATATTAACAGAGGGAAATATTTTTGTTCCAAACTAGACAGGTACAATTATAAATGGTGTTTATCATTGTGTTTACATGCTGCAATTGCTAGTACAGTGGTGGTTTTGGATTTAGTGGAACAGACTTCAGAGAAAGAAAATACAGATAAAGGAGGCTGATGAACTCAGAACCACAACATCCTTCCAGCAAGATCCTCCTTCATTTCTTGAAGCTGTTAAGCAATTCTGTATTTTCTAAGCTATTGCAGAAGAGACACACCTTAAACTGGAAACAGAAATTGCACAACCAGTTACACACTGGTTTCTTTCTATTTGCTTCAAACAGACCCTAGAATAAATGAGGATGGTTTTTCAAGCAACCCAGCTTCCTCAACGAGTCACAGAGCAGAGTTCCAGCCATATAACAGAAAATTCAAAGGAAGATAACTCTGCTTATCAAACATTAAAGGTTCTCGGGCAGTTAGCTGTAAATGAAGATATGTTTTAGATACGCTCACCTGTGAATAGCTATTCAGGATATCTCATTACATTAGCCCTGTTAACGGTCTCTGTAAAGCAGCAATGAAAGCAGAGTATTTTTCTTCCATAGACTTACTACATCTGAGGTTGCTCTGAGGAGAGGATCAAGAGGAAAGCTAGTTCCTAATTTTAGCTGTGAGAGAGAGAAGGAAGCTGCTCACAGACTTGGAGTAATAACAAAATTCAACCCCACTAATCAGCCCACCACCTGCTATGGCTAAGTAGGGGTATTCATACTGCAGGGTTGTTTGCTTGGCTTTTTAAAAAAATTAATTTTTTTAAGGAGTTCATATTTTGTTTATGATACAAAGTGTGTTTGTGTACAAAAAAAAAAAAAAAAAAAAAAGGAGGGAAGAAAACAGAAAGCCAGGTCATGGTGGGAAGTGCAGATAGCAACTGGGACACACAAGACTCCATTTCACTGCCATGCAGCCAAGTATGGAAGATATTACTGCACCTGCAGAAATTGTGGGGGTCAGAAATGAAGTCAGTAGCAATTTCCTTTACAGACTGCAGCATTAATCAATGTGTTTGCAGTTCAATGAAGACATCTGATGGTTTTACGGTCACTTTTCTCCTAAACAAGGTATGTTTTACCTGTCTAGCCAAGACCAAAAACTTTCATTACTGTATGAAAAAAAGAATATTGGAGTGTCTTTAAGATGAATTATTTTATTTCTGAACATAGCATGTTTCATTCAAAGCATTTGCCAAGAAGAAAACTAAACACAGTAATGGCAGCATAATGCTAGCATATTTAATAATGCTAAAAATACAGGCAGCATAGTGCTAACAGTCTTATACAAAAACTCTTTAGGTGTTACTGAATTATAAAAGAAGTTACAGCAGAAGGGAAAGATGCATCATTAAGTGAAACTGTTTGAACAGCTTCAGTATAAAAAGCACATTTCCCTTTGTTTTAATGTAGTGAATTGGTGATTTATTAGCAGTAGATGACTTGGCTTCTCTTTGGCAAACTGATAAGATTTTTCTGTCACTACCAGAGATCGGGACTTTCTGCATTTACTTCCGTGTTTGTGCAGCAGCAACATCAGATAAAGGATGGTGTTTATTAGTTAACTGCCTACTGAAAACACATTTAACTCAATTAAAGAAGTGAGACCCAAGAGGAGATGAAGAATGTGCTGGTTTTGCTTAAGTTGAAAGCTTCAACACATTTATTTACACGCAAGAAGTTTTTCACACTTGTGTGGCGTTCTGACCTCTCAGCCAATACAGAAGTTTGCCTATAAAACTCACATAGTGTAAAATACTGCGACAGGAAGGGAAAGAACTCCAGCTTTCCACTGACGCTGAGCTGTTGCCATGTCTGTTACGATGCCGTGGGGAGGCGAGTGTTCGTGTTTACACCTCACACCACGCACCAGCGCCCCCTGAAGACGCAGCCCCTGAGCCCGCAGCCTCCCTCTGGAGCTCCGGACCAGACCGGCACGCACCAAGGACTGCAAAGATGAGTGAAATGAGAGAAAGGAATGGAAACCAACGGGTTCTACAGAGCTGGAACTGCAAAGAGAGACGCAGGCAGCTCTGCCTTGGCACTGCATGATTTAATGATTTAGGATTTTCACAGGATTGCTACAGAGCCCTGGCCCCACAGTCTATTTTTGGTGCTGTAGCCTAATGACTTATCCTCCCAAGGCTGCAGTTCCTCAGTTTACCATCATCTGGTAACAGCAATGTCTGGTGCAGAATTCCCACGCCCTTTTTGAACTGCCAAAAAATATTTTGATTTCTTATATTGTGTGAAAACCCTCCCCAAAAATTCAGTGTTAATAAAAAAAACCAAAAACAGAACAGCTTCTAGAGCAAAACAGTTTTATTACCAGAACTTCAGGACAAGCTAAGAGAAACAACAACCTGTGACTGACAGCAATCGCACTGCTTAATGTGCTACTGGAAACATCACTGCAATGTGGTGAAACACAAAAATTAAATAAAAAATACTTACACATATTTTCCCAGTGCTGACAGATACTTAGGTCATAGTATTTGCAGCCAAAAAAAGTGACTTACTGAAGAACAAACTCTATTAATGCATCAACTCAGAGCATGGCACTTTGTTTTTGCTACAGTCCAGCAGAAATATGGAAATACAGAGAAATATTTTAAAATATTTTCTGCTTTTAAAATACTTAGAACTTGCATTCCTCAGTGTATTTTTGTGGTTCTATGCTATCCAATCTTGTTGTCATGTCATTCCTTAAAATGCAAGCTCAGGACTGATTCTGCAATACTGCTGAGTCACCCTTACTAGATAACTACTCCCCACATGTAACACAGACAAGGAATGCAGAGGCACTTCAGGACCACGTACGCTGCCACCCAGAGTCATCCTCTGGCTTTGACTTTGGTCTCTCCATAACACTGAAAAACAGAACAGAAAGGAAAGAGACCAGGAATCCAAATTTAGAAAGGCTTTTGGGCAATTTACATGAAAGAAATAAATTCAGATGTTATTAAAAATGAATAAAATGGCAAAACAAATGTATTTTCAAAGAAATCCTGAAATTCTACAAAATATTATGAAGGCTTTTGTGATCCAGAAGTACCATCTGAAAAACTCAAAAATTTACATCAAATGCTTATTGAAAATGAATATTCTGAGTCAGATTTTTGGACTGTGTGGATGCTGTATGCCAGCTTCTAAAGCAACATGAAACTTCTCATCCAGAGTCCAAAAAAAGGTAGGGAGACCCTAAAAATGTAGCAGAAGCATTTCCGCACACTGATTTCTGTAGTCAAGTTTGTGCAGAAGTGATTCCACTAGATTCATAGGGTACCTTTGTGAGGCAACAGAAACTTCTCACTTCGTAAGCTTTTTGACCATTTCCAGCTCTTCTATAGGTTGCCACTTCTGATAGATTGTTACCAGCTGGAAGAAATGGAAAATATGAAAGTTAGTAAAATTCCAGCGAGCATTTACTCCACTCCCACTCCCGCCCAATATCAAACATCAGCTCATTGGTGAAGAAGTTCTAGTGGCTTTACATTTTCCTTTCAAAAATACATAACAGATAACATAATGATTTTTTTTAACAAAATCACTTGGATATTAGTTAAGTAATAATGCCAAATAATTTTATTTTTCCTTATCCTAAGTACTCTATTAAATTTTTCCTTCAGGCTGCATAATCAAACACTCTCACTCAATTCTGTAATTCAGGAACAAGGGTAACCAGCACTTCCTCTATACTCCAAGTCTCCACTGTTACCAAAGGAACTGAGTAAATGCATGTTTGGAGTGGGAATGGACGCAGGATGACAAGCAGAAGTACGGTATGGATTTAAGATCAGACCTACAGTGTAAGAGCTGAATCCCTATTTATACTATTTATAATATAATGTATGTACAAAATACCTTCTGAGACTTGGTAGGATCAATAGTTTCCCATGGTTCTGGATTCCTAGTCTTGTCAAGGCTTTAAAAAAAGATAAAACAGGTATTAAGATTTAAGGGGTGTCCTTGCATACATTTTATATGAGCAGCCTATTGTCAGTTTAAGTAACGAGTTCCCTAAAACATGAGTTTACAGGTTCGGGCATTATATTTTAAAATCTGGATAGGAGTCAATTAGAACATTTAAAACTTCTTATACCTAAAGCAAAGAAAAACCGTAACTATTAAATCAAAAGTTAGGAAATACCTTGAACTACAGTCCAAATTAATTAATTTCCTCACTATTTACAATCTGCAGATACTTTAGTCATTACCAGTACTCCCAGTAGTCTGGAACATGCGTCTGGCACTTTTTTGTGTATGTGTGTGCATGTGTGTGTGAAAAACTTGATGGTCAAATACTTGGTTGAATAAAAAAAAGTTAGGGTAAGTTCCAAGCAATAAGTTTTTGCTTACATAACATCAGATTTGTGGAATAGGGAATAGAGACAAAAAGAGAAGGCCCCAGTTGCTGCGGAGGATAATATTGCGGCCAGAGGAATGAGCTGAAAGATAAAATAGAGAAAAGAGCTGAATTTATGTCCAAGCTACAGACCCACGAGTAGGGGGTGCAAGGGTGACACAGAACTAGGAAGGGATTACCTGTTCATGTACATTGCCTCTATATTACTCTTTACACCACTTTACTTTCAATACGTGAATTTCACTTTTCCCTCTATATTACCCTTCTCCACACCTCACTTTTAATACATGAACCTTACGCGGTTCCTCGGAAAATCAAGTGGCAACCCCAGCGCAGCCACCCGAGCCCTCCGGGGGCGGGTACCACAGCCCCGACCCCTCAGGCAAACTTACTTCTCTTTGCTTTTTAAGCGTGAGCAAGATGCGCTTCTTCATGCTGGCGGCTGCGGATCGGCACAGCCGTCTGCGGGCTGTGCTCCTCGCGGGAGGCCGGAGGGCGCAGGCGGTGCCGGTGCCGGTGTCGGTGTCGGTGCCGGTGTCGGTGTCGGTATCGGTGCCGGGTCCTCCTCGCCCCGCGAGCCCCGCGGCCCTGAGGGGGAGGGACAGCGCGCCCCCCAGCGGCCGCACGGGCACAGGCAGCGGAGCGGCCGCGGCCTTCCCGCGCCTTCTCCCTCCGTGGCTGCAGCACTCAAACCTGGCTTCTCCACTCCTCCTCTGTCCTCCTGCCTGTCCCCTTCTCCAGGCAGCTGCCCAAAGAACAGGGGATCCAGGCAAACACCCAGACGACCACAGAGCCTGCGTCTCACAAGTCTTCAGAGCTCGGAGAGGTGCCTGCAGTGACCAAAAGAAGAGCCCAGTGTCACCGTGTCCCCTTGCGCTGCAGCAAACACTCAACCCAGGCCCAGGTTCTCATCCCTCCCTTGTGTTCCACAGCTCTTATCACTTCCCAATACCCCTCTCTGAGAAAACCTGCCAGGGGCAGGCTGCAGGTGCCACCCGTACATTGGTTTCTCCCCTCCTCTCTTGCCCACAGGAAAGCAGCGAGAGGAAGGAGAGGCTGCCTTTCCCTGCAGCGAGGAACAAACATGACAGGCCACAATCAGCTCCCTTGGTCCTTCCAGGGAGCAAGTGTGGAAATCAAGCAGCAACATCTTTGAGGCAAAGGAGCTGGCATTTTACTGCAACAACTTTCAGGTCCAGCAATATCAATGCACACTCTCAAACACTGGAAAGCAAAACAGGCAGTTTTCATATTTTTTGTCATAGCTGCTGCTGAGAAACCTTTGTGTATTTGGGAAGGTCATGAGCATTGTCTATTTTTTGCCCACCAATAAAGCTACTGGATGGTCTTTTCTTTAATCAGGTGATGAAAGCCATGAAGCTGTAGGGCAGTTGTTTGAATCTAAACCCTGTCCTAACTTACAGTGGCTTCTACTGCTGCCTTTTGGCCTCCTCAGTTACCAGCTTCCTTGGAATTTCCTTTTGGGATCCATCTCATTATGAACGACACTCAGTGCTATCCCTAGTGCAAAGAAATATTCCTTATTGGGCTTGTAACTCCTGAACCTCGGCTAAAATAATGAACTGTCTTTGACAGTGGTGTATTTTGTTCACAAGCATTTTCACTGGGAAAAGATAATTAAAAAATAATAAAACCTTTCCTCTACATTTACTCTAAGTTAAAATGCACATTTATATACATGCAATACCAATTTACTTAGAAGTGTCTGTGTATTTTAGAAGGCAACTACAAAAATGTAATGACAAGGAATGGCTGGGTGGGGAAAAAAAATTCTCCAAAAATTGTCATTAAGCAAACTCCCTTTCCTAAAGGGAAATTATTATCATTTGAGTTGATTACATACTCGTTACCTGCTTACTCAATTCAAATGTCTGTACAGTAAGCAGTAACTAATCTAAAATTACTCTCAAACACCCTGACTTCCAAACCTGCACCAAGAAGTTAAGCACTGACAAAATTTTCCCTGCCACTGTATTTTGCAATCTGCTTGTAAGAAAGCAAGCCTGTAGAAAGGCACATACAAAACCGCTCACATTTTATATAGAATGGGACTTTCTCCTATTTAATTTCCTGATAGCTTTTCTATTTCTTACATATTTGCTGTCTTTTGGAGATTTTACAACAGATTTGAAATTTGCTTATTATGCCATTTTTGTACTTAAAACTAGGACATCTACAGTAACATTAAACTGTTCCACAGTGTTTTATCTAAGTATATCAATTCCTTGTTACATCAGACATAAACCTACCCAAAGCAAACAAGATTTTAATTTATTATTCATTAGTGATATTACAGAACTTTTCACAAGTGACACTTCACTGTATTTCACGCTCCCTGAAAACAACAGTAAGTCCAGTATTAAAAAGCAGGAAAGATGCAAACCTTTTAAAAATCTTTGTAATATATTTAAAAATACTTATGCCACTCCTTTTTAGATTCGAGAGGCTAATTCTTGATTAGAGAATTTTTCATAAAACTCCAAGTCTTTTATGCTCAAAGATGGTTTTACAGTCTTCAAAGATTTCATAAAATGTTCCTGTTTTACAGCAGTTGCTTCGAGTCCATTCTCTTGCAATGCCAACAAAGCAGCCTTTAAAAGAAAAAAAACCCCAACAACTTAGTCCTTATCATCTTTTAAATTGCAAAGAATATTATAAGTATTCTAGAATATTTTGTAAGGAACAAAGCATCTGAAAACAGCATTGTATAACTTATGGTTATTTAACAACAGATAAAGATCCAAGTAAGGTTACCATTTTTTATTCACTTTTTCTGTCTGGATCAGACAATACATCATTTATCACTTATGTACTTGGATTTTCTTCTAGTCCTCTTTTATTCAACTCAAATTCTGGATCTCTCTCCTCGTTTTTTTTCTTTCTAACAGTAACAGTACCTGTTAATTTCAGTACAAAGAATGCAATTCACCCAGATGTAAGCATGAATTAGAGAGGGTCACATGAAATAAAGGGTAGTACAGTTCCTTAACTTCTGGTAAATGATCACAGACAGACTTGATTCTTATTTGTCTCTTTTATTTAAAGAATGAACCCTTGTTCAGTTCTTCCATTTTAAAAATTTTCTTTGGATTTTCAATGCAAACTGAGAAAGAACCTGTACTACAGATGGCTTAGTAACATCTATGAGTTAGCTTTCTTTTTTCATTCCAAGTTGGTATTTAGAGTTTATTTCAAAGATGAACCAGGAATATTCCTTACCTCCCTGCACAGATTTTCAATATCAGCTCCAGAGAAGAGGTCTGTTAGGACTGCCACATCTTGTAATGACACATCAGTATCCAATGGAATTTTTTCAGTGCAGATTTTCAAAATGGAAAGTCTTCCCTGTAAATTGGTGCATATTGTGCAAGAAAACAAAACCAATTGAACAAAAAACTAATCTTTCTCCAAAGCAGTACCAATTTGAAATTAGGACCAAGGAAAACCCAGAAAAATACCAAAACTACCAGAGTTTGGTGGAAGAATAAAATGTTATTAATGGAAATAATGCACTTCTGGTTGTCTCATATATTTAAGGTCTGTAAGTCATTCCTTGCTTCGTGAAAACAGTATTTTAGGCTGAACAGGCCTTATTTGGCATGCTTTGGGTTAACATTTTTTGTGAAGCTCAAGTCAAATGGCTATACTAGCCTTGGGAACAGTACACAAAAATTATTTGAAGCAAGGACAGGCAACTTATTTTAGTATTTCCTGAATTGTAGCTTGATTTTGTAAACATTTATTTTCTCTATTTTCCATATGCAATACTCTAACTACTTACACCAGTTAAAATGTTATTGGTGTTTAAAATACAAATATCATTATAACTTTTTCTATTTTTTCATTGTACCTTGAATTTGGTGAGTGATCTCCAGTGAAACACCCTTCATTTGTTGAGTGTATTACAGGAATATGCCCCTTTTGCTCTTAAAGTATGCTGGCAATTAAGCAATTAGGCAATTACTCTCCCTTTAAAGCCACGTATGGATGTGTAATACCTTCAGATCTGGAGGTGGAATATAGATCAGCTTGTCCAGCCTTCCAGGACGGAGTAAGGCATCATCCAACATATCCGGTCTATTTGTTGCAGCAACTACCATGAAATCTTTGTTCAAAGTTTCCTGAAACTCTAGCTGAGTAAGAGATCATGAAAACAAAATTAGTGCAACATGGTTGAGATGATATTATCAGAAGATATTAGTCAACTACTAATGAGAGGTTCAGAAGGGCAAAAAGATAATGTAATTTTACATGTAGTTATTTTCCCTTCAATATTAATATTTTATTTTTCTTGAGGTAAAAAAAATGCCTTGGTGCAGAGCAGATTACATGACAAAGAAGAAATATAGTTAGTATCTGCCTTGGAAATAAATAGTTTTCTTTGATCAGATTGTAACAAATAACTTTTTAGATGCAAAAAAATCAGTATTCTACAAATCTGGAACTGTTTTCTTTATTATTCCTCCAGAGAGTATCATCATAAGAAGAAACTTATGTACAAAAAAGCGAAATATTAAATGTTGTGAACAAGTCACTGACAAATGAAGGCAGAATTTTTTTGTTTAAATAACTAACTGATCCTAACTGTGCTGCATTATATGTGAGAAAGAACTGCAAATGAAGTAACGGAAGTACTTATAAAAAAGTAAGCTCAGGGAGGAATTTGTTTAAGAGCAAAAATCACACAATCAATCTAAAAAATTTTAGCTTGAATCAAGAAAAGGATTTTTGTGACAGAAGATGAATACTCAACTTGTGATACTCATTAGCCTGTGTGGGTATTTTGTTCAAACGAAGCCTCATTGAGGAACAGTGCAAGTAAAAAAAAAAAAATCTACAGCCTATATACAGTATCTTCTAAAAACCAGTAATTATGACAGAGTAGAAGTGTTTCTTGCATGTTTTTGATTTTGAGGATTTTATATTTAAAAAGTGAATGCCAACAGCTAAAAGTTTTCAAACAAGTGGACAGCACTTCTCATTTTTCCTGAACAGAAAAGGGAGCATAAATACCTTTCTCTCCTCGTCACTTTGCTCCTGGCACTGAGCTTCAAGCTGCAGCTTGCCTGCTCTTCCTTCTGTAACTTTGAGCCCAACCCCATCCAATTCATTGAGAAGAACAGAAAGAACGCGCTCTGAGACACCATGGCCAGCTCTGCAGTGCGCCCGAGATCCCAAGATGGAATCAATCTCATCTAGGAAAATTATTGCTGGAGTATTTGCTCTTGCTTGGCGAAAAACCTTTTGAACAAATGTTAATAAAATATTAAGGCCTGCATTCTATCAGGTAAAGTGAAAAAGAATCACACTTGCCTATATTGTGTATTTGACTTAACTTTAAAGGTATATTTGTAATGATTCTTAAAAGCTGTTCTGGCTTATATTTACTACTGGCAAATTCTGCTTCATATTTATATTCCTAAATGAACTGAAAACAAAAGGCTAGAAATACTTCCAAAGTTTAAGACTGGTATAATTTTAGGCACAGATTCTCACTTTATCTACATGTGAATCTGTAAGCCATTCCTATTTTAAAATCAGATGAGAGCTCTATCATCTTTCCAATGACAAAACGTAGGTCTAATACTGTACAAAAATCAAGCAAAAATAGACTACAGAACCTTACACAAATTAAAAACTGTACCTGAGACAAAATCTTCTCTGAATCTCCAACGTAAGGTGAGAACAGGTCAGCACCACTTACAGAGAGGAAGGAACAGTGACAGCTGGTGGCCACAGCCTTCACCAGCGTGGTTTTGGCACAGCCGGAGGGCCCGTAGAGAAGAATTCCCTTGGGATGAGCCAGGCCCATCCTGGCAAAGGCCTCAGGGAATTTCATAGGCCACTCAACGCTCTGTCAGCACATCAAAAAGGGATACAATTCTTAGTAACAAGCAATCAACAAAACTGTCAAGTACACGATTTCCTCTCCTTGATGCAAACATTAATTGGAAATCAGAGAATATTGATTTAGTCTTTCTTCATATAATGCCCCCTGCTTAAATTTTCCATTTGAAACAGAACTAAAAGCAAACCTGATGAGATAACAGCCAAGAGCCATCCCTGGATAAATATTCAGAAATGGACAAATTATCTGGCTACAAGTTAAGTATTTCTCAGCTACTAAAAACATGCTTATTTTCCCATGATATTTTTATGATTGGTGGTGGTGCAAGATTTCTAATTCAAACATTGTAATGACACTCTAATGTTTAAAATACAATTTATAATCAGGTAATTTGCAACATAAATAATTTTCATAATGCAGGATAAAGAATACCTTCGAGTACCTATTAGAAATTAGCCATTTATCTAAATTAGTTTAATGCATTACCTGTTTTAACTTTAATTTCACATCTTCAAGACCACCAATTTGCTCCCAAGTCACAGGTTTACACTCGGTTAGTCCAACTGCACTTCGAAAAGAGGATGGTTGAATTTTTTTAAAAGCTTCTTGGAAATCTCCCATGTTAATCATGGTTTTAGTTTCAGTTGAATCCTGAAAAAAAAAATCAGGGAGAGCATATTAACAACATTTTAATGCAATACTGAAGTGCTGCTTTACTATGCAAAACACTTCACGTAAGGCTAAACACAATGAATAAGGAAGTCAATTCCTGATGTAATGAGCTTAAACACCACAGACCCAAAAATGCAACATGAAGTAAAATATAACCTCTTTAATAGCAACTTTTTACACACAAAAAACCAGCTTTAACAGAAATTATTGTTTCAGAGAAAACTACTATTCCCTAAATTATAGCTGCATTAGGCAGTGATCTTCTAAATCAAATCGTTGCTTTCAGGGTTAACAGACATCACATCCTACAATCTTATGAACAGAAATAAAAAAGTCGCAAAATCCATTTTCACCACACACTGAAGAATGTAACACATTTTATCTTAAACAGGCTATAAAATGCCACAATTAAACCCCAGATGCAGCAACAGAACTAAGATGAGAACTGAAAGCATGAGCGAAAAAAAAAGTATTTATATTCATAATATGCTTGGTGTGAGTCTTCCACTTGTTGAGCTTTTCAAATAAAACTTTAACGAGCAGAAGGGTAGTACAAATATTACTGACACTGTTCTTGACTGATGTGCAGCCATACCAAAGAGCAGTGGGACACAGCCCGCATGGCAGCCTCTCTGCAGAGTGCTGTAAGGTCAGCTCCAACATAGCCCGTGGTCATTTCTGCCAGCCTCGCCAAATCCACCTCGGCACAAAGGGGCAGATCAGATGTAAGCAACTGCAGGATGGATCTTCTCTGGGAAACCGTTGGGGTGCCAATAATAACCTAAACCAAACAGGACGAACAAGAATTTGAAGTAGAGAAGTTGCCATACTCATTTATTTTACAGAACTGGGTGAGCAATTTTGTCTCTTTATTATACTGGCTACTGAAATGTATAGACACTTACCTCCCAGCCAAAGAGTTTTACAGGAAACCTATTACCAGCACTACACAAATGACAAGTATTTAAAATACCATCTGCTTTCCATGTGACCAGTGTTGGTATAAAGAGTTGTTCATAAGACAGTGTCAGAGAGTGTTTAATCAAGTCCCATAACACTGAAATAATTAATAATAATAATAATTATACCACAAGCACTAAATTAGACCAATATGTTGGGGAAAAAAAAAAAGATAAACATTCATACATTACTGAAAACCAGATAAAACATCATAATAAAAATAGGTCTCAACAATCTATAAAACCCAGAAAATCATGAAAATTATAATTTTGAGAGCATTAAAGAACTTAATTAAACTGGTGACTAAGGAGTGGGTTTAGCCAGGAAAATAAACAAGTACAAGCACCGTGTGTCACCATGTGTTGCATCACTGCACGTGTTGGACTACTAGGCTAAGGAAGTTTTCCAGAGTAGACCCAACCTCTGCTACTGAAACCTGAATAGAAGATCTGACACAACAGGACATTAGTTCTCTGTCACAATAGATTTTTAAGAAGAAATGCACAAATCTTCAATGTAGGATTTAAATGCAAAAAATCCAATCCTGTAAAGCTAAGCATCTGTAAGCAAACAAACCCCCTCAAGATCAGTTCAATGGCTTTATGATAAAGAAGCAAAAAGACTCCTCCCGTTCATTGTCAAGTATATGGAGCTCTCAGTGTTCTGAGTAAAAAAACCCACAACAATCTTACCCAAGTTGCAGCAAACTAATGACAGAAACAAGACACCTGTCCCAACCCTGTAGAATCCCACAGTGAAACATGACTAGAAGACATAAAAAAACCTATTAACATCCCCCTTCCACCTCAGTAAGGAAAGAAAAATGTGAGTGTATGAGTAACAGGGTTTATTTACCTCTCTGTCAAATCTGCCAGGTCTTCTCAGTGCAGGGTCTAAGGCATCAGGCCTGTTTGTGGCTGCCACAATGACCATCTTACCCTCACTCCCTACACCATCCAGCAGCGTCAGCAACTGGGCAACAATTCGATCCTCAGGAGCATTGCTTGAGCTTCCTCGCTTTGGGCATAAAGAATCAATCTCATCAAAAAAGAGAATGGTTGGGCCCTCGTTTGACATCTCTCTGGCCTTTTCAAAGACTCTTCGCAAATTCTCTTCACCTTCTCCTGGTCTTGAACCATGCAGGGCTGGGCCACTGATGCCAAACAGATACGCCCCCAGCTCTTTTGCTACCGCCTTTACCATCAGAGTTTTCCCTACACCTGGGGGCCCAATCAACAGCACTCCATTAGGGACAGAAAGACCCAGCTTCTTGAAAGTCTTTGGAAAGCGGAAAGGCAGATCAATCATTTCTTTCAAAGCCTTCCCCACATCATCCAGTCCTGCAATTGAAGGTTTTGCAGTGTCTCCTGATAGATGTCTGTACCATTCTAAAGTAATCACCTCCTTAATTTTTATGCTTGTTTGGGGAGTTACCAATCCAACTTCCTCCTCCAAAGGAGACGCAGACAGTATTTCAATGTACACCACGGGATTTTCGGAACTTGGGGCGACAGTAACAACATAACGCGGCGAGACATAGACGTTTCTGAGCAGCTCTCTGACCGTCTCCTGCAGCACCGCTCTGGGAGTGGACTTTTTGAGCGCGGCGCTCTTGAGGACCGCTCTGACGGTGGCCGCTCGCAGCTGTCGGCGCGGCAGCAGCTGCAGCCGGCCCAGGCTCAGCGAGAGCCCGCGCAGCCCCCGCGCCGCCAGCCCC